>VZTJ01001259.1:433640-646017 GCA_013397795.1 Orthonyx spaldingii
GCTCCCGGCCCGGCCCAGCCTTGCCCCGCCGCGGCCGCGCCGCCCTCACACGCGCGGGCTGCGGCGGCCCTGTGGGAGAGGAGTGCCGGGAGGGACGCGCCCCAGCCGTGTGCGCCCCCGGGCTGGGCCGGTGCGTGCGGTCTGTATGGCAGCCGTCCGAGATGCGGCTGTGGTCACTTGGTCTGTTCCGCCTGGAGAGGAGGAGGCTGAGAGGAGCCCTCATCGCAGCCTACAGCTTCCTCACGATAGAAAGCGGAGGGGCGGACACTGAGCTCTTGTCTCTGGTGACCAGTGACAGGACCTGCCGGAATGGCCCGAGGTTGTGTCAGGGGAGGTTTAGGTTGGATATCGGGGCAAGGTTCTTCACCCAGACGGTGGTTGGGCACGGGAACAGGCTCCCCAGGGAAGTGGTCACAGCACCAGCCTGACAGAGTTCAAGAAGCATTTGGACAGTGCTCTCAGGCACATGGTGTGACTCTTGGGGTGTCCTGTGCAGGGCCAGGAGATGCACTCAATCAATGACCCTTGTGGGTCTCTTCCATCTCAGCATACTCCGTGAAAATCGCTCCCCCCCCCACTGGGCGTTGGTAAGGGCAACCTGCCCAGGCACAGGCTGGCATGTTGGAGCCAGGCTGGTGGATGACTTGTGAAGAGAGCGACGGGCGGGCAGGAGGCTGCTCCCCAGAGTCAGGGAGTCAGCTTGCAGCAGTGGAAACGGCACATCAAACAGCAAAGAGCAGCACCAGCTTCTTAATGTGCTCATCTCCAGCCGAAGGTCACATATATGTGGGTATTTGTCACGTCCAGTGTTTATGGATAGTGTTCAGGATTTCATCATGTTGTTACATACTCATGCAGAGTCTTCTTTAAGAAAAACCCTTTCTATCTGTTTGGGGTTTTTTTTTGTTTTGGTTTGGTTTTTTTTTTCCCCCAATAGACTCATTTATCTCAAACTGTGGTTAAATTTATTTGCATGACATGAAGTCTGTGTGGGTGATTTAACTACACACCAATGGATACCTATATGCCCACAAAGACACGAAAGGATTTCAAGGAGTGGTAACATCATTCAGTGTTACATGTAATGAATTTTCTTGCTTTCCCTTATTCATTTATAGTAAGTAAGTGTGGGCATGATACAAAGGCCCAAGAGGAAGGAATCATCAACTTTTGGTGTGGAGAATTAAAAACAGACTAAATGGTCCCTCCTAGTTAATTTGTATCATCTATATAACCAAGAAAATACAATTTCCACACAACAGGGGTATCTTTGCCCCAAGTGAATGTTGAGACCAAACAACTGCTTAGGGCGGTTGCCCACCACTGTCACTGTACTTTGATCAACCTGCTGCTAAACCCCTTTTCCATATGTTAGCTGGGGTCTGCAGTGGTTAATGCTGCACAGGCACACTGCCATCTGGAGTACTTTCAGAGCCTTTGGGAGAGCAAGATAAACCCTTGCTGAGGAACTCAGACTCTATTCTGGACAGCAAAAAGGGAACTATTCGTGTGTCATAAAGATTTTCTGGACTGGTTTTAAACATTTTACTTTAAACAATCCAAATTCTAAATATTGTCCTGGTTTGTTTTAATAGAAGTGTGCACAGTTGAGTCTTTTTAACTCACCTGTCTTTTATTGTGGGTAAGATTTTGTTTCATGTTTTGGAGGATACACACACGTGTGTATCCAGTCTAATAAGTGAAGGATGCTGCATTTTGCCACCAGACACTTGTGGCTACATGACCTGTTAAATGTCTTGTGGTGAGATTGGGCAACCCTTCATTTGAATGCTGAGGAACTTCCTGTGTCCATGTCTGGTCCTGGTCTGTGTGACTCTGGCAGCAAGAATTCATCTTCAGGCAGAGCCACTGTAGAGGTGCTCAAGTGCAGAGGTGTGCAGTCCTGCCAGGAGCATCTTTCCCAGTGATTGTGTAAGGTATCAGCTGGCACAGGTGAATGCACTGTGGCACTGGGTCTGGTTTGAATGAAACAGGAAATAAATCACACATGGTAGTAAAGAAAACAATACTGAAAGTAGATTCCAGATGATGGAGAAGCTCAGAGAAGGAAAAGAGTGAGGTGACTGGTTCCCTGCTCTGAAATGTCTGCTCAAGTCCAAGACTGAAACTCCAGTCTCACTTGCTGCCTGTATTTAACATCTGAAAAATCTTACATTGGTGAATCTATTGCCAAGCTTTTTTCTACTATAAGCACAATCCTTTGAAGATTTAATCACTAGGAAAAAGACCTTTTTCCTCTGTTGTAATGCAGAGGAGAAAGTAAAGAAATCCATGCAGCAGGAAAGAGTCTGGAACGTGTGGCAAGATGTTTTACTTGTATCACAGTATTTTGCACTTATTATAGTGCCTTTGATCCAATGGCCTTACAGTATTTTATGAGTTATGAGTGATCTTTGATCTTTTGTTTCCCAATCCTGATGAAAAAGGCTTTGTCTTATTTTTTTTCTGCCAGAGTCAACTGATTCTCTGAGATTATGCTCAAACTGTAAAGCCAGAAACAAAGCCAAGACAGCAGCTCAGGTCACTGCACACCCCCTCAGTGCCTTCTTTCAGACCCGTTTTGCCTTTGTGTCAACAATTCCAAAAGGGGACAGAGTCCAAAAAAATGGTGATTACAAATCACAAGTCGCCCCTATGATTATATGGTAGAAATTGTAAAGACCCCAGCTAACAGGAGGATAAACAGAGGATAAATAGACAGGCTACTTTATTAAACCCTTTGAAGCACAGTGGATTATGTTTGCACATAATACACCTGCTGTGATGCTAAGGACTAAGATCTGTCTTTGTTAACATGCCATCCAAATTTCATCAGGAACATATTTTTCATTAAAATACTTCAACGGAGCTGGTCTCTGAGGCATCTGGCTAGCGGTGGATAAAATCCTTGCCATTAAAGTTGGTCTCCCTGGGGAGCGAGAAACTAATAACAGAAGGGACCGGAGAACGAGGGAGCAGGCAAGGACCCATTTAGCCCACAACCATAACATTGAGATCTAAATTGAGTTAGACACCGAAGGATACAAAGAGAGAATAACCTTTAATTGCTGATCTCTAGCACCAGCTGCCGGTGTGATAAGTGAGCAGGGAGTGCAGACGGATCCCACCTGCGCACACATCCCAGGTAGCTGCTGGGCTGAGGCAGCCCACGTGGCTGAAATGTTGAAGGCAACCATGGCAGAAAGGTCAGATAGGAAAAACTTCATGGCCTGTAAAAATGGGATTATGTGTTTTCCAGCTGCTGGCAGCTGTGCAGAAATCACTTGCACGTGCGGTGATGGATGGTGCCAGAGGCTGTGGGCAGCTGCCCCTGCTTAGCCCAGGCCACAGCAGCCACTTGACTCCAGCCAGGAGCTGAAACCGGTCTGCTTGATTTTACCCAAACCAAATTAAGGGTACTCATATGAAGGGCAGAATCACCAGATTGGCTGTGTTGGTGGTTTTCAGTGGACATAAGGTGGTGTGTTGGTTTCTGGCTCTGTCCCCACTGCCGGCACAGTTGGACAGGGAAGAAAATGTCTTTTTCTTACGTTGGCATAAAAACAAGATCGTGTAGTAGCACATACTGTCTGCAGACCACCAGGTGTGAAAGCAGAATGGCTGGCTACTGAATTCCCTCTCTGCTCTGTGTAGTGGGGAGACATGTGACATGGTATGTGATTTCTATCTGTGCAAAATATGCTAAAATCCATATCTTGCCGATATTAAATTGACCTCAAGCTTCCTAAGGGGAGCAGTAATAATAAGCGTGCAAGCCAGAGAAATCTCTGTTTGCCTTCATCCGCACTGGCAAAGGAGAATTAATTGTGAAACCCACAAAGCAGTGCTGGCTGGGATACAAGAGTCATCTGTTTATAGATAATCAAGGTAAGGGCCAAAACAGTGATATAAATATTTTGTGGTTTAAAGGGAAAATTCAAGAAGTTGGAAAGAGTGAGAAATTGAAACATGTCCTTTTGGAAATAATATCTCTGCATTGTTCAAGAAATTTTCTCTCTCAAAAAAAAAAGAAAGGTTGCACTGCAGTTTTGGTTGGAGAGCTGACAAGAATATGAATAATTTAATGACCAAAGGCATTTAAATTAATAAAAATAACTAGGAAAAAAATGCTGAAATTGTTCAAAATCAGAAGCATAAAGCTGGTAAAGAATGTAAAAGAACATGAGATCTGCAGTCAGCAATGCGGAGTGACAAAGATTTGTCTAATTTTAATATAAATTTGAAACAAAAGAATGGTTGCTATTCTGCTGTGTGAAAAATTTGACTAATCAAGTGGAGTGCAAAAGAAACACTGATGTTCAATAAATATTTCTGTTCTGTTTTGAGGTGAAAAACAGACAATAAAGCCACGTTTCACATTGGTAATAAAATGTTTCCTGTACCAATGCAAGCCTGAGAATGAAAAATAAGAGCAGTTCCAGTTAAAGAACTTAAAATCAGCAGCTCTGGATAAACTTGGATGCAACAGTTTTTAATATTATTTTCCCAATCAGTTGTTCTGGAGATGCTGTGGAGGTTTCAGACCACTGGGTGAATTAGCATGTGTGGGTTTTTATTGATTTGGCTGGTTTGTAAGAGAGCAGCCCTGGCTGATACAGAGCTGTCAACCTTACCCAGATTCCAGACACAGAGATGGAAAAGCTGATAATAAAAAGTGAGAGCAGCATCACCAATGCCACTTGACAGAAGTTAGTGGAAAATGTGTTTTAGATAAATTTACAACTTTGGTGAGTAAAGGGAGCAATGTTATAATGTAATAATACTTAACAGTTCCATAGAACACTTAGACTGGTAAGCCCTGATATTTCCATGAAGAATGCTTGTGTAGAATTAGCACATTATGCTTTAAAAGGATTAAGTGTTGACTAATTGATCTCAAAATGTCCTTTTAATGTGTCTTTTTCATGCAGGACATATTTACCTAAAGATTAAAGCATGGATTAGGCTTTAGCAATTTCAAAATTTTTCAGAAACCTAAAAGAGGATGTAACATTATCACTGCTCAGGTTTTCAGATAACACACAGATTGGGAGAATGGTAAATTCTGAAGACAAGTCACTATCACTGAAAAACCTCTGAGTAAGCTGGGCTTTAGCCAACATTACCTGTTTTAATACAGCTCCCATAAAACGACACATCTAGGAACAAAGACTGCAGAAGTTTGTAGGATGTGTGGCTCCCTCCTGGGGTGTCATTACTTTACAAAGATCTGGAGATCACAGTACGTTGTTAGCTAATCGTGAGCTCCCACTGTCACATCCATGAATTCGTGCTGCTGCCCACAGGTTTGGAGCAGAGAACGGTGTCACTTTACTTTGACAAGTCTGAGCTGTGTGGATGGGGAGTGAACTGAGCACAAGCACAGGGTCAAGCACGTGTTTGATAGGGTGGGAATGCGCTCTGTGTGTATGGCTGGGGGTTAAAAACTGCGGCAACAAATTACTTCTGCAATTAACACTTTTACTGTAGCTGTCCTTGGCCCAGTGCTGGTGTTCACAATTTACATCAACTATTAGGTAACTAAGGAAAGCCTTCGAAAGAGAAGAAAAAAGGACAAGGTGGGCAAAAAGACTCCAAGTGATCAATGTCTAAAAAACTGTTATATTCCAGGAGACTGGGCATGATAGGAACTCATGCTTCATAAAGCACTTATTGCATATTAAGGCTAGAAGACAAAGCTAAACACATTCTGAATGTGTACGCCAAAACCATTTTTCCAACAGGTAATACTCACTGGAATAGTCTGCCAAGGGGTGCAGTGGAGGAGCTGTACTGCAAACACAAATTACATAAGGGAAGTCTTACAGTTTCTGTTACCCGAGAGGTCAAGTGAGATGGTCACATTAGTCTCTTCTGGCTTTGTAACCCATAGATAGAGTCCTGGTGGAAAAAAAGAATTATCCTAATCTTGGACTTTCCCAAAACACTATGGATAAAACAATAAGAATGCAGAAAGATCGCAAATAGTCACTTTGCAACAGTTGTGCCTAGTTTGATATGTCTACTGAAAAGACCAAAACATTTTGATTTTCACTCCAGAATGTGTTTTAAGATCCTCCTTCTCCCTGCCAGAGCTCAGCCATACCCAATACACCCATTTCCAGAGCTGCTAACTAGTCAACATTTGATAATCACAACAAAGGCTGGATTTGAAGTCGCGAGTTTTGCCATTCTCATCTAATGGGTAGATCAAACCAGTATTGCAATTGAAGGACACACCTCAAATTCTCTGTCCAAGTAAGTGAAACTTGGGGGAATTATGCCACACACATAACTGTTGAGCCTGGCTGAAACAACAGACGTTTCTCATATACCCTGTCCAATACTGTTATATTTAGGCAACATTTAGAAAGAATTCTACCTACATGAAGTGAGTCACTAAATAGCCACAGTAAAAATGCCATACCAGCAACAGACACAAATGTATTCTGTACAACTGTGCTGGCCTTTTATGTTCTTTGCAAAAGGACAGTGCTTCATGCAGAATGTATCCCCCTGCAATTTTTTTTTGGTTAAAAGAAAATAACAACTCCTGTCTTTTAGTTTTTGGGAGTGTTCTGCATGAAGCAAGTGAAACAGGAGCACAAATTTGACTGTTGGCTTCAAAATACAGTGAAACAGCATTTAGATTAGATCAGTCACCATCTTTACAACTTCTTGAGATAATACAAGTACATAAAATATTTGGAATTGTATTTCAATGCAAAAAATCTAAGTAGTCTGAGCCTTGTGGTCAGAGCAGGACTAGATTCACTTTGGCTATTCCATTAGTACCAGCCCCTTTTACCTTGAACTTGCTGTCCACCTCTGCTGTGAGCATGGCAGAGCAGGGTTTAATGTGCTCTTTCATCAGAAGAAAGCTTGAATCACACAGCATTCAGAGTCCAATGGGAAAGCAGGAGAGCCCAGATCCTACCTAGTCTTTGGTCTGGAGCAGGGATATGAAGCAGTGTGGTTTCTGTCAGGTCTGCCTCTCCAGGAACGTGTGCTAACTAGCAGGCTGTGAGGTTTTCTGAAACTTAAGCTCAGTCACTCCTGGGATTTTTGTGTTTTGATGTGTGGTTTTGGTTTGTTTTTTTTTTAATAATACCTTAATTCTAAACCACGAAGAAAAATTACTCTCAAGCCTGCTGGACAGGACAACTACCTGGGAGTTGTCTGGGAGGACAGATACTTGGACTTCTGCTCCAATGAAAGTATTTAAATAGATCTTTAAAATACAGACAAATGTTGCCAAGAGTCATGTCTAGCATATTCTCTCAGCATGAATACTTGTAGCTCATTCTTTGGAGAACAAAATGGTAGTTGAAGTCTTCCCAGCAGGTGACCTTTAGGAACTATAGGTTCTTGCATTTCACGTGAATGCCTGAAGGGCTGAGAGTTAGAATGAAATGGGAACTGCTTGAATAGGAGAAGGAACATAATTGTCAGATCTGTCAACTGAACTCCACAGAAAATACATTGGAGAGAGAGTTTCTCCCAGAGAAAACAATAATTTCTTATCAAATCCACAAATAATTTTGAACTGGCCATTCCTGCCTTTTCAGTATGTATTTTCATTCAGACAACTGTCCAGTTGCACGTGAGTGCCTCCCAGGCTTCAGGAAGCAGGAACCTCTACTGTTGGCAACAGGCTCCCACTACTGTTCCCATTAATTCAGTGACAATACTTGCACTAATTTTAGAATCACAGTCAGGCTCTTTGGACAAACCATAAAAGACCTGTTAGAAGAACTGAGCATCAAAGAGTTTAGCTGATCAATATGCACCCAGTAATGATTATGAAAGATACATTTCTGAGGACTTCCAAATGCACATCCACATAGACTTTTCAGAAGAAAAAAAAATTTGCACTTCAGAAATATGGTCCAGATTAGATCCATGTTTCCATAGGCTGAATATAATCTTCCCAAAAACAAAGGCAAAGGAGAAACGGAAAAGATGTAGAGATTCCTGAGGAGTGTTTTCCTGTCACAGGTACAAAAAGGCCCATGTTTTCAAATGAAAAACATGATCATCATTTAAGGCTGCTCCATAAAAAGACAAGCACTATTTGTGTAGGCAGCCCCGGCAAAATGAGCTTATGGTCATATATCGTGATGAAAATATCCTAGGAATAATCAAAACAGGAAAGGTTCATACATGCACCTTCTGTATTAAACTAGTATGATCTGTAAGAATGCAATTCCTACAGTTTCCTCTCTCCTAGAATTCTGCTTCAGTAGTCAATAGATTTCTTGCTGGCAGTACCAGAGGAAACGGGACCAGGCACTTAGGACCACCAGCTTAGGACAGTGTGGTGCACTACCATGGTACCACACACCTGTAAATGTCACTGCCCTTGTTCACCCAACAGCTGGCTCTCCCTATGGTTTTGGATCTGTGATTTCAGTTCTATGTCAGCTGGGAAAACACGTTTAAATGTGCCAAATGCCTTCCCGGTGCTAGTACATGTACAAAAATGCTTGGCTTGCACTCTGCTTCCCTCTTGAAGTAGTGCTTGTGTAGACACCTGTAGTTTGACTGTTCTGGCTGGGATAGGTCACAGGCTACTCAGCAACAGAAGCAAGGCCTTCGATTTACATTTAATTCTGCCCTTTAAATCAAAACTATATTGTACTCTTTTACGTACAAAGTGAGACAGCAAAAATATGATGTGTTTTAGAAACCTGCCCCATAGAACCACAAGATTTTAATATCTAAGGATTTTAAAGCATTTAAAACATTTAAAATGAAAAAAAACTCAACAGAACAGTGTATTTAAGAAAATGTTTTAATTTGTCTTACTTTCTAGTAGCCATTTTCTCATGTGTCTGTTTAAATTCTAAACCAGCTATACAATTTACCCTATAGACTTCTTCCCTGGAGGAAAAACAAAGTCAAGGAAAAATCCTGGGAAAGAAAAGCTTGAGAAGGTACCATTATTCTAAATAGGCTGTATTATTATTGCTTAATTAAGATAATGAAACACTCAGGGTTGGAGGAACAGAGGCTGGCAGTTTACACTTGGCATTTCCTTTCAGGTTTTGTTCTTCCTGCACACGACGTGCCCCCTTGTGGGGAGAGGTTCAGGCCTACAAACCACTGGCCTCATATGACAGGTTTTTATTGGGCAAAAGAGACAGTTGTCGCAAAACAGCTTTTTGCTCCCAAATGTCTCACTTTTCAGTCCTTCCTTAGATGTGTGGTGCTCAGTGTACTTTGCGTGGATCTCTCCTGTGGGTTGTGGGGAGGATGAAAGAAAGCAGCAAGCTGTAAGGCTCCTGAAGAGATGATACCAGGTGAGTAACACAGTAAGAACAGTGTGGAACTGGTTCCTTCAGCTGTGTCAAAGATGTAAGTTTTAGCACCCTCGTGGAGCAGAAGAAAACTGCCTTAAAGAAAGCACTGCATGACAGTTTGCTTGTGACAAGAGGACACAATTCACTGGATATAAAGGACATCCTACAAGCCACAGGCATGATCGTGTAGGAATCTCTGCACTGAACTCCCTCTTGGCAGGCTCTTAACCCATGTCTAACGTATGGTAACACTGAAATAGTTCTGACAATATTTTCAGGCTCATATTAAAAGCCTTTTTGCTCTTTCTTGTAAAGTTGATCTGGCCATTACAACCACAATGCAGTTACCTGTATGTCGTCCTTGCCTATACCTTGATTTAACTTTATTTATTAAAAACAGTCACTTCCAAATGCCAAAAATTTAGGTAATGTGGATCATAAACATCCACTTAACTGTTATTATCATGACAACAGTTCTTCAAGTAGTGTAGCAACTCCACTGGAGTTATGAAAACTGAGGCTATTATATTGCATTCAGTGTGAACACAGGGTGAGGAATAACAAACAATGATACCTTGTGATTATTAAACACAGGGTGATAGTCTTCTTCCTCCCTTCAATATGGAAAGCATATTAATTTTCACATATGAGAGGTAAGCAAATGAACTGTCTCCCCAAAACAGGTAATAGGCTGATGAAACAAACAAATGAACTTTTGTTAGAAGTACAAGATAAAATACAAGCACATTAAAGCACAGAGTCTGGTAAAGTGACAGGAGGCTGCTCCACTCTGCTACAGACAGGACACAGAAAGGGCACCCAAAGTGCAACATAAATGGACAGGAAGGAAGATGGCAAGGAAAGAGAAGGGAGGAAGTCTGTGCTAACAATGCTTCTATCTGAGATATTAGCATAAGATATGACATAATAAACACAGTAATTTCTAGATTCAGATGACATACAATAATCTCTCTTGCAGCAGGTTCTTTCTGTCTCAATTTACAGAACCCCAAGATCCTCCCTCAGAAAACTGTTCATCACTTCTGGGAGAAGGGGTTACTCTACACTGGTTTGTTCCTTATACCTCAGTACACACCAAGTCCCGTTTCTTATCACTGTGGATACATCTGTCTGCTTTGTTGCTCCAGACATAAACAAACTGGAACTGGAGTATGCAGGAACCTGGCTTCTGGGTGCTCACCCTCACGGCACTCTCTGGCGATATTCTCTCCACTTTCACTGGTGTGGAATCTTCTCTTGAAATGAGAAACTACAGAGCACATCAAATAAAACTTGAAAAATGAGTGAGTTGTCTTAAGACAATTGACATGCTTCTGACTTTGTGATTTCTATTTCCTTTCAGTTCCATGTAAGAGGATTCAGCATTTGAAATACCTGAGAACTGTAAAAGCATTGCAATGTTCATGTCTGTTGCAGCTGACTAACAAAATAAAAATTTTTAAAGTCAGTTCTTGGAAGGATTCTGCCCTCTGCTCTCTTGTTCAAATATTACATAACAAATTGTACACAAATGGTATTAGCTTTGTGTCAGAAATAAATTTGGGTAGAATCTCAAGCCTTCTACTGAATCATCTCTGCAAAGATGGCCCATCTTTTCAGCAAGAAGCAGCCTAGAGAAAGCAAAAGATGTCCTGTATTACTTGAGAAAAAACAACATGATAACTGAAGTATTAAACACAACAATCATTACTTACCTTTCTTTGGCTAAGAGAACAGACATCCCCACCAGCTTAGCAAACTCATCAGCTGTGAGAGAACCCTTTTCAGATACCTGTCAAAAACCAAATACACAAATAAACAAACTATGGCATTAAAAGAACAACAAAGTTCTCTCAGCTACTGAATCAGGTCTAGCCTTGAGAAGTGATAAATTGGTACCAAATCCCTTGAGAAGAAAATTAGTTTGTCTGCATTTTTTAAAAGTACAACTAATTATGAGTATTTCCCCTTAAAAACATCTCTTCTGTGTCCTGGGAAAATTGCCAAATACAAAAAAGGAAGAGAGAAAAGAGTTAAATCTGTAAAAAAAATCATATGGTACCCCTTCCTTTGGATTTTTTTAAAAGATGCCTTGGGACCAAATGAACAGAAAAATTAGAATAGCTCAGACAGCAGAACACAGTCTCCATCAGTATTTACACAGCAGAACTATTCTAAGTGATTCTGCAAACACTGAAGCCTAAATGAGGAAATAAAAGACCTGTTCAGGGCAGCTCATCAATGTAGAAACATATCTCAGGTAGAAGTGAAGAATTTGAGTTTTATGGCATTTAAAATACACCCACTGCCTACAGGAAAATCCCTAAACCTTAGTACTTCACATGACATTATGGCATACTGGAGGAATAACTAAAAGCCACCATCACATTCAGCTGACACAAAAGGCAGGTTCACTCTTGGGACTCAAAACTTTGGCCCTTTTGTCTCAACCATGCTACTTAATACATACTAAAATGAAACCTTTTCACATACATTGGACATGTGGATGTTTAAAATAATAGACACAAACTACATATGAAGTCTAGACTTATTATTGCATTGAATTTCCAGATAAACATGTTTTATTACCCTAAAAATTAATAATTCTTCCATTTCTCCATTGCGAAGTTGTAAATCCGGATGTAGTTGCCATTTCCTGCTTCCCACATAACTGGGTGGGGAGGGGTCTATTCTGCATCATTTTCAGCAGTAGTTCTTTTACAGAAACTCAGATTAAATTAGTCCTAACATGAGATTTTCGGAAGCTAAGTGATCAAATCTGAGTAATGGACGTCAGTAGACAATCAGTGATTAATTACCTTTCCTTCCCAAACCACTACTCTCATCAAGGGTGACTCTGGATTCCTTTGATGTCCGTGTCATTTCCTGTCTTCACCAGCCATTCAAAACCACATCTCTCTCCTGCCTGAAACCCTATGGCTTCCTTTCACTTCTTCTCAGAACTTAATGTATAATGTGCAGTAACATTAAAGTCCAGGGTGCTTTAGGCCACAAGTCTGATCTCATCTTCCCTTTCCTGTATGGGCTAGTCTTCCTCAGTTGAAGCCTCTCCCTTACATTTTTCTATGGAGTCAAAGTCTCATATTATGAAAATAAGAGAAAAAAGACACCTTGGTAATAAATCCACAACCTGTTACTTTTTGCAGTTGACCTCCTTTGTTATCAAGAAAGGTTTTTCCTTTCTTTTCAAAGACATAAGCACTCTTACTGAAGGCAACAAATTCATTAGAAACCAAAATAATCAGAAAAAAACCCTAAAATGGTCTAGGTATTTTTCTATAAATGTAAGAAAATCAATGGAAAATATTAATATATATTGCAAGACTTAAGCATTTTAGTGTTGTTGATTTAGAAAGGAATATTTTAAATGGTTGTACACATTTCTCTTATCTAAAAATCCTTCTGATGAGCAAAAGCTATATGGTGACAATCATGCAGTCTACCTTGTGTCAAGTGGGGAGGTGTCTGTCATAGCTCAACTTTTTCTCAACTGCCTCCTCTTTGCCTTTGACATTTAACTTTGGATACACCGAATCAGGCTTTTCTTAAATGTATGAAAATCAAGAAATTACATTCCACTGAGAAAGACATGGAAAAATGCATCAAATAATGGGATAAAAGGACTTTGAAGTGTCCAGAGGCAGCAAGACTACAAAGGTTTATGACACTGAGCAATTCGTACTATCTTTTTTCCTAATGAAGCTAGCTTAATTCTATACATACTACTCTCCAACTGAGTGCTCCTCACTGCAGCAAACTTGGTACAAGATGATACACATACAATGTACTGTTCTATGAAATACACCCAAACAACCACCTATATCAATATTTAAGAGCTGCTCCCACTGTCTTCAAGCACATCATGTACACTGTCTGAAGTCCACTTCTGTTAAATTAGGTGTTCAATACATGCCACGAATTTCATTCTACAGTGCAAAAGATCTGGAGGAAGGCTGAAGGTTAATTAAGTTTGAAAAGAGAAAAATTATTTATTCCTTGAAGAGAAAGTGATGACTAAGATCATTGCCTGCACAGAACTTTGAAGATGAGAAGTGTTATTTAAATATTTCTCTTAGAAGATATGAAGTGGAATGTTTTGTATTTTGAAACCTCAAGAGGAAATCCCATACCTCAAGCTTTTTACCTAATGTGTTTTTTACCTAATTTCCCTAGCATGGTCACAGCACTGAAGGAAATGAAGCACACTTACTGTCTCTAAAGCAGCAGCTACCATTTCCTCTTCGTTGTGAGACTGGAGTTCAATCACCATCACACCACTATCAAATATCCGAAGCCTAAAATCAAAAAAGAGAGGCAAAGTAACTGCAAACCCTGTGCACATCACCTATGGTCACATTTCTAATGCATCCACACCGATAATCACATTACAAAAGGGGGAAAAAATGTCCCCCAAACCCCAAACAAGCTCTGTAAGATGAACTTAAGCTTAATAGCATCTTCAAAATCTGAAGAGATAGAAAGAGCAGGGCATATGTCTGGTCTTGGTTAAACCCTTTTCCAGTTTGAAAAATTTTTAAGTGAAAAAAATAATGTCTTCCTAGCTAAAAATTAATGTCTTAATGTAGAGGGGATGTTGGTGCACGTGGCAGCATTCTTTGAGAAAAGAATGACTTTGTTTAAAATACCCACAGCAACCACAAAAAAAAATATCCAAGTAAAATATTAAATCATCATGGTCTGACCTGTGAGTGCCATGCTTTATAAATAAATCTGTAAAGCTCTTACCTTAGTGGCAATTTCAGTGATTCCAGCATTTTACAAGCATTTACTAAATCTTCTGGTGACAGCAACTATTGAAACAGGAAAACATATTTATTCACAGCCTGCATTTCAGGTGTATAGTATAACATCAAAACAAAGTTTTAGTAGCTGCAGCTATAAAATACACCAGGTTACACTTATTGTTAATTCTTTTTCCTTTCTATTGTGCAGTCTATTTTCTTGGCTTCTATGCTCCTTTCTGTTCCCTTACTATGTGTTCTATAATAACCCTTCTTGCCCTATTTACAGAAAGAACTGTATTTTGTACAAGATTTTCCCAGAACATTCACCATTCTTTAGTAATCTCTGTCCTCTAAGTTTTGTTTCCAGATAAGTATGGATTTTCCCTTTTACATGGTATCATAAAAAGCAGCATACATTATCACAACTTGTAAAGGAGACATAAGTATTATAAGGAAGAATGAGAAAGGACAAAGGTAAAAACCCTCTAATTTTAATAAAGAGCTGATCACATCTCGCTGTAGACAAGTGGAACGAGCAACTGGTAGGGAACATTTTTACCCTTCTTAATTTTCTTATCACTTAAGTCCTGTTATAAAATATTGACCCAAAGCAGTGTCTCACCTCCAGCCCTCGAGCGCGGTTTACCAGGCAGTACACTTCTGTAAGGGACATGATCCCCCCTCGCTCCTGTGGCAAGCACAAGACTGGTAAGAGAGACAGCATTAACCAGGAAACACAGCATCTCTGCTGGCAGGTGCCTGATCAAACAGCTAAAACAGAGGCGCTCAATGATGGGCCCTAATGGGAAAAGCTAAAGAGGTAAGTTGTACCTTTGACGTATCGTGTTAAAATGCAAAACAGTGACACTACACCCAAGGACTGTGAATTACTTTGATTTTAAAGCAGAGAATAAATCACAGGAACAACTAATTTCAATCTATTAAACACATCAATCAATTTACCATTTTTATTTTTCAGACAAACTCAGTTTTCCATTCTGATCATAGTAGGTAGCATATTCCTTTTACAAAAATACTGGAGTATGCATGCTTTTTAGTAGGAACATAGCCTTATAAACTGCAACATGAAATTTAACTTTTTAGTGAGAAACCTGTAATCTGTACTAGCTTAAGATAAATTGAAACAGGAGATATTACTAAGGGCTGGTAATCTACTTAATAATTCTGTCCTATATTTGCAAAATATATAAATTTTAAGCAGTTTAAAGACTCATTGTTTATATTTTCAGTGCCATTTCACTCTTTCTTTAAAAAAAGAAATATTCTGCAGCAGGGGCTGAATACAGGGCTGTTCAAATAGAAGAAAGACCACTTGAACAATTTTCTAAATCTCATAAACATTTTGCAAATTAGAAGTTGATGCCATTAGTCCAAAGAAAAATTTGTACTTATATTTAAACTCTTTTATTCAGAAAGACAATGTATATTCCTCCCATGAACACTGAATAGGAGGCTGTGCTGCTAAACCTGCTTTAAAAAGAGGCAGAGTACTACAGCCAAAACACACTTACATCAAAATTCAGCAACACATGGAAAATGCTGGTGCAAGATGTGGTGCTTTACCTCTAAGGGTGTCTGCAGGATTCCAGCCAGCTGCTTTGCCAGTTGCATGTGGTACTGTGTGCCAGATCCATACGTTTCCCTCGTAACTGGATTAGCAATGCCCATACTCAGTAGATAGGACTTGAACCTAATGGTCTGAACAAGCAAACAAACAAATAAATTTAAAAGTACATTGCTAGTGAGTGATTCTGGTTTTTAAAAATCTTTGATTTTATTACCATAACACAGTTGTGGTGAATAAATCCCTCAGTTTACTATCAATAAAGTCAACTACTAGGCAAAGACAAGGCAAGACTTAGTACTATTTATTTTTGATGAGCACAGGTAAAAAATAGAAAAATTTGTATGAAAGCAATAAAATCATTGCATTTAAAAAGGGTTAAAAGAAAAATTAACATGAAGCATGTAAACTCTACATCAAGTATAAGGGACTAAACACAATAAAACCAACCAGCAAGGTTTTTTACTAACATTACATTATTAAACAGCTTTTTGCTTTTCATAGGAACATTTTTGTAGAATTTAAAAACAAAATTAATTTACCTCATCCTCAGTGATGTCACCTTGTTTTTCTTTAATCTTATTAGCTATTGACTTGGATAACTCCACCATTTCCTTAGCCTATCAAGAAACACACACAGTTAAGCCAACTTTCAGCTCAACAGAGAAAAGCGTGCTTAAAACTGAGAAAACAAGCTTAAGTCTTCTTGGACAAGTGACACATGCCATCCATCCATACCTTCTCCATTAGTTTGCTAAGGTCCTCAAAAGCCTGAAACAAAAAGCAGACAATGCAGATCAGTATAATTACAATGTTCAACTTCATGGACACAGGAAGCTGCCTTTGTCCACCTACCCAAGCTACTCACAAAAGCTGCTACCCCTTTAGATTAGTATGTTACAGTGTAAGACACCATACCTTAATTGTTGATACAACTGTTTTACAGGATGTCTTATAATTAAAATAAACATAAACAACAAAAAATGAAGAAGAGAATCAAAGAATCACACACTTTTCCAGTATGTGAACAGAATTTCAATATGATTTATGATGTCCATGTGATAGGAAAGACAATGAGATACTGAGTTCCAGAAAAGATTAAATTGTCCAAGTTTATTATGCTCTCTGTAAGGTGGGTGAAGGTTTCTGGGTGGTCATCGTAGGTTTTACTCCAACAGTCAACCCTCACTCAAGGAGATCTGTTGTTTCTGGCCAGCTGCAAGACAGCTGTAAAGCTACAGATGTACTCCTCTGGACAAGACAACTTTACTTTCATCAGTGGGTGTTACTTAGTAAGAAACACTCATTTCAAATGAGCAAGGAAGAGGATATCTGAGGGACAAAAATCTCTGAAATGTGTGGCAACATCTCTTCATTTAAGTACTCCAATAAAATGCTATTGTCTCAAATACAACTCCACAACAACCCACAGGTTGTAGGTTTTTAGACTTAAATAAATCATACATTAAAAGCAGCTGAAGGTACACTGAAATTCCAAACTTTTAGTAATGATAAGCTAGCATTAAAAAGTCCATGTTAAAAAAAAAAGAGAGCTAGCAACTCCATTAATGCAACTATATTAAAAAGCAACTCTTTTTTCTCCCACCCTCATCAACACATATTCATTCAGCCTCCTCACTTCTCTCAAATACATGACAACATATCCAGGTGGTCAACCTTTTCAAACAACCTTTTTTGAAGAACTGATGTGATAAAAATTCCTGAACCTTTTCATCTGAAGTCTGCCTGACAGCAGCACCCAAGCCCTCCAGCCACAAGTAAAGAAGGTTCAGTTACACTGTCACGTGGCCAGAGAGACATCTTGCCTACAACTTCTAGTCACTCCTCTATGTAATTTCTGGCTTACTCTGACTAATTCCCCACTACAAAGACACACTTCAGCAGTGTTTTTGCAGGAAGACCTCGTTGTTCCCATCTACATTTAGGTGCCTTACGTAGAAGCTTATTGGTCAGAGATTCAACATGCAAAGAAAAAAAGGAGATGCTTCTAGAAAGAGACAGGGTTTGCTTTACACCTTCTGATAGTGCCAGTGTTTCTCCACTGTCTGGACAAGTTTGGCCTTCTAACACTTGGTACCTGAGTTAGATATCCAAAATTAAGTGGTCCCCAGGGAGAAAAGAAAATACAGCACTGCGTAACAGTAATTTACCACTAAGAAAACAAAAGTTTCTCTTTGGAATACTTCTTCTTACTCCCTAATCTACCAAATTTACAGTAGGTTTCCCAATACTTCTTCTTACTCCCTAATCTACCAAATTTACAGTAGGTTTCCCAATCTCTAGTGTAAATCAGAAGTCCTGCTACTCTACTTGAATATGATATCAACAAGAAGTTTTCTAAAAGGGCTTTTCCCAGTTTATTTCTAATCTCTATACCTGCATGAAAACAACATTCATCAAAAGAACTCTTGATTTAGCTAAATAAACAGCATGCTGTGTCTAACTCCTCCTCTGCCTGACTCACCCAGGGCAGGCCTGGAAACAAAGGGGAATGTGCACACACCTAACAGGAACTTCCTCAGATAAACAAAAGGCTAAAGAACTGGATTCTTATCAGCACTGAACAGCAGATGCAGGAAGCCTTTTCCTGGAAGCCAGGGCACCATTTTTTAAATTAAGTCATTTATAACATTTAAAGCTGGAGGAAGGCAGGATTTTTCAAGTCATGGTTTTCCTCTGCTCATACAACATGTATAAATGGATTTCTTTTACTCTCTGACAAAGCTACTAAAGGAAAAAATAAGTAGACAATGCCTTTGAAATATATACACACGCATGTAACCACAATACCTTTTGAACTACACACAAAACTTCATTCATTACATTTCTCACAGACACAAAGCAAAAAAGTTTAACACTCCCAGGGTCTGAAAGAGCACACAGCCTGCAAAAGCACTATAATTTTCATAAGTATTAGAGCAGGGAATGCCTTTTTCTCGTGGCACACTGAATCCCATAAAGCTTTGCCACAAGAACAAATCTGCTGCACGTAGTTTATGAGTACTTTTGTATTAATCTCTACTACCAAGACAGAATCAGACTACTTTTGAGGGTACTGCTCTCAGGTATATATGAAGAAATTAAATGCCTCTGCTATCCATCAGTATTGATAGCTGGAATTCAACTACTGTCCTGGTTATATGGAAAACAATGGTCTCCATCTAGCCCAGGTATGTTTCAAAATACTTGTAATGTCCTGTCAACGCCTGGACTGCAAATCATTCTACTGTAATTATAAGCCTAAATGTCACATTTAAAAACCTGACTACAAGATGAAAATCTAACTTCACCACAGTTATGTGTAGATACTTGGATCAGCATATTCTGCTTAATATATATTCACTTTTCAATTGAAACCAAAATTAGTTTAATAAATACACACTGTCTGTTTCAAAGAATAATCTGCTTGAAAGGAATTGTTTAAATGAAGCACCTTTACATATATTGATAAGTCAGTTAAACTGTACACTCTTAATCAATTCAGACTGCTCAACAAAAACAATAAATAGTCTCAGCTGTCCCTAAAAGAAAGTGTGAATGAATGCAAATAGTTCAGACAGGTGGCTGACCTTGAAACTTCAAAAGTACCTACCTCGGAAATGTTTTTGTCAGTCTCTTTTCTTTTTTCTTCTAGTTTCCTTTCAATACCTACAATTCCTACAGCCCGTATTCTTCCTGCCTGCAAAGAAAAGCAAAAAAAAGAAAAAAATGGAAGAATCAAAATAGGAAATGCTAAGTTTTCTTATTTGCATCACAAATTAGAGGACAGGAAATATTCCCCCAAACAGCAGACATAATTCATACAATATTTCATGCATTTCTTGACAGTAATTTTTAAACCATTGTAAAAAAAAATAAACAAATGTGAACCATGTATGAATTTGCTGTACCAGACAAATAATAATATTGATAGCATATTGAAGCTATTAATATGGCTTAATATCCAGACTGAGTATTCCATCTCATCTCAATTCTAGCCTCTCAAGTCCATGTGAACATCCATACTAGAGCTGTGGAAATGTCTGAGTGTATTACTTCAAGAAATCCAGCCTGAAGAAACAGAAACATAGAAACACAATGCTAAGTGCAGTGGCCAGTTTCGAATGTACGTTTCTCAGAGGTATTAGAATGTGAGCGATGGTGAAACTTTTACCAGATGCTAAACGTGTTCTAGAAAGGCTGGTGCCTAAGTGGCAGCAGTGTCAGGCCTCTAATCTCTGACTGCAAATCTTAGCACTGGTGTTAACAAGTTGCTATGACTTAAGTACAAGAAATAAGGCATTTTGATTAGATTATTCATGCATTACTCCAAACGCAACTGTGTTCATAGGTATTACATTCACCAAAGGGAACATACAGGATTTCATGTTGAACAATCTCTAAATAATCCCATTTCATTCATACAATACTATATGTTCATATATTCAGCATATTAATACATAGAAACAACACCTACATGTTTATCAGAGTTTATAACCTAGAAGTCTGAAGGCAGATAAAGAAGGTAATCTAACATGTGACATTCTCCCTAACAACTGTTCATTTAGAATACACATTTAAATCAGACATATATAGATTTCAAAGAGTTATATAAAAGTTACATGTTATATATTTGACTTCCAGCCACAAAACCAGAAATCACAATTAAGACAAAAAATTTTCCAGCATCATTGGCCCTCACATGAATAAAAGTATACGCAAATATATACTGTATTTGCACAACTATGCGTGTGTGTCTAACTAAAAAACTACAAAAAGGAGCTCATTATCTAAACACACTCAAGACAGAGAGGCTACTGTGTTCTCTCAGGTGAAAAATGCAAAGGAGAAACTGATTTATGCCAGTGAAAACACAGGCAAACTAAAGCTGAATTCCTGCACGTGCCCATGATGTTGGTTAGAGAGTCACAAGCTGGATGCATACATGGGGGTGGCAAGAAGTGGCAATAAAACATTACACACAGATCCTGCACATACCCGTGAATCCTTGTTAACTTGCATGGCCTGACCAGTGGGCATGCTCTCCCATCTCCTTTGTGTGATTTCTTCTGATAATCGTCTATAGAACTGCAAACATTAAAGAGTGACAACAGATGTTTCATAAACTGTGCACAGTACCTCTGGGTATTTTTAGCATCTTGGTGGTGATGAAATAAACTTCACAAAGCATGGAGACAAAGCATGGTAACACCTACAAATCCATGGTACAGAACTCGTATTATATGGAAATTCTTCATGTCCAGCCTTCAAAAGTATTCACATTAGAGGAGGAGCCATGTAGTGACTAAGTATTTCTACTGTAAAATATTTCTTTGAGATATTCAAAATGTCCCAAACCATGCTCAAGTTAAAAATGTTGAGGTATACTCAAAGGCATGCTTTTAAAGGAAGGAAAGCTCAACAATCCAATTGCTATTGATCTGTTAATTCAACAATATGAAAACAACCACAAAGATCAATTACACCAATTTGTTTATTGCTAATACCAGAAGGTGGCATTAGTTAACACTAAGTGTATCCCACTGACCAATACCAATAGAAAGAAAATCTATTCCACCATTTTTGTTGTTCAAGTTCACAGGAAAGCATTCTGAAGTTGTAAAGAAGGCCTGGGGTGTAACTGATGTGCTAGGCAACCAGTAAGCACAGTAAGTTTAATTTTCAGACACAACATTAACATTAAAATAAATACAATTATGATTGAGAAAAACACACATTTATACTATGCATAAATCTACAGTCATCATAATCTGAAAACTGCTCACAAGAAATGAAAGTGAGTCTGATCAAGGACATGCATTTTTAAGACATTTCTAACTAATTAGAGTTGAAAACCTGATTTTCTGCAGTGAACAGGTACAGCTTTTTCCACAGTCCAAAGTTAAAGTTCTCAGTCTTGTCAAATGAGGATCTTCCACTGTGAAATTTATTTACAGAGTGCAATTTCTTTGGTTTTTAGGATAACTTTTCTTTTAAGAATACATTACATTTTTCTTAGAATGCGCACAGCCTTTGAGATTTGGTGGAGGTTAAAAAAATTACTTATCAAGTGTAAAATGAACAAAAGTTCTGAGGCAACAAAAAGTGTTCAGCTATAAAATTAGAGTGATAATTAGGAATAAGGTGTTTGATTCCTGGTCAATAGAGGGTTTGGTACAAAGAAACATCTGTTACCCTGTTAAACATGTAACAGATTTCAGAGATGTCATTTTGGAAAATCCAGTATTTAATTTAGTAGATTAAATAAGGACTAGCCTAGTAATGCCTCTTGACATTTTTGGAACTCTATTTGCAGTATTTAATGTAACTGTAGGACATCGGAGGCTCATAGTGTTTGTCTTCCAAAAGGATGTATTGAAAAAGCTCCACCTCAAAAGTAAACATGGAAAGATCATGGAAAATTATCACTAACACAGCAAGCGGAGAAAAGCATGTCCAAAGACCTGATGTGCTTGGCATCCATGGTACAACTCTTACCTCAATCTGCCCATGTTCTTTGAAAGAAAGCTTGATGTAGGAATATTTGCTGCTTTGGAATGGACCAGGCTCTTTGTTTGAAGAAGCAGGATGAAGATGAACTACTATTTTGGCACTAAGGAAAAGGTAAAGGAAAGAGAAGATATTTCTATAATATCTAAATAAACTATTTCTACATCAAAGTTAACCATATCATCAAAACCTCTATTAACTATAAGAGCTAAAGATCATCAAATAATGCTTTACATTTATGCATTAACATTTAAATACTTTGATGAAGAAGATCTTGTATAAAAACTACTACAGCCTCTAGAGTAGAAACATTTTACAAATTTAAAATGTACCTACCATCAATTCTTAAGAAATAAACATAACAAATTTTAAAATTTCGAGCAATAATTTCTGAAAAACCTTTTAGTCAGGATAAAAACTGATTGTCATGTTGTCATTTAATTTGGCAGTAGTTGTTGCAGGTGAAAAGCCAAAATATGCTATCTTTCACACAGGAAAACAAAGGGTCTCAATATTATGTGTAACCTATCCCGCTTTTATATGTCACTTGTGGACACTGTATGTGAACTTATCCAAAACCAACATTCAAAGGCAACATGCATGGAAATAACAGTCTAAAATGACACCTACTACCAAAACAAACCTTGGGAGAGTGTGACTTTAGGAAAATTAACAGACTGCTGTCATAACATGACTGCAAGTCCCCAATTCCCATCTCATTTTACTGATACTCTTTCCAGTGGTCTCTATTTACTTCTCCAGCATTAGTGAATTACCTGATTTCTCCTGAACACCCCCAGCATGTTACCTTACCCATCTGACTGTAGGCTGCAAGCAGATGTTAATTGTGTGTATATTTCTCCAGCCAAAATTTTTTTCTCTCTTTAGAAACTTGAAATTACAGAATTGTTTATTTTGGAAAAGACCTCTAAAATCATCAATACATACTTGTTTAGTGATGACATCACAGTTACTTAACAAATCACATCAGTCATGACTCTCTTGCACATTTGACCTCAATGGTCCTTTGGGCTGTCAGTCTGGAAACTTAAGACTGCAAATGGAACCTACCATGAATTAATCTATAATATTGGGCACATGCGTGTGAAATGAGGATGGCCATACCTTTTTCCTATCCCAGCTGCCTGCTCTTCAATAAATACAATCTGAGACAGAGGTACAGCAATGCAGCACTCCTGAAACAAACACCACAAACACAGGTGAATTAAAGCCATATACTGTCCATTCACTCTCTAAACCCAGGTGTTCTCTTTCCCCATTTCACAAACAGCATGGATATCTATAGGTACTGCCTGAGGCACTCTATGATGGTGAAATACCGTAGTAACAACAGAAACAATGTACTACAGTGAAATATATGTAGAAAGATAACACAAAATTGAAACTGAGTTCTAGTTAATTAAAAAACCTCAACAAACTTAAGCGTCAATGTGTCAACTTTAAAAACATCAAGCTAGAGTCATGTTTTTAAACATGGACTACAAGATTTAACAAATCTTTAGATCTAAGTTCAAAATTTAAACACTAAAATTTCCACACTACTGAACCTTATCTCTGTAGGTGCACAATAGTCCTAAGTTCTTGACATTTTTGCATTGATGTTATTTTGGGAGCTAAAAAAATATCTGAACCTACCAGTCTTTTTAAATGCTGGATATCTAAAATCTAGACTATTGTCTGAGTGCAATAGGAATTTTTTCATCTATCCTACAGCAAAGGACTTAATCCAGCAATTGATGCATCTCAACACATATTTATTGGACTGTGCTTTAAACAAAACAAAGAGCAAGAAACAAGACTGTATCCATCTGCTGGAGACCAACCTAGCCCAGGCTAAACTCTTTCTACATGTATTTGAGACAGAATTGCTACAGGAACGATTCAAAGCATCTAATGAGGTGCCTGGTCTTGTTTTGGTGAACATCCTTTGAGGAACATCATCTCCCACACAACAGCTTGGTGACTGACACAGTCATACAGAATGCAGGAAACACAGGTTGCATTCCCTCTCTGAACCTCTGTCTTCCACCTGCTACTGCCTAACACCAGTTTACACTGTTACAGGGCCCTCTCAATCCCTACTACCAAAATTGTTCCTCGTTGTATGGAATAATTAAATGCCCATTAAATTTGAGAGCAGGGAAGTATACATGCAAAAACTCCAACTAATAAGTAAATCTCTTATTGGAAAAAAACCCCTGGGTTGTACTTTCTTTTCTAAAAGCTCTTAATGCAAGCTATCTAGACTCTTCTATGACTCTAGTTTTTAAAGCCATTACAAAGAGTTACTGTCTGTAAAACAGCCACAGAGTTTTGTACACTTTCAAAGATAAGCAATATGATACTTCTGTTAAAAAAAGGTTTTGAAAATGACAAAAAGAGTTCAACTATATATAGTATGTACACTGTCAAAGTGACTGATTCATTTAGCTCCAAGATAGAAAGTTATGAACTTATTTTAAGTACAAGGACTTAGAATCACCCCTTCCTGATGAGAGAAGCTACAGGAAGGAATACAAAAATAGAAATGTGTTTAATATGCTGTGTGTTTATTTGAATTTTTTCTTCTAATTTCTGATGCTCACATTTTGCATGATTTTATAATTTAAAATTTTGTACAAATCTAGCTATGTAACAAAGTACAGAACTCCTTTTTTTTTTTTGGAAACACTGTTCAACTGCAGATGGCATATAAAAACAGCAGCTATAAAACACAGCTGTCTGTTTCTGTAAGGTTTGCTATGTTAACCTAATGACAATTGCCCCATTTATTATCTAGATTGCTGACACAATAGAAGGGGACTCTCTCTACAAATTTATTCTAGGAAAGCTAGCTAAGGTTTCTAAGTCTGATGTTAAACGACAGCTGAGATTAGACAACAACTCACCATGAAAACAAAAGGGCACCATGCTCCCCATGTTTCAGTATTGAGAGTTTGAAAATGAATCAGCTTTATTTACCCCACTAACAAAGTTAATTAAATCTCCTAATCAGAACTGGGTAATTATTGCCCATCTCTGGGCCACATTTCTGCTCCTTCTGTTAATCAAGCCTGAAGTTCTCAGAATCTTTGCTGAGTTAAATTAGTTAAACTATTTTTCTTCTTCTCCAAAGTTGCTGATTTAGGGAATTCGATGACCTTGGAAGAGTACAAGAAATCACATGGCCTAGAAGCAGAGGGAGAAGTTGGGGAAAAAAGACAAATGTAATCCTTTTGTTGGAAAGGAGAGAATGGGGATATGTTCAGTTCTAAGACTTGATGCCCAATGTTGCTCCAAGCATGCAAAAAGTCCAAGTGAGAAGATAAGAAGCAAGTGGGTGTTACAGTACATGCTCAGCTCTCAGAAAGAGATGCTGATGAAGAAATAAAAAGTGATTAACACAAGAGTTTAGCACATTATCTCATGTGATAATGTGATGACTGTGCAAAAAAGCCCCATGCTAATTTACACAGAACAGCTCATGGTCTGGACAATCAAGCCCTAACTTTTGTAACAGTAACTCCACCGTGGGTAACAGCTCTGTAAACATTTTGAAAAATTTGTATTAGAAATAGTTCTGCTGTTCCTGGAAACAATCCCTAAAGAAAAAAACATTGCTCTGCCAAATTAAGAACATCCTTGGTGACATTACCTTCAGAATGCTCTTCGTAGCTCCCTGCTTTGAAGCAAGGATGTGATATTTGCTAGGGATCAGCCTTTGGATGTGAGAAGTGCTTTGGCTGCCCTTGCACAAAGCTAGCCCAGTGGAACACAATTTGCTTTTGAAAAGTTGCCATCTAAACATGCTCTAGCTAAACTTTGGCTTTCAGGGCTAAATTTCTCAATTATTGTGTCCAAAACAAGCATAATCCAACCTGGTCTGAGGAAGACTTCTTCAATTGCATCTGTGGAGTAGTGTCCGTTGTCACAGCCTATGCTTAGAGCTTTATGTGTTTGTGGTCTTTCTCTCCCACTTCCAGCCTGCATTCCCAGCCTGTCGCTGAAGCCACAAAGCATTCAGCAGCTTTACTACAGTAACCACACTGTAGTTCTGACACTTAACCTGTGACCAACTGTCCACAGCAGTACAGACAAATGTTCTGGTTGACTGAAGGGATGGTTCATGGCAGGAACAGGCAGCTGCAAGGGCAAGATGTGTGCAGAGCAATACTGCCACCAAACACATCCTACTGTCAAATCATGGTCTGGGACTATATGGTGGGAACAGAAAACTGGGAAACGTGGACTTGAAACCAACAAGGAAGAAAAGGCTTTCCTAGACAAGGAGCACGGGAGAGAACTTCACATTATGATTTGCCTGACACATTCAACTTCCGTCTCAAAATCAGTGGTTTTTAGTGCATGACACCAGGTTCTTTTCTCCTCTATTTTTGTGCCATGGAAAAGGAAAATTTACAGGATACACTCCTATCCCTTCTCATCTCTGCATGATTATTTGATTAAAGCAGGACTAGGTGAAAGAACACTACATAATCTTCTTTCTGCTGTGAGCCAAAAAGTGGACTATACTTGTACAACAAAACACACATAAAGGTAGGAAAAATCCTCTCTCTGTGTGCAGGCTTTTCATTGCAAGCTACTTGTTGTTTATTATGGAATTTACAACTGAATGACATACAGGAGACAAAAGTGGGACTTACATGATTCTTCTGATCCCTCCAGATCAGTCTGTGTGTGCTCAGGAGTAAAACTCCGCTATCGAATTTCAACTGGACAGGAAAAATAAAACAGATCAACAACAAATTGAACCAGTAAGTTGCATAAATACCGGTCTTGGAAACATTACACCTTACCACAACACAACAATCAGATTTAACAAGCCAGTATTTTGAGAACACTCCCTTTTTGCCAGAAAACAAAATGCATGAAGTTTAGGAAACAATGAAGAAAAATAGTATAAAAGTATTAGATGGATAAACACAAACTTCCTTTTCCAAGTGTATAAACTTTCCCCTCGGAAATCCTGAGGGATCCTCCCTCCATATACTCTGCAAGATATACAAAAGTTCTTAAATGTATTTTAAACAGGTCTATTGGCTTTGGAACATTCATTATATGCTGACAAAGAAGGTAGAAGTTGTGCAGAAAACGCAAAGCAACCTAATAAAAAGATGCTGCACACAGTCTGAAATCTTATATCCTATCACACAAAAGAATATTGCTTCTATCTGTGTTGCTGTTGAAAAGCCCTTTACTTATCAGACAGCAAACAGTACCTGGAAAATCTTCTCTAGCAAATTGATTCCTACTGGTAAAATGGGAGGTATGTTTTCACAGCTTTTTGTGAGGGCATGCAATTCCCATGGTGTGGAAAAATGGAGAGATCAAGAGTCAGTCTGGCAGTGAAGTGAGGCAGTAAGTAGGATGGCTCAGAAAAGTGTAGAGGGTGTGTCAGCACCCTTGATGACCAGAGCTCAAGAGCATTTTACAGGTACCAAGACGACTCAAGTGTGAATTGTGCGTCCATGCCCTGAACCACACCAAAGCCAGGGCTCAGGCCGTACAGGAGTGACAGCCCAAGCAGTGAGCGGTGCTTTGTGACAGTGACACTGCCTACACACACCCTGTGGGGGTCCCAACCCTCACCCCATGTCGCACACACTGTCCAAGGCCTTTCTCACAAAATCACAGAATCAATTAAGTTGGAAAAGACCTCTGAGATCATCCGGTCCAACCGATGACCCAACACCCCCATGTCAACCAGACCCCGCCACTAAGGCACCATGTCCAGTCTTTCCTTAAATACCTCCAGCGACAGTGACTCCACCACTTCCCAGGGCAGTCCATTCCAATGTCTAATCACCCTTTCTGTGAAGAAATTCTTCCTAATGGCCAACCTAAACTTCCCCTAGTATAGCTTAAGGCTACTTCCTCTTTTGCTGTCACTTGTTGCTTGGGAGAAGAGACCGACCCCGACCTGGCTCCTCCCTCCTCCTTTCAGGCAGTTGCAGAGAGCAATAAGGTGCCCCCATAGCCTACTCTTCTCCAGGCTAAACAATCCCAGCCTCCTCAGCTGCTCTTCTAGCTGTGCTCCAGACCCTTCCCCAGCTCCCTTGCCCTTCTCTGGATCCCCTCCAGCATCTCAATGTCTCTCCTGCCCAGAACTGAACACAGGATTCGGGGCCCGGCCTCACCAGTGCTGAGCACAAGGGGACAATCACTGCCCTGGTCCTGCTGGTTACGCTACTGCTGGTACAGGCCAGGGCGCCACTGGCCTTCCTGGCCACCTGGGCACACGGCTGGCTCACGTTCAGCCGGCTGTCGACCAGCACAGCCCCTCAAAGCCTGCAACTCCGCCCTAATCTCCCCACAGAGACAAACCCTGCCAGACCCCGGCGCAGAACGTCCTCCCACACCCGCGATCCATGCTCCGCCTGCAGCCCAAGCCCTTCACACCCCTCGTGTCGCGCCCCTCGCCCGGCACCGCCCGCACTGAGAGCCCTCCCACTCCCCCACTGCCTGGGGCCCACGGCCGCGTCCTTTACCCTCCTTCCCCACCCCGGCCGCGCCGCCAGGCCCCGCGCGGGGGGCTCCAGCTCCCGTCACCTTCTCCTCGCCGTCGCTGAGGCGCACGCCGCGCTGCTGGAGCACCAGCGTCTCTCCCAGCTCCAGCAGCCCGGTGGTCCAGGAGAACCTGTCCATGGCTGCCCTGCCCTTCCCCTCCCCTCCCGCACCGGGCGGCCGCCGCGCCGCGCCCCCTAGCGGCGGTCGAGGGAGGGGCCGCCATGTTCCCCCCTCCCCGCGAGCGGCGGGAGGGCAGCGCCCGCTCGCCATTGGCCAGTTCAAGCGCCGCGGCCGGGCCAATCAGGGCGGCGCCGGGCCATTCAAACGCTGGTCGTTGCGCGGTGGCCAAGGCGGCACGCGCGGCTCCGCAGCTCCCGGCCAGCCGCCGGTCCGAGCCCGCCTTCCGCGGTAAGGCCGGGACACCGGGCGGGGATGGGGCTACCGGGAGACCCGGGCACCGAGGGGCCGAGCTGTTCTCCGCCTGCCGGCCCGCGCGGGGCCGAGCGTTACCGACTGCCGTTGCAGCCCCGCGCGTCGCCACGGCGGGTGGCAGGTGGGAGAGAGGAGCCGGTCGCTCTCTCCGGGCAGCGGGAGGGGAGGGCAGGGCAGGCGCCCCAGGTGAGGTCGGAGACCGGGCAGGTCTTGGCGGCAGCGCTCGCTGTCTTGGTGTTAGAGCTTCTGAGCGGGCGTACGAGACTTCAATCTCCCTTGACAGGGCTGGGGCCGGTGCGGACCCCACCCCACCCCATCCTCTCCCCTGCCCCAGGCAGGGCTCCGGGGGTGGAAGCCTTCCCTCTTGACAAGAGGAACGCCCTGACGTTAAGGGCATCCCCTTGAAAGCAGCGAGTGCCGCGCCGACCTAGACCCGCGCTCTTGTGCATATTTACTTTCTGAGCGGTTCGGCTTCTGCAAATTGAAGCAACGGAGTGGCTTTGATGGAGCTTTGCTGCCTGTGCGAGGGGCGGTGAGAGCCGTGTTTGAAGCAGAAGGTGCTGGCTCTTGGCAGGACCACCGCTGCTGTACGAGCTGTGGTAACTCCTTCTGAAGCAGGTGATGGACACTGCCTTCTGTAAGCTTTGTCCAGAGAAGGGCAAGGAGCTGGGGAAGGGTCTGGTACAAATCCTATGAAAAGCGGCTGAGGGAGCTGGGGGTGTTCAGCGCGGAGAAGAGGCTCAAGGGGAGACCTTATCACTCTATAACTGCCTGAAAGGAGGGTGGAGCCCGGTGGGGATCGGCCTCTTCTGCCAGGTAACCAGTGACAGGACAAGAGGGCAGAGTCTCAAGCCATGCCAGGGGAGGTTTAGGTTGGACATTAGGAGGAGTTTCTTGACCGAAAGGGTGATTAGGCATGGGAATGGACTGTCCAGGGAGGTTGTAGAGTCACCATTCTTGAAGGGACAGCGACAGCTGTTTTTAGGGCCTGTTCAGGATTGCTTTGTGCTGTTACTAACACTCTCAGTAGTCTAACGTTTGTACAGATGCTCAGAGGACAGTGGAAGAGAAGCAAATGATTTTACAGATGGTCAATTGGGTTCATGTGCATGTTGTTTTTCATGTATGCTACACTCGCTACTGCCACAAGTGAAAAGTGTGCTAGCTGAACCAACAGTAACTATGTGAAATACTGGACAGGCATCTGGAACATAAGAGCAAGCTTGACTTCTTCATGTCACAAAATTGTGTTTCTTTTAGCTTAATACAGCAAACCAGCCATCTTGTATAGCTGTGAAATTACATTCAACCATCCCTTGAATGTAGACTTCCTCAAGAAATGTGAGAACATGTAAGACATTGAGATGTGAAAACTAAAGATTTCTTAATCTGTAGTGTCTATATTTTGTAATGCCTTGGTTCTTTTCTAACTGCATTTCCTTCTTGACTAAGAAAGTTTGGCATTAATATTTTAGATGAAAATGTAACAAGTCTGTCTTTCTTAAAATCCACTAGAACAAAGACGACAGAAAGTTGAAGAATATCTATCAAGAAAGAAGACTTTTTCTGGTGTGCCCATTCAAGAAAACCAGACATCGATCAGGTAGTATTTCTGCTATGGCTTACATTCTCTTATTTTTGTATTTACTAATGTTCCTTCATTTTCATCTCAGCTGGCTTCCGTAAGATCATCTGATGCAAAGTTGGCACTTGCTAAGTAGGATGTTCATTTTCAGTCACATGCAGTAGTGCCACATCTTTTACATAATGCATCACAAAGCACCTGAAGAAGAATTTGGATTTGTAACCTCAGAGAAGGATGTTTTTCTTCTGAGTTGTCAATATATTTTTACAGTTGCTAGGAGACAATACTAGTCTTCATAGTTTTGTAACTTTCTGGGTAGTGTGATGCCAGCTCTGGTGCCTGACTGAAGGTTTAGGAACCTGTCAGTGTGGTAGGAACTACCTGTCTTTGTTCAGGCTTGCCTCAAATGGCTTGGGCTCTCATGATTACAGGAACTTCAACTCCTTGTGCTACTCCCCCTTTCCCCTCAACTGCAGCATTGAGAAACTTGACCTTCTGTAGCAGATAGATCAGACCAGACAAATTGGTACTCATTCTCAAACATGTGAAATTATACCTGCAGTAAACTCCAATTTGTTGGTCGGCTCTTTATGGTGTAAGAAGGGATGTTTCGCAGCCTGGATTCTGATCAGTGGTTGCTGAACCATTTGTTTTTGCGGGAGGAATAGTGCAAGCTAAACAGAAATGCTTCAGTATGAGTTCAGTCTGCAGACTGCCAACTGAAACATGTGAACATCCTCTAAAAATACATTCCTTTGTTGCATGATTTAAGATGCCTGTTTTTTTCTTTTTAAAGTGGTAGCAGAACTAGGAGAGCGACTACCAGTAAACTGCAAGACAAGTTACAGCTCTCAACATCTCCAAAGCCAGAAATGGTAAGTTTTTGACTGATACTTAAATACTGATGGCACTCTGTTTCTATGGCTACAACATTCCACTTACTTAAATCTATTTATGTTGTATGACTTCCAGAGCATGAGAAGTTTGCAGGTGCCGAGGTTTGGTTTGTTAGAAGTTTATTTAGTCACTGCTTATTATATGCTTTTTGGAAAGCTGTTGTATTACAGTAGGAAATGAATCATATTCATCTTCAGTTTGTACCCCACAGGAAAGTGAGTTAAAGCCGATACCTTTATTGCTGAAATAATGCTTAAATTTTAACAACATTTCTCACAAATCTCAGAGGAGTTTTTGATACATTTTGAGTCTTCAGGAAAGTTATTTAAAATCTGAGTAAGGTCTTCTGTCACAGTAAAGAAGCTTTCTGTTACTTGAAAGAAAGCCAAACCATTAACAAAATGAACTGTTGAGTGTGTATGGTTTTTCAGTGGTGTGCTGGAAAAACTAATGTAATCAGAAGGAGATGCCAATACCTAGTCAAAGTTCAAGGGAATGTGTTCTCTGTATTATTTCATGTCACTTTCCCAGAATTAAGATGCAAATGTTTGTGCTGCTTAGAAATAGCAAAATAGAGATTCTTTTCCAGACCTGTTGTCAGGGAAAGGTGAGGAAAAAATAAACATAAGACCTGTGTTCCTGTTAGACAGTTTTGAGTTTGGATTTCAAAAGATTTGAGACCTGGAGTTATTTGAGGAGAAAAGCAAAAAACTTCAAAACTGAATGTTGAGGAGAAAAATTCCAAACGTGAGGACAAAACTGCTTTTTTAGAAATTTCCTGAAGGGACATATTTTGTTCTATAAAAATGTCTTGTGTAATTTTTAAAGTTGAATTAAGCTACATAGTTGCCTGAAATAACAGTCCTTACATTCAAGCTCTAGTTATGGAGGCTTTGTCAAATCTAACTACTCAGCCTCAATGACAGACCAGGAAATGAGATGCAGTGTAGTTTTCTTACAGGTCAAGGGCATCTTCCATGAAGTCTTCTCCTGCAGATTTCCATGTGTCAATCACATGTTTTTTTCCTGTCTTTGGATATTTCACTCTTTCAAAAGCTGCTGCTTGGACAATGCGGAATTAGTTGCTGTAAAACATCTTTTTTTGGAGTAAAAGACTAGATTCCATTTCACATGAGGGGTTTGTTATGAATGGATGTGAGGTGTTTAAATAAGTCCCTACCTCTGCCCAGGTCTATGGCAGTAGATAGTAACTTACTGAGGTGGCCTGCACCCCAAAACCCACTCTCATCTGCAAGTTCTTTAATAATGGCTGATTCAGTCTATTATAGAATGAATTGTTTGTTCAAAAGACACAAATTTAACAGACATGAGACTTAAAACAGATTATTACTACACAGGAAAAGGAACTATTAATAGTTAAATATACAGTGCATGATTAAAGGTACCCAATTTTACAGCTAGCGAAGAAAATAGTATAGATTAGGATTCAATGTATCTTACCATCAAATTGCTGAAGGAGCACACATAAGAATCCTTTCCCTCAATTTCTGGAAAAAAATCATGAAGGATGTGTCCAAACTTTGGGGGAGAAGTCCTCTCACGTGCTCCCAGGGAGTGTGCAAGAGACTTCTAAATCCACAAAAGTTTGTAGGGCCTTTATAGTGTAAAAACAGGCTGGTTGTCACTGATATTTTATTTTTCTCTCTTTCCACATCTGCTCTCCAGACTGAGGTGTTGATTCTGGGCAGACCTCTTGGCACCCTGTTGGGCCTTTGCCCACCTGGGTTCTCTCTCCCATTTGTACCTGTCACCTTTGGTGGGGAGAGGGGCAGATGTCCTGCCACAGGGTTGTGCTGAGAACATATGGCTGTGAGTTTCGATACAGCCATGTAAAACTGATGTAACTATTCTTAACTTGCAACATCCTATATCTCAATACTAAGAAAAATTCTCCCTCTTCTGGTAACATCTCCTAGTGCCCTAATTATGACTTTACTCACTACCTTGTGTTAGTAGACTATTCACATTAAGTGGAGGAATAGTGTCTCCATTAAGTGACGAGTTATGCAGAGATAATGCTTTTGACTACATACAACCTAAAGCAAGTTTCTACTTTATAACACTTACAAGAAGGGAATTTGGGAAGTTAAAAGCCAGCAGTTGCTTTAAGAGTTTTGTTTCTTACTTCCATGGCAGAACTTAAGAAATTTTTATTTGATTTTTGATGTGAATTCTGCAGTAATAGTTGACAAGTAATCTACCCAATATTTATACATTACTTCTGTAGGGACCTTTAAACTGGCATTTACTGTTATGCACTTTAGTCCTGTAAATCAATGGAAGCCTCTTTGGAAACAAATAACACGCAGCATGAATGTACTTCTAACATTTTCATTAATTTGCTTTTGATTTCAGGAAAATAAAGAGAATGCTGATAAACTGTCATGGGACCAATCAATTGTAAGCTCAGAAACATATGTTACTTTAAACTCTTCAACAATCCCACTGACACATTACGTATCAGGGAAAAACTGTAATCTTGAAGAACAAGCTCCAAAGAATAAAGTTATTAATATAAAATCTCAGCATGTATCACTTAGCAAGGCCTTCTTGGAAATAAAAAGAATTAAAGAGAGGCATTTGATAGCAGAGAAACAAAATGCAAGTATCAGCGTACCAAAGAAACCAGCCCTTGGCAGATATCGTGGCAAAGTTATCCAATCCAAGATAAATTCTTTCCGAAAAGGAGTGAAAACTGAGGGGGACAAGAGTTCTTTGTCAGAAAAGAAGCTTCTTCCTACTGCCACCAAACAAGCAGCAAATTCTTTGTCCACGAAAAGCTGTAATGCAGTTCTGAAGACCATCAAAGTCGCAAACAACATTAAGTCTGTAAAATCAAATGGTGTCCTGCCACTTCACAGCAAACCATCTGACAAAGCTGCTACTAACTCACAGCCTGGTCTGAAGAAACAGCTGACATTTGCTGTGGCACCGAAGAAAGTAACAGGCCCAAAAGTGGTTGGTGGAAGGGGACAACAGCCACTGAAGGCTGCTTCTAGCAATCCTGATCGCACAGTGCGGGGTGTGAAGAAACGTGCAGATTTTTGTGAAGATATAAGACCAGAAGCTCCAGCAAAATCAACTTCTGTTTTTCCTGGTGCTAAATCAGGACAAAATTCTAAAACTGATGGCAGCAGAAAATCTATTCTGCCAAAAGAGTCAGCAGAAGAGAGAAGGTAACGAAATTACTGTTGTAGCTTGGTCTTGAAAGTTATTTAGGCCTTTTTTTCCAAGAATATCTAGTTTGATCTATTTCTTGCTGTAGATACTCTGAAACACAGAGAACTAAGTGTTTGGACTTGATGCCCAAGGACAGCAGACTAAACCTTTAGACTTAAACTGAGAAATCAGGATTCTAACTACTTGCAACAGCTCTCCAGGCTTACAACTTGTCCTGTGCAGTTGAAAAGTAGATGTTGCTGGAGCTGTTTTTCAGTCTAAGTGTTGTGACAGCCTTAAGCATGACAGATAATCCTGTAAACTAATTTCACATACATGTCACAGTTTAAAAAAATATTACCGAGGCAGGATGTATATAGAAGGGAGCATCTTTACAGAGTGAAGGAGAGAGAGCATTTCTCAATGACATTTTTCAGTTTGGTGAATGCAACGTAGACAATGGGTGGGAATATGAATCACAGTCTCAAAGTTATTTAATATTCCTCATATAGAGCTCTTTGTAGTAAGTTATAGTAACTAAAATGGATGGTCTAGGAGGTGGGGTTGAAATGAAACATTAAAACTTAATAACACTTCACATCAGTTTCAGATTTTATAAATTGCGTGATAGGATTGTTTTGGGCTGCTCTCTATGCTTTGTGTCTTAAGTGATTGGTTTCTAGTTTTCTGGTTTGAAGTGGGATTGGGGGGGGAAAAAAGGTGACAGATGAATAATTCAGAAGCATTTTTTTACCTTCTTTGGAAAACAAGTTTTGGTAACCAAAGTCTCTTGTTGCAGCTGGAAGGGAAGAGATTAGTGTTTCAACCTGATAGATACCTAAAGCAGACAGTAATATGCATAGTTCTGAAATTTTCATGGAGATCTAAAAGGCAGCTTTATTCCTTTTGGGATTAAAGGAAGAAGACTCAGACTATCTGGAAAGTACATCTTGGCATGACTTACCCTAATTAGTGTCAGTCAATGTAAAAAATGATAAAACATCTGTCACTTCAGCTAATGATATTCCTAAATGCAGAGCTCGCCTGGATGAATGGAGGGCATCTAGAGGGAAAGTGATGAGACGACCTCCTACATATGCACTTCTGGGACCCCAGTCTAAAAGTGAAGAACAAGAATTCTCTGCTGCTGATATGGAAAAGGTCAACAAGACTCTGAGTGAATGCCTGCAGTTAATAGAACAGGTACTTGGACCCCTGCCTACTGAGTTCTGATCATATAGGTCTTGACAACATGTAAATCCTCTGGGCATGCTAGACCCATGTAAATGAGGTACAGGGGACTAATTGTTCCCCAAGTTAAGCAATATCATAGCTTTTGCCAACAACTGAAGTAATAAAGCTTTACTAACTTACTGAACTACTGAATAAGTATAGGCAATAATGCTGATAATAGTAGTAGAAGTGTAATATAATGAGAGTAGCTAGAAGGAATTAACCTAAAACAAGTTTGCATTTGCAGAAACTTGTCTGTACTTTTGAAAAAGTCTGTTTCAAGTAGTTCTCAAGATGCCTGTGTATCTTACTACCCTTTCTACTTACAATACTGTATAAATAATTCTAATTTTGAAGAATAGGTGAGTAACAATTAAGCCACAGAAAAAAAAACTTGCTTCCTAGTTCAAAAGCAACAAAACTATAGCACCTCAATGTGTCAACTGCATTTAAATCTCTACTTTTGTGTTGACTTTAGGGACATCGAGGTGATGAAGTACGTGCCATGTTGGAAGATCTGATGCAGAGCATTCCTGGGGTTAAAAAGCTTGCAAAATATTGGATCTGCTGTATGCGTCTTGAACAGATGGGCCATCTTGAAAAGCTTCTTGCTATCTATGAGGAGGCCATTTTGGCAGGAGCAATGGTGAGCAACTTTTCCTAAAATTTGAGATTAACAATTAGAAAGGCATGAAAGTATGGCATGTAAAATACAACTGCTTCTGATTTTCTTAAATACCTTTATAGCAGGAGGAGAGCCATATTACTTACCTGACCATTAAAATAATGGATTTGGTTTGCTCTCTAACCACTGTAGATACTACTTTGAAGAAGACAGGTTTAGGATCATCAAATCACCGTATGATCTGCCTAAAAGGATTAAGGACTGAGACTTCTAGTACCATTAGAAATCCCAAACAGAACTTAATTTTACGCTTACTGATGGATTTCATTTCTGTGCTTTAATATCAGCAGATTTCAGGGCATCAAATATAGCTTTAGCACACCAAATATTGAAAATACCGGATTCACTTGTGTTCTGGCTTAAGTCTGAACAGCATTAAATAAAGGATTTGTAATATGAACATCATGTGGCCTGTTCCACTTTCCCTGTAACTATTATACCAATCAAATGAGATAAATAATTTTGGAATTGTTTTTCTAAAACAGTACTTTTTTTCAGCCCAAAGAGGAATTGCGAGACACACTAATAGATGCAATCAAAAATACTGAAAGTCTTTTTAACTCTGAGAATGGTAAGTCTGAGTACTCTGTTCTAGTTATATGTCTGACTTAACGGGCAACACAAGCTGTTTAAACTATTTGTACTGATATTACATTTTATTTCATGGAAAATTTTCCATGATCATTTTATAGTCAATTGTCTTTGAAAACAATCTTGTCTAAATGAATCCTTTTCAACAGTGGGCATGTTAAAATGATTGGAAATGCTCTTTTATTTAAACTTGTTACTTAAACTTTTATCAAAACTGTGTTGTCCAGCTATTTCAGCCTGATAATCAAAGAGTAAATGAAAATACTCTTGTGAGCTAAAAATCAGTGACTCTGACACAAACTCCTTCACTACCAGAAGCGTGGTTCTAATTTTGGAAGTAAAGTAGCCATAAATATTCCCCTTCAATGTAACATAACCTGATAAGTATCTCAACCCAGAAACTGGCTGAAATAGTTGTTGAGAGCTGCTGTGCTTGAAAAGGAAGAGAATTACTTCTCAGGGTGTTTACTTAGCTCGAGCTTTCACGTTGCAGGTTCTTGAAGGTGGCTAAAATTATTAGTAACTTAAATTGTTGTGGCTCAGACTCAATGCATACTTCTATTCTCATGTAAAGCTAAGATTTTAGGTATCTCTCCAAAACATTCTCTTTATATCTAACTAATTGCTGCTGTACTTTCTTCAATGCTTTATTTTTAGGCGGAACCATGATAGAAGCTCATTTAAATGAGGTAGTGGAAGTCAACAAGGAACCAAATTCATCTGTAGAGCTGGTTCAGGAAGTCTTCAAGGATTTCTGCCCTGATGATGACCAAAAAGCAGAGAGTGATAATAAGAAGGCAGAGACAAGCAGTGAAGTTATCAAAAAAGAAGAAATTGATTTAGACTTAAAACCAAGAGGAGAGATCTTGCCAAAAAAGAATAAAAAACACCGGGCAAAAAAGAAAGGAAAATGCGAAAGAGAACTGAATGAGGATGGGACAAAAAATATGGCCCAAGCAGTTAATTCTCCTGAGAAAGAGAATGACACATCTTATACAATGAAATACAATCCTCCTACCACACCATACTTGGAAAGGTAAGATTACTTCAGGTAACCATGGAAGTCTGTAGTGTCTGGAGAAAGAGTACTGTTTGTATCCTGTTGAAACAGGGAGGCACTGCATTTACGACTCACAGAATCACTAGATTGAAAGAGACCTTTAAGATTGAGTCCAACCCATGCCCTAACACTTCCTCAACTAAACCATGGCACTGAGTTCCACATCCAATCTTTTTTTAAACACATCCAGGGGCGTTGAGTCCACCACCTCTCAGGGCAGGCGATTCCAGTACTTTATCACTCTTTCAGTAAAGACCTTTTTCCTAATATCCAACCTAAATTTTTCTTGGTGCAGCTTAAGACTGTATCCTCTCATTTCATCAAATATTGAAAACTCTAAAATTTCATTATCACTATGCTCCAAACAACCTCCAACCACCACATCTTCCACCAGACCATTTCTGTTTGCAAACAGTAGGGACAGTGTAGCCCCTCCCCTGGTAAGCTCAGTCACCAGTTGTGACAAAAAGTTGTCCTCCAGACCCTCTAAGAACCTCCTAGACTGCCTCTTCTCTGCTGTGTTAAGTTCCCAGCAGATGTCTGGTAGGTTACGGTCACCTACAAGAACAAGGGCTGGTGATCCTCAAACATCCTCCAGCTGCTTGTAAAATAAGTTATCCACCTCTTCCTCCTGGTTGGGTGGTCTATAACAGACTCCCAGCAGGATGTCAGCCTTGTTGGCCTTCCCTTTAACTCTTACCCATAGGCATTCGACTTCAGCATCATTAATTTGAATTTCCATGGCATCAAGAGCCTCCCTAATATACAGAGCCACCCCTCCACCTCTTCTCTCTTTCCTGTCTCTTTTGAAGAGCTTGTAGCCATCCATTGCAGCACTACAGTTATGAGAGTCATCCCACCACATTTCTGTGATGGTGACTACATCACAGCTTTGCTGCTGTACCATGGCTTCCAGCTCTTCTTGTTTGTTACCCATGCTGCATACATTAGTGTACGTGCATTTCAGCTGGGCTGCTGATTTCACCCTTGACTCTGGCTTACCACCCTTGGGCTTGCTCCTGGACAGCCCAGTTGTATCCTCTTCCCCCTTCAAACTTAGTTTAAAGCCCTCTCAATGAGTTCTGCCAGTTCATGAGCTAAAACCTTTTTGCCCTTTACAGATAGATGGAGCCTGTCTGGCTCCAGCAGGCCAGGTGCCATGAAAGTTGCCCCATGATCAAAGAACCAAAATGACACCAACTCTTAAGCCACTTGTTGATAATGTGGGTTCTCCTATTGCTTTCATCATTTGTCCCTGTCACTGAAGGGACTGAGCAAAACACTATCTGTGCTCCTGCCCTATCAACCACTCGACCCAGTGCCCTGAAGTCCCTTTTGATGCCTTCTGGGACTACCTAAAAGAGAGGCTAGACAAAATTAAGAGAATAAAAAACAGAATTAGTGAACAAGTTGTAACTGTCCTGTAAAGTTCATCTTAATTGTATCTTGAGACAGAAACCTGTAGTAACCTCAGTACAAACAAATTAATTTTTAATAATTAACAATTTTTTTTGTTTTGCCTTAAGTTTTCTTCTGAGATAGCAGACTTAGGAAAGTTGTGCTCAGCTTTGACATCTGATGGAGCTGGAGTCCTGGCACCTGTCCACTGTCCCTTATAGTAGCAACAGTTTCCCCCTGATGGAATAGGAAAGAATCTTTGTTTAGAAACTCTTTTTCAGAAGACTTTCTGGGTTAAAATATTTTGCCCAAGAAAAGAGTAGTACATCTGGTTTTAACTGGATGAATGGGAAGGGACCCATTTCCTTTCGCTATGGGAATGGGAAGGAGTTGAACAGGAATCATGACTTGCTCTTTCTGCTAGGTGCTGCAGAGGTAACTTGTATGATGGTATGCCTATGTTTAGAGTTTTTGGATTTTTTTTCCCTAAGTGTGAAGATGTATCCTGAGGCAAATGACTGCAGTGCTAAAGATCTGACAATTGTGACTCCTTTGCGATATTCTCAACGCATTCGGGAGAAGATGTGCAAGCTGTCTGATGCTGCTAAAGATCCAGATCCATGTGTCTCTTCGCTTGAACAGCTGGGAGACTTGGAATCAAAAGCCACCGTGTTTATCCACAAACAGAGCAATGCCCTCCAAGAAACAAGTGCTGAAATAGAACAGTAGAAGTAGTGCTACTGCTACACGGGGGTTGAAGATTGGATACTTTTTAAAGAGAGTTGAAGGGTACTTGTTTTACACAGCTTTGAGAAAGGAGCTATCTAAAACTTGTGTGGGTAGCTTGAGCTGAAATCTGACTATCTGAGTCACTAAATAAACTTTTAAAGTTTCTGCCTTTTCAAAATTGTAACAAATCTGTCGTGGTTTAGTACTAGACTAAACACTGTTACCTTTGTGGTGACTATGTTTCATTACATTTTTAATTATTAGGTATAACACTTCATTTTAGTAGTTGATTGTAGTATATAGCTAATACCTACTGTTTTCTTATTACAATTCATATGAAACCTGCAGTCTTTTAGTTTAAGAAAACAAAGTAATGTTGGTTTCCCACTCTGACAAGGTTTAGCTTTGAAAACCAAACCTAGCGAGTAAGGTTTGTGCTGAATCTAGTATCTAGTTTTAGGGCTGCTTCAACAAAACAGAGTTTAATCTCTTTAGTTACTGAGATTTGTTCATTATCAAGTAATTCTAGATGAGGTCTGATACACTACTTACTACGTGATAGTTTTTATGTTGGTTTGTATTAGTCTGTACTATGGGAATACTTATTAAACTCATCAATTTAGTTGTGTTTGTTCTTTAAATAAAGGCTAAAACGATTTAGTCTGTTCTAAGTGAGTTCTAAAGTGCTCTGTCAAAGCAGAACACTGCCCTATTTCCCATGTTTCCATGCCTACGTCGTTCCGCGGAGCAGTGTCTCCATGGGGGCCGGGCCGCCACGGCGGCTCCCGCCGCTGCCGCGGGGCGGGGCCAAGGCTCCCGCCCAGCCTCGGAGCCAGCGCCCTCCTTCCCGATCCTCCGCCCCCAGCCAGGCGCGGGTAGCCCGGGGCAAGCGCCGAGGTCGTGGCAGGGCCTTTCATGGGGTCTCCGCCCGGCCCGCGGAGGTGAGTCCCCGGCGGGGCTTGAGGGGCTCGGGGTGGGCGTGGGCTGCTCCTCTTCTGGGTGAAGGAGCCGTAAGAACAAAAGAGCTCATCAACCCATTAGAGCACTATGTGTGCACAGGTATATGCATAAGAGAATGTTTGAATTATGGATGACCAGCTTAAAAGCACCAAAGTTTTGAAAAAAGGATAGCAGTCCCTGCTGATGAGAAATCCTTCCGGAGATGCGTGTTTAGCAGGAAACGCGTGAGTTTCAGCAGCTGTGGGATCTCTCAGGAGGGGTGGGACCAAGCTCAGTATTGGAGGAGAGGACACAATCTTACGTTGTGCCATGGGACTTGTACATTGGACATCAGGAAGATTTTCTTCACAGAAGGGGTGATTCGACATTGGAACGGGCTGCCCACGGAGGTGGTGGAGTCACCGTCCCTGGAGGTGTTTAAGGAAAGACTGGATGTTGCACTCGGTGCCATGATTTAGTTGACATGGGAATGTTGGGTCATGGGTTGGACTTAATGATGTCAGAGGTCTTTTCCAACCTCATTGATTGTATGATCCTGTGATATAGTCTAAATACAGTGATAGGACAACTGGGAATATTTCAAAAGTACACGAGGGAAGGTTTACACTGGACATTAGGAAGCACTTATTTACTGAGAGGGTGGATAAACACTGGAACAGACTTCTTAGAGAGGTGGTCGATGCCCTAAACCTGTCAGTGTTTAAGAGGCATTGTTACAATGCCATTAGCAAGGTGATTTAACTTTTGTTCACCCCTGAAGTGGTCAGGCAAGTGGACCAGATGACCATTATAGTTTCCTTGCAACTAAAATATTATATTCTCTATCTTCCAGTTATTGAAGTCTTTGCACATTAAGTTTAACTAGTTTCATCCTGCTTATGCTGTTTTAGGTGAGAATTGACACCGGAAGCTTTAGGATTGTTGTTGCTATTATTATGCCTGTGAGTTTCCTTTAGTGTTATAAAAGTACCTGCAGGAGTGCAGGTAACAAAAAGAAGATGCAAAGTTGTAGGTCTATAACTGACATTTTCAAAGAACTTCAGCATTTTAAATTAAAAAATGCAGAAATGACACTATTATGTTTCAAGTTGTACTTTCTGGAGGCCTCATTTTCAGTAAAATCAAGGTAACAGTGCAGGCATGTGTATCATGGTAACGCTGAACAGTTGTAGGTACCCACATTTATCACCCCTTCTTGTTATTTTGTTTGGGTTTTTTCTCATGCAGGTTATATTAAGGGAAAAATTTTAAAAGTTTTAAGGTCATGACAAAATTTAGAAGATAATCCTGTAAAAGAGGATACTTGAAGAAAAGAGTTGGAACTGGATTTATAAAGAATGGAAAGATACAGTGTGTTGGAAGTACTAGGAGAGGGATCCTTTGGCAGAGCTCTCCTAGTTCGTCATAGAATCAGTGACTGGAAGCATGTAATGAAGGAAATAAGGCTTCCAATGGTAAGTGTGACACAAACATCACCTCACCCACCATTTAAAAAAAGTAAAATTAAAAAATCATAGTTCTCGGTGTATTTTTGAAAAGCTTAACACTTTTGCTGAGAGTTTTGTGTCTTATATAGTTGTGGGGTATGGTTACTGTAAAACTACATCTTGAGCTGATGTTGTTGGTACTAAGTAAAGTACGTGGCTAGATTTTGGGATTTTTGGGAAGTGTAGCAGGTATGAAGACACTTAGAATGAATCTTCTGTCCCCCTGATGCCCTTGGCTCAATTCCCCTTGGTTTCTCTAAATGCAAATTTCATCTGCAGTGCCTAATGAGGAAATGAGTGTCATATTACTGCTGGTAATCAGTTATTTGAGTTACATTCTCTGCACTCAGCTAAGCTAAAAGTCACAAAATGGGAGGTACTGGTTTTCTGAGGCCACAGCCCAGCTAAAACCTGGGCACTTGACTTTATATTGGTTTCATGCAGACTATCAACTGTTTCAAAGTCAGTGTGTGCTGCTTTGTTATATAGTTCTGCACTTTTAAAATAGAAAAATATCCTCTTAAATTAAAAAAAAACCCAACAAAATACCAAATGCCCAAAAAACCCAAAGAAGCATTCAGCTAGTAATAAACCATAGATTAAAAAGATGTGACTTAAAAAATGTCTAAATTACTTAAAGTAAGTGAAAAACAATTCTTAACAATATTTTTCTTTGGAAAGTGAGGCACTTTATGTGTATACGTGAAAATTTGTTAGTGTGAAATTTACAGTAAGTGTATTTATATTTTCAGTCTTCATCTGGTGTAGAGAATTCTAGGAAGGAAGCTGTTCTTCTGGCTAAAATGAAACATCCAAATATCGTTGCCTTTAAAGAATCATTTGAAGGTAAGTATAAAAATTTAAATTCCTTCATTTTTTTGAAGTTGCATGCTCCTCATGGGTTGAGATTACTTTCTTTTTTTTTTGTTTCTAATACGGATTATAAACAAAATACATGTTTACTGTAACATATAACACATAGTATGTAGTTGGAACTTTCTAGTAAGAAGTATTATATATAGTAAAAAATAGTACTTATCCTGCTAATGAAAATACTAATTATTCTTAATTACCTAAAATTTAGCTGATGGACATCTGTATATAGTGATGGAATATTGTGACGATGGAGATCTAATGCAAAAGATTAAACACCAAGGAGGAAGGTTGTTCCCTGAAGACACGGTAAGAAAACACATTGCTTTGAACCAAGGAGGATAGGAATCCTTTTCCATGTAAACTGAAGTATGCTGCATAAACCAAATTAGATCTACGCAAACATCTTGATGAAACAAAGTAACTTACAGATAGACTAGGAGCATTATTTCTTTTATAGTTTCCAGCAGATCAAGACAAGAATTGAACTGAAAGGAATAAAAAAAGATATTGCTACTTGTATCTGAAAATTATTCAGGTAGTGTGAAAACCAGTCAGGTTTGTATGCAATTAAGTAGGAATTTTACACAACCTTCAGACAGAATTTAAAGCATAGTAAGAGTACTGCAGATGAAAAGTAAACAAACCACTCTGGTAAGATAAATAAAGCTAACCAGGAGAATAAATGTCTGCTTTTTATGTAGCAATTAAATGTTTAAACGGTTCAGTATGTGCTAACTCCTTTTACCAGAGAAGCCAGAGAAGCTATAAAATTGATTAGGAGAAGGTTCAAAGTGACACTGTAGTGAATGGAAGCTACTTCCTGCTCCTGTTAGGAGCATCACCTTTGTTAAAATGAAAGGACCAGAAACCTCAACTAATTGAATATTTATATTTTCTATGCACTTTTAAGAGTTTTCTTTTGTACTTAAAAAGGAACGTATTTCCTTTTAGAAACAGTATGTTATTTCCACATGAGTTTTGGTTTTGTTTGTTATTTGGTGGTGTGGGTTTCTTGTCTGTTTGCTAATTTACTGTGTAACTTTAGTTAACTTGTTTATAAAATGACCATCAGCTAAAGCACCAGGTTGCAATTCCCCAGTTTCATTATTGTTACGTATTATTAGAGCTTTCTAGACACAGGTAATAAACATTCCTTCTGCCATGTTAAAATAAAATCCATCTCGAAGAACTCAGTCTTTCATGGTGGTTGGACACTGATATGCTGGAGTTACTTTTAACTCCCAAATGTTCTGAACATGCTTTTGCTTTCCTAATTTTTTTAATATCTATTAGTAAAGTATTCATTATATTGAGCACTGAGCTGTTATAACTCTTAGCTACTCTTTTTCAGATCCTTCACTGGTTTGTGCAGATGTGCCTGGCTGTGAAGCACATTCATGATAAACGTGTGCTGCACAGGGATATAAAATCCAAGGTGAACAGAGCAAGTTTTGTTGCCATTAATAAACTTCCCTGCATGCAAAAGTTAAATCCTCTCTTTGATAATTTCCTGTGACTGCTGAGTTCTGTGGTTTTTATTTAGACCTAAGAATATCATGTAAATGAAATTGCTGAGTGCATGGGATGATGTAATACTGTGGGTGTAAACATCATCTAAGTATAGCTATATCCTTCATATCCACACTGCTGATGGCACCAATTGCTTGTGACTGACTGCATGTAATTTAAAACAGTTTCAGAACTATAAAAAAAAGGTATGGACTATGCAGTTTGCAATTATCTTGCCTCACAATATTTTCTTATTTACTCTTCCCTGTCAGAAAGAGGAAAATTCAGAAGAAAATGGGCCTTTGATTTGAGTACAGCATAGAGATTAAGGCAATTCTACGTTCTGGTTCTTCCTCTGCTACTGTTGCTGGGGCTTTAGGCCCATAAAGCCTTTCTGTTTTGGGGTGGTTTTTTTGGTAGAAATATTAGGAGAAACAAGTAAAAAAAAATACAAAAATAAAATATCAGAAGTGGTTATTGCTGTGTTTTCTGTAGATCCAAACTGCACAAATGATTTGTAGAAGAATATTTAAGTATGTTAATCTTTGCTCTTGAAATGCAGAATGTCTTCCTCACTCAAAGTGGAAAAGTCAAATTGGGAGATTTTGGATCTGCACGCCTTCTTGCACAGTATGTGGACATCCCAACTGATCTCAGTTGTGTCAAGTTTTATTTTACCATTGGCAAACAGTACAGAGTTCATGATTCATTACTTTTCACCTGGCGTTTCTTCTTTGTCATTTCATTAGTCCAGTGTCATATGCCTGCACCTATGTGGGAACTCCTTATTACGTACCTCCAGAAATCTGGGAAAGCCTGCCATACAACAACAAAAGGTACTTGTGTTTTCAGTGGTCACAAATAATGCCTCAGGGATGGATGGGTTTTGTTAGTGCTGTCTTAGTCTGGTTTTGTGGCTTATCCATATTTGTTTCGGAGAACATACTGAGCTAAAGAATATTTACAAAGAAAAAAATTACATTTTTTAAGATGATAGTGCTTAAATTCCTCTTTACTTAGGTAGCTGAGAGCCCAGTATCTTTAGTGTAGAAGTTTGAAAACCAGTGTGCTGATCTCTGTTTGGGAGAGTAAATACACACATACAAACATACACACTCATAAGTAAGTGTGTATATCTGCACAAACATAGGTATGTGTTTGCATCATTTTGTTGGTCATATATTTTTGTGGATGGTTGTATTTTTTAAGATCTTCATGCCAGTTTTGATAATGTAGGGATAATGGCACAGAATGGATTACTTAGATTTATAGAGCCCAGTTATTACGGTTCTTATGCAAGAACTGTGATTGATTTTGCAGGAGAGGTAAGAAACCTTCTACAGTTCAAGTTGTTTCCTGCTCTTCTCGCAAGAAAGGCTTCAGTTGCTTCTTGTGCAAATGGCACTACTCACTTTTGGTGGGAAATGATGGGGCTTTTTCCCTCAGTAGGAGAATTCTTTTTGCAGAGCCAGAATTCCAGCTCTCAGAATTAGAATTGTGTGGCTGCCATCTGATGTTAAGGGCCATAGAATACAAAGGCTTTCAGGTGCAGAAGGATAAATATTGTTGGAGCAAATTGCTTAAGAGATGTCCTAGGAATAAAAAACCAACTACACCTGTATGACAGTCATCTTTTTTTACATCAGGGTAGGATAAAATAAGCAAGAACATTTTCACAGGAGAGGTTAAACACATAATTGCATTGTCTTTTGTGGTTACTTACATTTATTTTTAGCTTGTTCAGCTCAGTTATGAAAACAGATTAAATCTCACGCTTTTAAGCAAAATATTAAATTGTAATTTTTGGCTCAAAAATTTTCATCTCTCTCTATATCTACAGTGATATATGGTCTCTGGGGTGTATTCTGTATGAGCTGTGCACTCTAAAACACCCGGTAAGTACAGCTTTATTGCTATCAGAAAAGTTTTGGAATTCCTTGAAACTTAATTAGCAGCTGTGCTATGGAGTTGACTGAAGTGCTTGCTGCTGCTTCCAAAAGAGGGAAGTATTGCTCCACCCTTCCCATGCCTCGTCCACTATATGCTTCTGTTTCAGCAGTTCTTGGGACCTAGTGGACCCTTCCGTAGAAGACTCAGTTTTCAAAATTGTTAGAAAACAATTGTGTTTTTAATTGGTTAATTCTCCTCAGTATTAGTGAGGTGGTTTGGGCATATTGAGTCCAGCAGCTGCCAGGCTGCTTTCAGGTATCTGCAGCTGCAAGAGCGTTGCATCAAGATAATCACAGGGCATGGTGACAAAGACACTCAAAGTCTTCACTAATGAAAATACGTTGTGTGCAAGTACAGCAAAATGTAGTCAGCAATAAGCATTTTTGTAGCTTGCATCAGTGATACACCTTTGCTTATTCTTCAAATCAAACAAGTCACTGTCCAAGCACTATCTCCTGTTGGAACAGTGGGGACCTTGCTGAATGATTTTGTCTTTCTGTCATTTCTGGGACAGTCTTTTGCAGCATTGTTGCTATGTTCTTACACGTTAACTTCCTCTGGCTTGTCTGTACAGACACTTAGATAAAGTGAGACCCCTTATCAGGATATGTTTGTTTTGCAGAAAAATGAGATCCTAATTGAGGGTCATTTTATCCTAGATTTTTATAAGCAGCAGTTTCCTTTCATTGAGCCAATACTATACTTTGAAATCACAGAACCACAGAATATTCTGAGTTGTAAGGACCCACAAGGATCATCAACATCCAGCTCCTGGTCCTGCAAAGGACAGCCCCAAGAATCACACATATGCCTGAGAACATTGTTCAAATCCTTTGTATTAGCACAAGATTCTCCACAGCTGCAAGTGCAAGCTGTGCAGGAGTGCAGAAGTTTATATTGATGTGACTGAGTGATACGAGAGCCTGTGCATAGATGCGTGTTAGCCTGAGTAGGTCTGTGGCAAGTCTTTGGCAGTGTCACAGCTATTGAGGCGGAGCTCAGAGCTGGGATTCCAAGGAGGGGAGTATTCTTCCCTTATTAGCAGTGCTGAAAATTCATGTTTGAGGTGATGGTCACATATGTTCTTGCATAATCCATCAGAGGTGATACAAAAAGATGACACACTCCTTGGGCGCTTGGCACCCTGCAGCCAAGCCAGCGGGGTGTAATCCAAGAAAACTTCCTGCATGGGAGCTGGAAGTTCTCAGACAGTAGATTTGCAAGAGGATGTTTGTGCTTTTACAGGCTACTTTTGATGATTTTTTTAAAATCAAAGTCTGCGTATTTCCTAGTTCACTGTTTCACTCTTGCAGTTTGAGTCTGATCTCAAGTCTGATTGATGAACTTGATTTCTATAAAAATAAAATTTGAACAATCATAAATTTATAGGAATAATTCCTATCTGCTTTTCAGTTGTACAGGTTATCTTAAATTATGTCAGCTATTTTTTACCTTATGCTTAAACTCTATGCTCTAATACTCATTTATTTTTAATGCAGTTTCAAGCCAATAGCTGGAAACACCTCATCCTTAAGATATGCAAAGGGTCCTACGATCCACTTCCATCTCACTATTCCTATGAACTTCATTACTTAATAAAACAGATGTTTAAGAGAAATCCCCAGAGTCGCCCATCAGCCAGTACTATTCTTGCAAGAGGTTGCTTAACCAAACTTGTAAAAAATTGTTTGCCTTCTGAGGTATGGTATATTCTTCGTCTCTAGATTTAAGCAATACTATCTTACTAAGATACTAAGTCCTTTTCATTTGTAGTTTGTTAGTGTAGAAGTATAAAACGTAGTGTGGTATAGGTACTACTCTAAAATCCATGCAGTTGTAGACTTACTTTAAAAGTGTTTCTTTTGAAAATTGAAGTTGCATATTGACCTGATGCTGATAAGATTAGATATTGTTAGCTGGAACAGTGCTTTTGTATAGTGAGTCTGTTTTTAACAACTAGTACATGCAATAATTTGAAGAAGTTTCAAATGATTCAGTACTTGCATCTTTTCATATACATTTCAGATGGCAGATGAGTTTGAGCAAGTATTAAAGGAAACTAAGAAACGTGAAGGCAATGCAGCAAGACCAAAGGGTAAGTCAATAACATTTTTGTCGATGTAAGGAATGACAAAATAAGTAGGAAGTGTAAGATCTTAAACACAGCTCCAAAACATTGGTATTATATGTCCAAATCTACCTTTAATTATTTCAAAATCTAATATTATTGAACTTACATGGAAAAATGCTTGAAATGTGTAAATTATATTCCAACATAAGTAGAGTGCAAAGCTGCAGCATATGTATCGTAAGTCTTAAGGCTTGTGCTAGAAATAAGCTTTTCAGTTTTAGAATCAGCAAAACTTTTAACAGTTGCATGTATTTTAAATATGACAGTTCTTTCTTTCCCGGAATATGGTGAAGCAAACTATGTTCATTATTTATTTTTAGAGAGAGAATGTTGGACTTTTTTCTTCCCCATAAATTTAGCTACACCACAATTTGTGCACACTTGGAACAGAATAGTAGCGGGACTCTCTGTTGAGAATGAGCTCTGTTGTCAGAAGTGTGAAGAAGCTGTCACATAATTGTCATTGCTTGTATCAGTGGTATTGCTGTCATACCTCATGGAATAGCACTTTACCAAAATGTTTGCTAAAGGTGTTAACTGTTGGATCTGTTCATTAATGTATCAGGTAGTGTCATGGCTGGTGGAAACTCAAACAATAAGACAAAAAATAGGGTAAGTATTAAAATATAAACATGATGTTTGTATTTTAGTAATTTAGAGTGTTCTGTATTATAGGAAAGTTCTTACAGAAAATTATTCTTATGCTAAACCATAAATCATCCTGGTGGTGTTCAAGTGGTAGTTTTCCTGTGTGTTTCCCACCACTCTTATCTTTTTGATTCTTCCCAGGTTTAGTTTAGTTCTGAAGTGGGTTTTCTTATAACCCTGTCAAAACAAAACCCAAACAAAAAACCTCTCTTGTTTTTCTAATTTTTTTTTTATACTGTCAAAGTTTATCCATTTTCTTTGCTTTTGGGACACATTTAGAACTGGCTGCTGTGGAAACAATCTAGTCTGGACATAATTCTCAGCAGGTTTTAGGGCCCATGTGAGATTTCAGGTGAGGAGAATTAAGTCACAGGTGGCCAAGATGTCCCCTATGGGTACATTACAGCATAGCCTGACTCAGCCATATTCAGTGTATTTTTTAAAAAATATGTTGTCCTTGGGCTTATTTTTTTTCTTTTCATAGACCTGTCCATCTGAGAAGTTTAATATTCAGGTGCATCTTGTTTTCTCTGGGAATGTAAATAATTTATATTGCTTGTGTTCTTAAATGTAAAAAAAACCCCAAACAACAATTACATTAAATAACTGTGTATGTGCTTAGCTTCAGAAACTGAGGTTGTCTGTCATGGGCATACAGTGTGAAATACAGTACAATAATAGATAGTGTGCAATTGCTGTTGGCTTCACTATGTTAGTGGTTTAGTTTTCAAATCTTCCAATCTTTAGGCCAGGTATTTTATAGCAAAGCTAAAATAATTAATGCCATGTTAATATTACTGCTTTGTCTTTCTTGACAACAGGGATAATAATTAATACAGTCTTTACTCTTTTGAAGCAAAGGAAAGATGAAAGTAGAAAGCATAGCCCCTTAGAAAGGAAAAGTACTGAGGATTTGAGTGAAGGCACAAGGGAAGAAAGGAAATCTTATCAAGAAGGTAAGTTTTACAGTTTTAAGGCTGATGCACTTCCTTCTGTGTACTGATACCTACATGTCAGTGATACAGACATTTAAACAGGCAGCTCAGACAAGTCTCAGGTAGCTCAAGACAAGAAAACCATGGCACCGTCTGTTACTTCTGCAATTACATTGAGTCACACTGCTCATCTGGGATTTTTTAAAAAATATTTTTAAGATTATCTTGTCAAAGTATTTAAAAATGACTGTTTGAAAACATTTGGAATAGAGTAAATGTATGGGGAACACTTGCAAAATCAGATTTGTACCCACAGAATCAAACATCTCTGCTAGTTACGTGATTCTTACTAGTACTTTGCCTGGACAGGGCAGTCTGGACATGGAATGAAGTTAGATGCTGGTTGTCACCGGTTTTTTTGTTACAATTACAATATCGGTTTCTGCTGTCCTCCCAGGAAGTACTGATCTGTCACACACCCATAGGAAGCAGTGGGAAAAGGGGATATCCAATACTGTACTGGATGTCCTGGAAAATGCATCCTTGCTGTCTTCCAGTTTTACACCTGAAGAGACTGAAAGTAAGATTTAATTAAATGTGTTTTTAATTCAGGTAATGTCAGTGATTCTTTACAGATTTTAAAAGCCAAAACCTTATACAGCATGTTCAAAATCATCTTAAAATAATTTAAAAATATTTTATTAATGAACACTAAAAAAGTACACTGTGCTGAAGAGAATGTCTTTGTGTTTTTGTGTGACAGGAGGGTTGCAAAGAGTCGTGAAAAACACAGATAACATTAGCAACCCTAAAATTATAATCATCGCTAAGAAATTATCCTACAATGCTCCTCTTAATACATCATTTGTGGAGGTAGCACTGAGGAATTAATTTGGTGCAGAATGCAACCACCTGTCTCTCAAGTACAGCATAGTATTGGGAGCATAAAACATCTACACTTTTACTTTTGTTGTCATTCAACATACAGGTTAAGGCCAGTGACAAGAACTATCAATGATGTACCTCAGATGTGAGGCAGAGACTTTTCTTTCTCAACAGCTTTTAATAAAAACACTTAACATGAGGTTTCTTCTGAGAAAGGTTTCAATTTTAAGATGCCCCACACTGTTGCAATTGTTATAATTATTTAATGTGATGCTGGATATGTATTCTAGGTAAACGTGAATAAATGCTGTGGAAAATAATAATCAAGATATGAGTAGTCAGAAAATTCCCAAGTATGGGGCAATGTTATATGATAGTTATAGACAGGGCAAGGGAATTGGACAGAGGAATGCATGTATGTAGGTGTTCTGCTATTAAAAGGCACAGAAATAGCCTCAGGCTTCATTTTGTCAGATTTGCAGAGCCACCACATAAGTTTGCAGAGACTGCCTCCTCACACCCCTCAGCCAGTTCCTGGTGGCTCCCTGGCAGCAGGAATCTCCACTGTGGCCTGTTGTAACTTTTCTTCCTTTCCGTCATGACAGTGTCAACCTCAGTTAGTTGAGAGGTCAGTGGTGCTACAGATGGAGTTATCGAGACTCTCTTCTTCCTGTATTTCTCTCTTGAGTGTGATCTTGAATGTAATCCCCACTGCTAATGCAATTTTATGTAAATAGGGTTTATGAATTATTTTATACCCAGGTGGTGGTGTTATAAACTACAGTGAAAATAAGCCACGGAAGCAGTGGAACAAGGAATCCCTTCAGACCCTGATGAACATGCTCAGCAATGCAGATGTCAGCTTAGCATTTAAAACATACACAATTTATAAACCAGGTAAATCCCCATTTTCTGGGTAAACATTTTTGCAAACAGGTTTATTAATAAAGGCTTTCTCTTTTTAATTTTTTCATACATAGCCCCTATGTATACAGATAGTGCACTTGAATTCATATCACAACAGGCTAGTTTTTAAAGTTTTTTAAGTTTACCAAATGAAATGTGGACTTGAAAAAGCCAGGTTTGGAATTCATGAGTGATTGTACATCTCCACTGCAGCTCTTCCTGATGGACTTTGACTTGCAGCTCAACAGCTGAACGAGGTTGTGGCGAAACACAGACACCTCCTGTGTCCTCCCCCCTGCTGAGCTGTGGTGTGTGTGTGTGCGTGTGTGTGTGTGTGTGTTAGGGAGGTGCAGGAAACACACTGTAGCCCTATCAAGTAAATCCGCCCTCACTAAGGCAGTGGTGCCCTGGTTTGAGGGCAGGATTGTCAGATGGCACAGCTGAAGACAGCTGCAGTTTACAGACATGCACAGCCACAGCCACAAATACTTGTTCTGCACTTCAGTTGCCTTACCAGTTTATCTTCCCACTTAAAATAGGTAACAACTTATTCTGGAATCTGCTACAAACTGGGGGTGAATTAGAAAGACTATACTGTATTTATATTCTTAATAGTTTTACTTTAAAGATTAAAAATATTTTGGTGACATTTTAATTTTTATATTTTCAAAGCTTTTGAAAACATATTAAGAGGTCCACTTTCTGATAAAAGCAAAGGATCTGATGAAGTAGATGGTGAACATGAAGCTGTTACCATAGATTCTGAGAGATGTGAACCTAGATCTGATGAAGATGACACGTATGTCCAAATTATGTTCTTGCATTTATGTTTTCTTTGGTTCCTCAAAGAGATTTTTCCATAACAACATTCCCCTGGAAAAAAAAAGTTTTTCTCAGCATCTGAATCCATCCCTCTCTTACATAATGAAATTGAAATTTAGTAGCATTTGATATCTTACAATGTATGAACAAAAATGCTGTGATTTATGGATGTGTGTATGTTTTGGGGGTGGTTCTGAGTTTCTCAGAATCTCAGTTTGTGTTACTGTTTATTTTTGTGGCACCTAGGGATGAACCACATAGGCCTGTATTGCTGCAGTTCAGCTGCAGGCTGTCAATATCAACACATTTGCAGTCTCTTAGTATATGAATTTGGCTTTGCTTTTGATAAAACTTACTTTTGTAAATTCCAAAGAGAACATCTATTGGTTCTTTAATCACAGTGGGGCAGGAAGTAAGTCTCTTGTGCTGATATTTTTAACGTAATTTATCCTAATTACAGGGTAATTTTTTAGGGGAAAGAAAGCAATTAAAGATTTATAAAGTTGTGTTTTGCTTTTCAAAATAACATTTTTTGAAATCTGTTTTTAGGGACTTCGAGGAAGATGACCCAGACTGGGTGTCAGAACTGAAAATGGTATTGAAACAGAGTGACTGAAAACCTGAATTTACCTGCGATGAGTGAAGTTAGGTGTGCTGGTATCCAAGTTGTTGTTAATTAGTTATTCATGAAATAATTTCAGTCCAAAAAATCTGAGCAGGCATGTTTTCTGTATCACAAAACTGAGTACAGAAAATGCATAATAAACTTTTTTAGAAAGAACACTTGCAAATAGCTAAACATGTCCAGATATTAAATGTATTTGGAGTTGGTAATAACTTTGCAGAAATATTCAGCCAAATTATAGCATTGTTCAAATTACCCTCTTGTCATATTTCCAGGAGATGGTTTAGCACTGTGAGAAGGTGTAAAGGTTTCTTCCCTGACTACATACTGAAATGCAGCATTGTGGTGGGTTGATGCTGGATGGTCACCAGGTGCTACCAAAGCCTCTCTGTCACTCCCCCCCTCAGCTGGGCAGGGGAGAGAAGATGTAATGAGAGGCTCATGGGTCCAGATAAGCACAGGGAGAGATTACTCACCAGTTACTGTCACAGGCAAAACAGACTTGATCTGCAGAAATTAATTTATTACCAACCAAATCAGAGCAGAGTAATGAGACAAACCCAAAGCTTAGAACACTTTTCTCTCACCCTCCCTTCTTCCTGGACTCAATTTCACTTCACTGCTCAAGGCCGAGCCCATCAGCGATGGTGGTATTGCGTCTGGGATAACTGATTAAAGAGGGGGAGAGAGGGGGCATGGATGGGGGCACAGGTGGGTGGGTCTGTCTTGGAGCTGGCTGGCTTTGGCTCTGTCAAACGTGGGAAGCTTCTGGCAGATTCCACCCCTGTAGCTCCTCCGTGCTATGAAACTGCCACAAAACCCAATACTTACATAGTAGGAGTAACTGGTGTTTGAAGGGCATGTTATTGGAAACATTTAGCTATGATAACTATTTGAGGCCTTAGTTCATGCAATTATTAATCCCCTGGAAACTCTTTGAGACTGAACAACTTTTGTCTTAATTCAGTGAAAAGGGTTTTTTATATGCTGTTGCATGTGTGAAAGGAAGCAAATGTGTTCATAAATAAGGACAATTTTTCCGACTTTGACTGGAGACACACTTCTGCTGCAGAGAGCACTATGGGCAATGTCAAGTTTGGGCTCTGTTCTGGTTACTGGGTAATAAACAGACACTTTACAAGAGAAGTGTGGCAAGGGAGAACACAAACGCTCTTGGTAGAGGCCTCCTGGGGAAGCTCTCCTTGTCTATGTCCATATAATAAATAATATTTGAAATAATACACAAAGAAAGCTTTAGGAAATCTGTAGTTCTGGAACGGAGCCAGTTCATACCGCACCTCTGCTATTGCACATAGGCTGGTACGTGAGTTTCCACCAAGGATTCAAGACCTTGCAGTCGAGATTTTCTTTCGAGCCACCCCAGTCTTACCACTGACCATCCAAACCACAAATCCGTGTCCGTGGGAGGGAGGGGCGCTTTGTGTGAGGGAAATAAGGCTCCTGCCCTGCAAACGCCACTCCCCCGGCGGGGCGCGGAGCGGGATCGGCTCCTCCTCCCGGGCTGCCGGGGCTCCGGAGACGGCGGAGCGCACTCAGGTACCGCGTTCCCCCGGCGCCCCCGGCCGCTGCCGGGGCTGGGGCCGGCCGAACGGAGCCGGGCAGGGCCGGGCCGGGCCGAGCAGATCCGCGGGGCAGGGAGGCCCTGGCGAGGGCTGCCCGGCGGCGCGTCCCGTCGCCATGGGGACGCGGGGCAGCCGGGCGGGAAGGGCGGCATGAGCGCCGCATCCCCGCCGGTCGCCCTTCCCCGTACCACCCGCGGAGCGCCCGCCCCGGCCCCGAGCGGTGCTCAGGCCACCCCCGGCGCTCGCTGCAGGTGCTGCCGCCCTCCCCAGCGCTGCTCTGCCCTGGCGCTGCCCGTCCAGGGCGGGGGAGGCCGGGCTGTCCCCTATGGATGCGGTGCTGAGCCCTGTCGGAGCGCACCCCTGTGCCGGTATCTGCCCCGAGTGCCGCTTCTCACCTGTGGCTGCCAACAGGAGCTGGCTCTGACCCAGACACCGAAATCACAAACGTCCCAAGGTCGCCGAGCTGGCACTGCCAGTGGGCCTCGGAGACTGCCGGCGATGGCGCCTGTTGCAGAGTTTGCCTGGCAGGGAACGTCTCGTATCGGAGCCAGTCTTCCTTGCTAAAACTCAGGACAACTAATAAGAATAGTTTTGTAGTGTTTGCTCATATTTAGGGGTGCAGCTTTGCCTGCGGAAACACTGCAAGTACCCAGTGACTTCAGTGCTCCTCACAGAGGTTTCCAGACGACTGCTAATGCCCGACTTCACTTGGCCATGGTCAATGCAGTGGCTTTTCATTTTGCTGCCGACGTTAGATCACACTAGTATAAACTAAATCAACATGGAACAGATGATTCTTTTTTCCATTAAAAGAAAAATTTTGCAGTATTGTTCACGTCATGAAATAATGTCACATTTTACAAAATCATGCCATAATCCTGCACTGTGCTCTGTACTTCTCATGTATTAACTTTAGGGTGCACTATGTTTTTCTTTATAAGACACTCATAAACTTGCTGCTTATTAAAAGTTAAGTTCTGCAATAATTTCCATACTTCCAAGGACATGATATTTTTAGGAAGAATCAGGAGCAGTAATGTTATAAAAAGTAATAAAAATGACAGTCTTAAAAGGTAGTGTCTATTTCAGTAGCATCAACTCAGATGTTAAAGAACTGACTACGTGCACTACTAATTTGGGGAATTTTTATTTTAGCCACTGCTAAGACGAATACATCATGGATAAATATGAAATCATTAAAAAAATTGGAGAAGGATCTTTTGGCAAAATATTCTTGGCAAAAGGAAAAATGGATAATGAGCCATGTGTTATCAAAGAGATCAATTTAACTAAGGTAAAACAACAAAACCTGAATTATTTAATTCATTTATAATAATTATTGTGCTACTTGCATTTAGCTGCATATGAACTGGGGTTATGTTTTATCTCCTTTGTAGTTCCATCTCAATTATATAGAGCTAAACTTTACAAAGACTGTATTCTTTGTTAGTTTATTATTTTAAAAGCAGAGATTATATACATATTTGATATTAAGTCTTTGCTTGTTACTGCATTTTTGTTCTTTTCAAAACTTCTGCCTGCAATGTGTGATGCTGTCTAATCCAAATTTTGTAATAGTTGATTCAACTACAATGAAAATATTGCCACTAAAATAACAAATCACAATTCTCAGATACATTTCTCTAAGGTTTTTAATTTCCTTGTTTCCCACATCCATATTTTCAGGCATGATTAATTCACAATGGAGTCTTTCCAATTCTCATTTATGTTTATGGCAGTTCGATTAATCTCATCTGATTTTAAATTTCCGTTTAGTTGCTGTCAGCATCTGAGCTGCTTGGTTAGACTCCCTTTCAAGGAGAACAAGAGAAATACGTCTCTTTAGAAAGCTATTGATCATGTGTGTCTTAGATTTCTGTTTAGAATGAGCTCAATTGGGCCATGAAACTTCTCTCTTTCTTCCCATTGACTGCAGAGGCAGTTTAGGGCCACTTGCTTGGGTGTTGGAGGAACACCACAGCTGTATCTGGTTCCATTAAGGCAAATAAAATCTCTGTGATTTCAATACAGGGGTTTTAACAGTCAGTTTCAATGAGTGCCTACATGCTTTTGACAGGTCTGTTGCTATTCTGGGCCACACTAGTGAATTTCTAATATATTAGAGAATTACAATAGAAGAATGAGTTCTAGAAAGAGCTGTATGTCTTCCAGATTCAAACCCAGAAAAGCTGATACATGAGTAATGATAGCTAAATGAAAAGATGAATAGTTCCTCTCTCTGCTCGTGACCAATAAACCCCATGCATTTCTAATCTTAGATTTTGATGTACAACTAGAAGAATGGCTGCTAATGAAACATTACTGTGGGTCCCACTTGTTCAAAAATCAGAAGCTGCAAACAGAAAATTACTACTTTGAAGTCATAAGATTTTTTTATATGGTAGAGTGTGCTTTATTCAGTTTCTGATTTTTGAATCTTTAAGGATTACATTTCAAAAATATTTCTTAAGAATGAAGGTAAGAAACTGTTTATAAATACGAGAGGGCATTTCGTGGGATAGGTACTCAGAGAAATTAATTGTTAAGTAGTATTGATGAAAGTGTAATCATAATAAACCAAATAGAAATTTTCCATTAGTGTAACAGGGCAAAGAGTTTGCCTGAAATGTTACTCTGAAAAGAGCAAGCGCACCAGTAAAATGGAGGTTTTTTTTCTTTTTACTTCAATCTCTTGAAATCACCCCTATTAGCATTACAGAATCATCTACATCCCTATTCTTCAAATTCTTAAGGGAATTCTTTAACTTTAGAGTTTAATTGTCTAACTTAAGTTTAAAGATACATTTGCCTGTCTGTAAAATGTCAGAATTGGGTTTGACTTCAGTAATGTTCCAATACATTTTCAAACATACATTGCAGATTTATATTTTATGTTATATATACATCATATTTTATAATATTTCTACATCATCTTGGTACACTGTTTTGTTTTTTTTTTGTATTAGTGGGAATGGTTTGCTAATGGTGTAACTATTTTTGGAAAGAGTTAAATACATCATTGCTAGCATTTAGTTTCTTGATTCTTTGTAGATGCCTGTGAAAGAAAAAGAAGCCTCTGAGAAAGAAGTAATTCTTCTGGCCAAGATGAAGCATGCAAATATTGTAACCTTCTTTGCTTCTTTGCAAGGTTTACTGTTAACTTTTCTGTTTTAATTGTGGTGAAAGGAGTGGAAGGCAGAAAACCTACCTTGTTAGTGTTGACCAACCTTAGCCCTGTCCCTAACATCTTACTTAAAAGTGGGAGCAGGTTCAATTCCTAGAAATGGACATGAGGCATCAAATTGAGGCATCACTTGTGTTCTTCACGTTTGAGTGGGTACTTAGTATGAATCCTAGATCCTGAGGTGTCTGTACTGTATAAGTTGAACTTTAGTCTTGATTTTCTGTAGGAGTCCAGAGTTTAATGGGAATTTTCTAGGAGTTTCAACAGCAGAGAGCTTTTGAGTTTAGCAAGGAATAGGCTAATCAAATAGGACAAAGGGCTGATGAAATATGCAGGAAATAGAATGATCATTTCATCTGATCTAACCTCAGGTTCCTCATGTTTTGTTTAGCCACATCATGTATATATGACATTATATGATTACAATACATACATCATATATATATACACATATATATACACACATATATACATACTTATATATGTGTATGCATACACACAGGCGAAACAGACAAGCACAAAAAGAGGTCATTAAATAGTAATGCAATCTGTTAGTACATCTGAAAATGTCTTTCAGCATCTGGAATGTAAAAATGGGATTGGCATTTCATACCTTGATACACCACAGTCTTTCCAGTGATCCAATACAAATCTCATAATGCTGTGCTAGCCTTTTTTCTTGAGACGTGTTTTGAATTATCACTCAAGGATAAAGAATTCTTCAGGACTGAAAGAGATAGAAGGAATTCTATTCACCATAAAAGCTAATTCCCAGTATTTATTTTCCTGCTGACATCTGTCATAAGCACTGCCTTATGTAATAAAAGCTATAGTTGTAGCTTCTGTTCAAATTGTTTTCTATGACCAGGACTGTAAATGTTTTAGGGGACGTGTAAATCAGATGGTCTTCTGAACCCCAGAGAGGTAAGAATAGGTTGGATTTCTATATTAAGCAGGCCCTGCTGTTTATTTTTACTGTTTGGAATACTGTCTACTTTTAACCTTTTCCCTAAGCCTTACTGCATACTTAGGTATTGAGCACGAAAGTGAACTTTTATTCATTCTGCTAAGTTTCCTGTAAGAACATCTGTCAGTGGGGTCTCTTGAGGTTCTCCTCATGTATTTTAATATTTTGCTGAATCTCCATTTAAATATATTTTCATGTCTTATTTTTGCATCTGATTTCACTCGAAGTACCTATTTTTTGTCAGTCTTTGAAATGGAGGAGTAGGTAGAGGTTAACTGCTACCTTTTGAAAGAAGGACCATATAAAATAAAAATAAGTTGTTACTGTGTTAATGAATAATAAAGGAATAAAGAAAAAATTAATGCTTTTCCTTTCAGAAAAGAACAAGCTCTATATTGTGATGGAATACTGTGATGGTGGAGATTTAATGAAGCGGATAAATATGCAGCATGGAGTGCTCTTTGATGAGGACCAGGTGAAAGACATTTTCTTTAGAGGGAAGAACATGTGGAACATGTGCTTTGACTTATCCAGTAATAATTGAACTTTTAAAGAAAGCTGTGGTAGTTTTACTTGGAGGGTAGGAGGGTTTTTGAACACTCTTTAAAATCTGAAATTAATTCATTAGCAGTATGATGATAACTTATGTCCCCTTCCTCTTACTGCTCTTCGCATCATGGACGTACTTTTTCTTTGTGTTAGTAATATACCCGTTAAACCATGAAGACCTTTTAAATAGTGCTTTCTGATTATGGGGGGAATATATTATGTACAAATTCTTAATTTGTTGGTGCTGTTTGCATCACCCCATACCCTCCTTTATGCTGAAGTCTGTGGTAAATCTCTCATTCATTTAATTTGGGTCACAACTTCTCTGATTACATTTAAATTGTTAAACCAGCACAGAGAAACAAGGCCAGATATCTGAACGCATTTGGGCCATGTTCATGTATATTTTATTTTGTAAATAGGTGAGTATGATAAGTATTGCAGTTCACACAAGTAGAATTTCCAACTATTCCTTACTTATTCCTTTAATTTTTTTACTAACTCTTAGATTTCTGAAGGAGATTTTCTTTATGTAGGAATTAGTGTACTGAACTGTGGGGTTAGTCATAAATAAAATCTACTTTTGTAGGTACAATGAAATTTTACTTAGAAACCAAGTAGATAGTATCCAACCTGCTGGTGAAAATATACAGTAAGGCATAAAACTGAAGGAAAGAAAAAGGTATTGTGACTTCTTTTTGCTGTAGTAGTAAAAGAGGAACTCCTTGGTGGAGAAGTCAGTTGAAAGTGAATTACTGGTTTGGTAATAATGAATTTTAAGATCCTATTGGGAGTCATACTAGAGGCAGAGAGAACATGAAGGAAAACAAAGAGAGGACAAACCCACAGATCATGAAAGCACAAAGGAGAGAACCAGCACACAAACCCCTTGACAACGACACAGAAAAATACATATCCAAAGAAAGGCAAAGGAAATACAGACAGAAGAATGAATTATAGAAACTAAAGATACATCTACTGATCAAAGAAAGGAAAGCAATTTGCCCAATTTAACATAATAGTATTAAAATATCTTTGTATTTTCAAATGTACTTCTGAGAAGGCCTCATTTGTGGCATCAGCCCTATTCAGGAAACCATCTATTTTAATATGCAGCATTGCTAAAATAGAATATTATTACTTGAATCAAAGTCCTTCATGTGCATGAATTTTCTTAAATAGAGACGCATATCAGCAGGTTGTAGTTTTGTTTCTGAATTTCGTCCAAAGGCCCTTATTTAAGAGGACATGTGTATATTGGAAGTTAAATATATGTTTAAAGCTGTACTGGGTCAAGGACAAAGGATAAACACATGTGCTTCCTTATTATGCAAGTTTTGTCATAGCTGTCTTCTTTCACCACATTTCAGTTCTTCATCTTTTTTCTCTTTCTTTTTTTGTTCCTGGATCACATTCAGTAGGACTACAAATGCTACAGCTGGGTGGCATGACTTCCATCACTGAGGATTAAGAAGACACTTCCCAATTCTGTCTTAGTTATTTGCACTCCCTCACTTCTTAAAAAAGGTCTATTATTCTTACTCTCCTTAGGCATGATTCTTCAATCTTTGTTCAAGTGCATGTCCTGGCACAGTCAGGGAAAACTTGATGGGGATAAGGGAAGTAGAGTAAATATCTATTTCCATTTAGTTTAGTGATAGCACTAAATGGAAAGGAAAAGTCTATGGCATTAACTTTAAAAATACCTTTTTTACTGTTTTACACTGTATATGTTCTATATATTTTAGATTTTGTTGTTGTCTTTATTTTATATATTTCAGCAGGATGCCCCATTAGAGTCACACAAATTCATAGTTACCTGTTCTCTTTAACTTTCATTGCAGATTCTCAGTTGGTTTGTGCAAATCTCCTTGGGCCTGAAGCATATTCATGATAAGAAGATTTTACACAGAGATGTAAAAGCTCAGGTAGTAAAACTGGTACTGGACAGGGGGTTATTTTGTCCTGTGAAAAATATGCTTAAGAAGTTCTGCCATCTTTCATTTTCACATACCATTTTTGGGTTTATTTGCAGAACATTTTTCTTAGCAACAATGGAACGGTAGCAAAGCTTGGGGACTTTGGCATAGCAAGACAGTTGAACAGGTAAGCACAGTTTTTAATTAGTCTGTGACCTGCACCGAGCAGGACTGTTTGTGAATGTCCAGAATGCAGCCTGAACATGCAAATTGTTTGTGGATTGTGCTTCTCAAGAGGTCTGGGATGCAAAGGGTCTGACACTACATTTTCTCCTGTTATCCTAAAGCATCCTGCATGGAACCACAGAGGTATCTAGCCTGGTAGCTGGACTTCTGCTAGGTATAGGGCATAGAATAGAGAAGCTACAGTCTTTGCCTATTCTCTGTGGAACTGACATAAAGAGATTCTGGAGACACAGTTCCTGCTCATGCAGCTGTTGATAATAACTTCTGTTACCTCATAAAACCAAGAATGAAGAGCATTAAAAACTAAAGAGAGAGTAAAGGAAGAGAGTTTGTACAGAGAGTTCTTTGCATGTCCTCCAGGACTGAACCTGTGTTAATTTTTTGAAAAGACCCAGAACGACCACTGGGGCCAGAGAACATGTCATGGCTGGACTTATACCTGTATTGTTCTCCCAAAAAGAGAGGCCTTACCTTTAATGACTTTGGGAACAAGGTTGGCCTATGCTGTGTAGTGGCGAGGTGTGGCCAAAACATGACAGGGGGTGTGATAACAACAGGGAAATGCTCAAATTTGATCTCTTTTTGTGCTTTTTTATTAATTTTGACAGAACTCAACTCTCAGCATGTAAACTACTCATGCCCAAAGTGCCTTCTTTCAGAAGCATTCTGGGGATAATTGTTGTAAGGATTGCTCTTACACAGCAGAACAGTACATAGCAGATAGAAAGTAAACCTCAGAACCTGAATGTCCAAGACATACATTTAAAAAAGTATGTAATAGGCTTATACAGCAATATAATTGGAGCTTGACAGTAGTTTTCCTTCTGTAACAAATGAATTAAGTTTCTGTGGTGAGTTGACACTGTCTGGACGCCAGGTGTCCACAAAAGCTCTGTCACTCCCCTCCTCAGCCATGCAGAGGAAAGAAAATACCATGAAAGGCTCATGGGCCAAGATACGGACAAAGAATTCCTGTGCTTTCTGTTGAAGTGCAAACACTCTCCACTATTAAAATACTGGATCATTTTTACACAGAACTGGGAAATACTGTAGTTTTTCATGGGGTGTTCCATTATTCAACTATTTGGAGAGCAGAAATAATGTCCCTCATAGGCTTTTAACCTGGGAGAGAGAAATCTCTCGTTCGGTTGTTTGTAGACTTTTTCAGTGTGTAAGCCTTTTTGTTCATTGTGTTTCATTAGTACTACAGAGTTTGCCCATACCTGTGTAGGGACCCCCTATTACCTTTCACCTGAGATGTGTGAAAATCGACCATACAACAACAAAACGTAAGTTTTTGTCTTTCCTTCATATGTGTGTGAGGACCTGCAGGCATGAAAGAACTCATTTTAGTAATATGGTTTAAATCAGTATTTGTGCAGGGCACAGGATTTTCTCATGGTCACCCTTTCTGAAGTTTTGTATTATTGTGTACAATAATTAGGTGCATCATTGTACACAACAACTACCTTATACTATACAACGTCAGTAGTGTTTTGACTCACAGTATCCAAAATATAGGAATCATGACTTTTCTGTGATTAATCTACAGGCTTAATATAATAATATTTTTTGACTTTATAAAATTCCTTATACTTTAAACTCTCTTTTAATACTTCTTGTTAGTAGTGGTGGGAAATGTAAACCAGTATTTTTCCCTTTGCTTAATCTGCTTCTCCATCAATTACTAAATTTCTCTCATTTCCAAGGTGTAATAACCAATGCGCCTTTACAGTTCCAAGTTCATGAATTTTTGATACACTCATTTATTGTTTACAAAAATACACTAAAATGAAAGCTGCTAGTTTGGCTACTTTGGAAATTTGCAGTAGCCACTTGCAGGAAAGACGAATAGGTCTTAGGCTTACCACAAAATACCAGATGAGAAGCACTGCAAAGTCAGGAGGTGAGTGTGTAGACCCCCTCTCTCTGTGGGGGGACATATGATCAACACCAAATGTTCTGGAAGCCATAATAGCATCTCAGCTCTGAGGTGCTATTGAGACAAGTTTACTCCCGTATTATCTCCTCAACTATCAAGTCAGCTTTGTCCTTCATCCTGCTAGAAATATTAAGCAGGCATTCTGTATCATGTGCCTTTTCCAATTATAATGATAACACCTTGTTAGATATCGTAGATACATTGGTGCCACAACTAAAAATAAATTCCTGGTTGTTCTTTTTAGTGCGTCTTAAGAAAAAATAAAACTTGCACCAGTATTAATCTGTGACAGAATAATGGTAATAAATTTGGGAGCTGAGAAGAGGTACTGATTACATAGATGAAAATATTACAGACTTTTCACTGAAACTTTAATTACTTCTTATTCACAGAGATATTTGGTCTCTTGGCTGTGTGCTCTATGAGCTATGTGCACTAAAGCATCCCGTAAGTACTGTACAATCAGGTCATTATCATATTATTAGAAAATACAGTGGTCACCTTGCAAAGCCTGTAGTAGTAATAGTATTCACAGTCAGCTACAAGAGTTATTTTCTTCTTATTTATTGATAATTAAAGAATGCTAGTATTTAACTTTTCATATTGTATCTGTTTTGTGTGTAATAAAAAGTATTGTTATATTCCTATAACTTACATATATTCATGTGTGTATACACACTTTGAATATATATTTACTCTTTAAAAAGCACTAAACTTTTTCAAGACAGATGAACAATGGAAAGAATTAAAGCCAGACTTCAAGGTTAGGCTTAGGTGTATAATTCTAGTCATTTCTATTTGAAAATACTAATCTATACTTACTAAAGAACTTAAAGCCCGCATTTCCCCAGAAAGTGGTTTGAATCCCCAGAACCATTTTCCTAAAGGTTTTATTTTGTTTGACAGCACATTTATGTCAGAAAATAACTGAGATAGCATCTTCAGCAAGTTGTGTTGTCCTCAGCCTGGTCTGAGCCTCAGGTAATCCTCAGCCTGTGACTATTATGTGGAGAAGGAAACACAGCAGAAACTAATCTTTACAACAGGAAAAAGATCAAATTCCTAGGACCAGCAGATGTTGACTTTTTGCTGAGCTTGGATGTGGGAGAAGGTAGAGCAGCACTAATAGAGGGAGCAATTGTGCTGAGCTAGGAGCAGGGGGGATACTGCTGAGGAAAACTGCTGATTTCACAAAGTGACAAAACATGAAATATTACTTTGTATGAATATTAGGTGTTTTATTCTGTATTGCTGCCCATTGTTTCAGTGTGAGGGTAGCAACTCAATGCAGATGTAGACAGGGAATGCAAGTGAAGCTAAGGTAAATTCAATTCTACCACCTTCAAAATAGCCGCATAAATAAAAGGGTGATTTTTGAAAGAGCTTGCTTTTATTTTTTTCCTGTCTAAAGCCCTAAAAACTATATTGATGCTGGCCTTTTAAGAGATCTAGTGAACTGAGAGGACTGAATTATCTGATTGGCATCACTTTTTAAAAAATCAGGATTGTATCTTTGTTCTGGAGGGAGAACAGATTGCAGAGTCTGTTGGGTGAAGTGAGGTTTTGAAGATGAGCCCTGTGAAGACAATATGTATGTAGATCGATGTTGAACAGCTCTTGGCAAAGTTTCATGTTTCATTCTGGAAAGATTGCTTCTGTGTTACTGTCTGACAGCAAAGTGTGAATACAACTCTTCCTGTACAAAAGTCATCAGACCCTTTGGTTGTGCAGCTGAAACAAGGAGAACACAGAAAATACAGAGAGTGGTTATATTAATCTTCCACAGCAAACTGTGTGGGGGGATTCCATAGCATGGGACTTTTCCCCGGACTCCTCTCTGTGAGACCCCACCTGGAGTGCTGCATCCAGCTCTGCAGTCCCAACATAGGAAGGATATGGACCTATTGGAATGAGAACAGAGGAGGGCCACAAAGATGATCAGGGGGCTGGTGCACCTCTCCTACAAAGACAAGTTGAGAGAGTTGGGGTTGTGCAGCCTGGAGAAGAGAAGGCTCCAGGGAGACTTAGAACAGCTTTCCAGTGCCTAAAGGGACCTGAAAGAGAACTGGAGAGGGACTTTTGACAAAGGCATGTAGTGATAGAACAAGGGGGAATGACTTTAAACTGAAGGATGGTGAACTTAGATACTAAGAAGAACTTCTTTACTGTGAGGTTGGTGAGGCACTGGCAGAGGTTGCACAGAGAAGCTGTGGATGCCCCATTCCTAACATGTTCAAGGCCAGGCTGGATGGGACTTTGAGCAACCCAGTCTAGAGGAAGGTGTCCCTGCCCATGGCACGGAGGTTGGAATGAGATGATCTTTGAGATCCCTTCCAACCCAAACCATTCTATGGTAGTGTTAACAAGTACCCATTTTCAAGTTGAGGTGTCTAGTCCATAGTTCTGAACCAGCAGTACTTACTGTCCTCTTTTTATTGTTTTCCTTAATTAAGTTTCAAGGCAATAGTTTGCATGAACTGGTGCTGAAGATTTGCAGGGGACGTTTTCAACCAGTGTCTCCTAACTATTCCTACGATCTGAGGATATTAATTTCCCAGTTGTTTAAAATATCTCCAAGAGATCGACCATCCATCAATTCTATTCTAAGGAAGCCGTTCTTGCAGAAACTTGTTCTCAGGTATTTGCCCCCTGAGGTAAGTGACTGTACTGCTGCTTGCTGAGAGAAAATATGTATCAAAGTAGGATAAACATTCTATCAGATATTTTTTCTGATAGGTAGCACACGAAGAAGTCAATCACGCTGTGATACATAGAAAAAGGCCTTCAGCATTCCAGTCTGGAGCCAAGCAGATACCAGGTAATGATAATAATATTATGTATTATTAGTTCTACAGTAACATTTGTTAGTTATGATACAACTGTTGGCTGTAACTTTCTCCAACAGTCTTTACTGCACATTTGGATGAAGGGCTTCACCCAAAGCTAAAAGTAAATAGAGAACTGCAACAGCAGAACCATTCACCCAGACAGTGCAATGCTGTCCTGTTCAGGGAAAGACAACTTTAAAACTAGCTCATTAGTGACAGTCATCTAGAAGAGCTGCCACAGGAAATGCTGAAACATTAATCTTAGTTCTTTAAAAAACAGAATTTCCAAAACTGAGAGGCTTTGGTCTAGTTTAGGTCCATCACGTGAAAAACATCTTTACTGTGTGAAAAAATGCGTAAATCTTGCAAAACATGCTCCATAATATTTTACAAAACAATAAAAATGTATTTTACAAAATCTTATATTGTGAGACAATGAGCTCTATTTGGATTTAGTGGTCATTAATAGACCAGATTATGTATGCAGTTTCCTAGAAAACATGGACGAGACTATATGTATGTTGGTATGAACTGTTGAACATCTGGCATGTTTCTGGATGTGTAACTTTTCCCTAATTCTACATTCTTCATTATATCACAGTTAGTCCTCAAATTTATCTTTGGAACATCAAAGCAGTTTAAACAGATTTGTGAAAATAAGCCTATGTAGTTACTTAACTACACTTTGGACTTCCCTCCCCAGCCCGCCCAAAAAATATTCATCAGTAGTGCAGGAACCCATATTATTTTGGAAATGACTTTCAATGAGATCTATCTGCCTCCAGAACTAATGTCTGACCAACTAAATAACTTAGGCACTTAAAAAAAATATCTCTGGTAATTTAATAATAGTTTTAATATATTTTATCTCCTAAACATGATACTCTAACCATCAATACTCATGAAAGATTTATAACTCACTTGTTACTTAATCCAAGAAAGGACACTGCTTTTCATTACTGCAGCTAAGATGTTTGCAAAATACAGACTGACCAAACTGGGATGGTCTGTACTCGTATTCTCCTACACAGGAAACTGTTAAGGTTTCATCCTTTCTTTTCAGATTTCACAAGTACTACAACATTGCCTAGTGGTTTGTAGAATATGGAGGGCTGGGTTTAGAAAGGGAATACCTGTGCAGGTAGGCACCTAGAACTTACGAATCAGACCTGTTTTCTGTTCTTGGTAATAGCATGAAATCAACACTAGTTGATAGAGGTCTCCCTCTTAATCAGTGTGCTTTGCAAAACTAATCAATAAGATCCTCTTTACATGAATGTGACAAACCATGTTTTCAAAAGCATGCCATTCGAAGAATGAAAATCAGAATGCCTAGGAGATATTAAGTATGGTGATGGTGGTGAAAGGATACAAGGAATGTTTATTAACCCAACCTGTCAGTGTTAGGTGTGGGCACCCTTCTATGGTTTGCAGCCACCCTGATCGTTAATCACATAGAGAGCATAGAATGTAATTTTTTAATCTCTTATTGTTAAAAAGCATATAAACTTCAGAAAACAAGAGTCCAGGACCCAGTTTCTCTGGAATCTGGAATAGTGATGCCTGTCAAGAAACAAGAATTATTTCAAAGAGATGAATGGAAGCCTCCTTCAAGACGACAACAGCCTATTATTCAGGTACTGTGTATCCACATTCTCATATATACATACATATATATATATATATATATACACACACACACATATACATGTAATAATCTTCAGAATTATATATATAAATATATGTAGGTATGTATGTATATATACATGTAATCTTCAGAAAGCAAATACCTGCACTTAAGGAAGATACTTTAAAAGACTTAAGACATTAAGGTGTAAATTTCGCTTAATGCCTACACTAAGTCAGAAGAGACAGTTAAACATACCTGAATCCTCAGAAGAGATGTTTTGAAAGTCTGAGTGGGAAATACTGAATTTAGGCTGCTTCTTTGGTCCTTTGTAACACAAGGATTCAGGCATGCTTTGCATTTATGTTTGCACAAAGGCAAATAAGCTCAGTGTTTGCGTTTTTTTGCTATAGAAGCAAATACACTATCCTGTTACTTCAGCCGTTCTGACAGCTCATTCATGGGCAAAATCACTAGCACTCACTGCCATTGCCTCAGATCCTTATTACTGACAGCCTTCTCCCAAATGCAAGCCCAGATTTCCACAACCACTTTGTCTCTCACTTGTTTTCCACCTCTTCCTTTCCTCAAGAAGGGTATCAGCTGTATGCTATGTCCAGCCTCTTACTTAGCATCACTGCACACATTTATGTTTATCTTCAAGAGCATGTAGTAGTACCTTGAATGCTGGTGAATGTAAGCACAGCTCATGTAGGATGTGGGAGCCCCCAGATCTGCAGACCAGTTACATGAGCTTAACTGCTCATAGGGAACATGGAGTTTCCAGAACTGCATCCATCGCACAATCACTAACACTATGGATAATACTGGCCCTGTGCAGAATACAGGACTTCATTTTCCTCACAGTTATGTTTGTGCCAGTGCACAAGTTAGAAAGGTAATTGCCTTTCACTGTGCTCTGCTGTAATCAAAGGCAGAGTTTTGTCCACAGTGACCTACACTGGGAACATTTCCACATTCTTTCAACGTCTAAATAAAGCAAAAAGTGTGCAGGGTTTCAGGGATACTTGTGTAGTGTCATACTTTGAACGTGTTGTTTCAGGATTCACAGAATCACAGACTGGTTGAGGTTGGAAAGGACTTCTGGACATTGCCTTGTACACAGCCCTGCTCAGGCACGGTCATCTAGATCCAGTTGTCCAGGACTATGTCCAGTTGGCTGTTGAATATCTCCAGAGATGGAGATATTCAATCCTATTTGGGCAACCTGTGCCCCACCCTCAGGCACCCTCTCCCACAGTGAAAAAAATGTTTTCTGATGTTCAGAGAGAACCTTCTGTGTTTCATTTTGTGCCCATTGCCTCTGGTTCTGTCACAGGGTACCAGTGAAAAGAGTCTGGCTCCATCCTCTTTGTACCCTCCCTTCAGGTACCTATAGCCATTGAGAAGATTCCACCTTCAGGCTAAACAGTCTGAGCTCTTTCAGCCTTTCTTCATAGGAGACATGCTCCACGCTTTTCATTGGTTTTTTTCCAGCATGTAACTGTCTCTTTTGTTCTGGAGAGCTCAGAATTAGACACAGCACTTCATGTCTGGCCTCACAAGTGCTGAGCAGTGCAAAAAGATCACCTCCCATGACCTGCTGGGAATACTTTTACTAATGCAGGCCAGGATGTCATTCACCTTTTCAACAAGGACACATTGTTGGCTAATGGTCAACTTGTTGTCCACTAGGGCCCCCCTTCTTCGTCTCTGCTAAGCTGCTTCCCAGCTGGATGGCTCACAGCATACAGTAGTGCAGAGTGTAGCACTTTGCACTTCCATTGCTAACTCCATGAAGTTTCTGTCATCCCATTTCTCCAGCTGTTTGTGGTCCCTCGAGGATGGCAGCACAACCCTCTGGTGTATCAGGCACTCCTCTCAGTTTGTGTTATCAGCAAACTTGCTGAGGGTGCACTCTGCCCCCCTCTCTCCCATGACCTAAATTATTAGTGAGGATGTTGAACTCTAGTTACTGGCCTTCAGCTATGCTTCACCCTGTGATCGCCACACTCTGGGCCACTTTTCAAGCAATTTCACTGCCTCCTCATCCCGCCCTTAATTCATCAGCTTCTCCATGAGGATTTTATGGCAGACAGTGTCAAAACTGTCCATGAAGGCAGTTGCCTGACAGGAAATAACCCCTTGCTCTTCCCTTGTCTATCAAGGCAGTCATTTCCTTGTAGAATGTTAGTGAGTTGGTCAAGCATGACTTCATGGTACCTGCTTCACTAGTCACAGTACTCAGTCCTCTGACATTTATTTAGATAGCCTGATTTCTTCTCCCTACTGCTTGGAATTGCCATACTTCTGGACACCATACTGTAAAACCTGCTTCAGTGAGGAACAAGATAAACACTTGAGGTTACTTCTTCCTTGGGAACTCTACTGACAATGGAAACTTTCTTCTTATACAGATGTGAATTTATATTCTACTGTAATCTGGACTATACCACAGGTACATGAGCCTATTTTCAACGTATCTAAGAAGGAAAATAAGGAAGAATAGTTAATGTATTTACCATCTGTGAAAGATACTTAGATGCATTTACATTTATGTACAAAAGTAACCAAGTTTAGCGTTTTTCTCATGCACCATATAGTCTCCCACAGTGGAAAAGTTTGTAGTGATAAAAGTGACCACATTTATATCATACAGTGGCAGCTAGGTGATCATCTTCTATCCATTGTTCCTGTGAGAAATGGAAATGACAGTCTTGTCACAAAGGAGAAATACAGGGATGTTTCATCACAGTAAGGACTTTGAGAAATGAAAGCCCAATTCCCACATGCACGTAATCAAAGAGATATGAAATGAAGTAGCACAGTGCTCCCCTGAAAGCAGCCATCAATGCCTATACTGTCCAAAACTACATCCCAGGTTCCCCTTGCTATCACATGTCAAAATGAGGCTCTCCTGGAAATAATTCAGTGCTTTAGGCTCCAGAACAATGAAGTGACTCTAGGGCAATGACACTACAGAGTACAAAACCCCATGCTGATTCACTTACACAACAATGTGGGCTGCTGCTTAATGACAGGAGCTGATGGAAAGAGGAAAACAAAAAGGCAATGGTGAGATCACATAAGCCCTGAGAAGTTTGGAAGTTTCTGGGTTATATTTGAAAGGATTTGGAAAACTTACATTAACTATACCATTGACAGTCCATATTACCATGCAACTCAGACTGGGGAGAAGTATAGAAGGTTAATTCAAACTTGGACTGATACGAACAAGTACAGGTAAAATAACATAGTTTGTTATATTTTCAGCCACAGACCTCCAGATTTAATATGGCAGAAAGGCCAGAAAGCATTAGAATACGTGGCCATTATGGTCATTACTATGAGAAGCTTGACAACTTGCAAAGGAAATCTAATGCACATTATGACCTTTCTCATATCAGCCAAAGAGTTGAAGAATACTATAAACTAAAAGGACAAGTTGCACCTCCACCACCCGACTGGTAAACATTTCACTCTATTTATTAGTGGTCTGTCTTCTGTATTTTGAGTTATCAACCTTCCTGAGTAGGTAACACTGGGCATAGCTGATTTAGTAGAATTCCTTCTCTGCTTTGTCTTTGATAATTCTTTTTTTTTTCACAAGTTTGTTACACAACAACACAATTCCTGTTCCTGTTTGTCCAGAAATTCCATCTGAATTGACCTGGTGTTTGACATTTAATTGTCAAAATGTCTCCCGAGTCTCAGCCCAATCTTTTATTGGGTAAAAAGTAAAACATGAGCTTTTTGTAGAATCTCTGATTATACCAAGGATAAGCACTGTCTTTCTTTCACACCAGCATGAGAATAATACAAAGATCAGAAGCAGTTCTGCACTGAAGGGAACAGAGCGAGAGGCAGGCCATGAAAGTAGTTTTTTTCCCATGCAGCACTTATATTTCTGTTTCAGATATAAAGACCCTTTCTCTAGCAGTTTATTGACTTCAAAGCCTTTCTCCTACAAAGTAGAGGTACAACCTTAGGAGATTTCCTGTCCATTCTGTGACTGGCCGCTTTAGGTGTGGATGAACTTTAAAAACCTTGAGAAGAGAATTTTGAATACAGCCTACTTCCAAAGCTTTCCTTTAATGTTGATGGAATCATTAATTTTTATTCAATGATGACAGTGTTTAGAATGTTTCAGTTATGGATCTTCAGATTTAGAACATCTTTCCTGACCTGAATTTCTGGTGCCTTATTTAAGGCCAATCAATTCAGTTTGGCTCCCTGCAGCACAAGTGGATTCCCGAGGTAGGAAATGAAATAAATAGGAAACAGGGAGCTTACAAGTGACTGATGGTTATTTTATATGAAAAAGCAAAGTAAAAGTTTAGAAACTACACAAAGTTTAATAGACAATAAAAAGGTTGCTCAATATGAAACTACCATTCTGACAATTTTCACTCATTTTGAGGATCGGGGACATCAATTTTATTTTAATTAATGCTTTCAATGTCATTTAGCAAATAAAAGGTGAGGCAGGGCTTTGCTGCACTCTTCAAAAGGCATAAGTAACTGAAGTAATAGGAAAGGGAATGCCTGAAAAGAATATGTTTTCTTATTTTACTGTTGTGCCATATTTATACATACTTTATCCATATTTATAAATTCATGTAGTACAAAGACAGCTCTGTTTCTCGTATGTGGTAGAACCTATAGAGAATTATTTGTGCAAGGGTAACAGAGTCTGTGAAATAAAATGTAGTATATGTACATCACTTTCTTCTCTCAGGACTGCGGAATTTCTTCAAAGACGGTTTGAAGCCCAGCAGTACAAGATTAAAGTGGAAAAACAGATGGTAGGTAAATACTGAACCACAGAATAAACTCTGTAAAAGAAGGAGAATGAAAAAGATGAATTGATGTCTTTTGAACAGCAAACTGTAACACTGTTAGGTAGAAGGTTTTGCTCTAGCACATTCCCTCATCTGCTCTGCAGTGTTCATCCTGAGGTTTTATTTTCTCATACAAAACTGCAACAGTGTAAAATTCTACTGTGACTTTTTCCTCCAAAAATGTACACTTGCGTTACTGCATTCTTCAGTGGAGCAGGAAGAGTGAATTGAGTGAGCACTGAAGGAGAGGATTCTAAATGAAAATTCATTTGCTCTGGGATTCATTTGTACCTCCATAGGGACTGCGACCATCCTCTGCTGACCCATATCATGACCAAATACAGCAGCAGAAAATAAAGGAAGAACATCTCAAAAAACATCAGCAAAATATGTCTAGAAAGAATGAAATGAAAGAACAGGTAAATGAAACCTCTTCCTTAATTGCCTAAAACTGTCTCCTTATACTGCTTGACAGTACTGTTCCTGGCATAAGAATTCTTTTTCATCAGATTCTCTTTTCCATCATTGATTCTTTTCCATTCTTTTCCCATCTTTTTATGGAGAGACAATATGCTTTTCTAATTTTGCTTTTGGGTGACAGAGAAAACAAACTGATACTTCTGTCTTATGTGAACACACACATTTAAGCTTTCTATCTTTGGTTTATTAAAAATGTGTTCTACACTCCTGTTCTTTAATAGGAGTATTTGAAACAATTGCAGAAAATTCGGGAAGAATACCACAGTGATATAAAAGAATTCAGATTTAGAGCAGGAGTACTCCAGGTAACAAAGCTCAAACATAAAGGTAGTAATATTTACTTTTTTACGCTAAAATACTCTATTAGGAATTGAACATTTTTTTAAAACATTCCCTAGGAGAACCAGAAAATACAAGATAAAACCTATCTTGTGAGGCAAGGGAAAGCTGAGCACCAGTCTGAAAACAAAGATACAGGAGAAGAATCACTTCAGGTATTGGTACTATCTCCATCTAAATAGATCTTTCTGAGCAAGTCCTACACGGTCATTGATTCATTCTCTGACAAATCTGCCAATATCAGTAGTATCCTCCTCAGCAATCCTGGATCTGGCTTTTACTAAAATGAATTCATGCCCCTTGATGAAATTAAGTGGGTTATAGGCAGCCAGAGCCACATTAGGAGAGAATTTAGATTCCCAGTGATTTAATAGGAAATGCATGATAATGAAAAAGAAACACTAGATTTTGGGCCTGCCTGATATCACCTTATTTCATGGGCTCCCCATCTTTTGGAGAAACTGCATAGATGTTTTAAAAAGTAAATTGTTGTGGTCTCTCCTGGGGCTGAAGACATGCACTGATTGCCACAGATCACTGAAGACATGCTATACTATTATTTACTTGGCTTTTCTCTGACAGATTCTAACAGAAGACATAATAATATGAAAAGGAGTAATTAATATTTTTAGGTGTTGCCAGAAAACAAGATACTGCAAAACATGACTATACTTCCTATAGGCATAGGTCTCCACTAAAATCTTGATTTTAATCACTTCCAAAGTTTTCCAGAATGAAATGAGTCTGAGTCATCTTGCATATGATCATAAAAAATAAAAGATGTATTATTTATATCTTGACACATTACTGCATCTTTCAGAAATGGGTTTTTGAAAAATCAGAGACTTGCACTTTAAGCAAGAATTTCTGTTTTTCTTATTGCCAAATAAGCCAAAATTGGCAATGAATGGAATGTTCTTACAGATCTATGTACAAGGAAATTCATTACTATATTTGCTACTTAAACAAGTCTCTTTCTTTATGAGTTATACACATATTCTGGTTATAAAGAGTGTAATTCAAACTGGATTTTTTTTCTCTCCTTCCAGAACATGGAGGAAAACTTTAAACAAGTCAGACTCCAGGATAGGCAAGACGAAACAATATTAGAAAAGAAACATAACACAAAGGTATCATCTTTACTGTTGAAATTTTTTTTTCCATTTTCTTATTATGTCTGTGCATTTCAAATTACTGTGTTACTATGGTAGCGCTGGAAATGAAGTTATTTGAGAGTCAATTAAGAGTGCTGGTTTTCTGTTTGTTAGAAGTTTATATCAGAAGAAAATAAATGAGCTTTTCTGATCATTTGGGGAAGATTCCCTTTAGATATTCCCACCTAGTAATCAGTCTCTGCGCACTCCTCATTATATCAAACTGCATTAGTAGTGCATGGGAACTCATGTTTATTCAAAGTTAAAGTGAAGTCAAGTCAGGCTGCTAATTTTAAAATATTTTCTTATAAAATGTGATTCTCTATACTGCTTTTTAAATTATAGAAGTAGATGGGAATTGAATTGGAAATGCACATAAGATACCAGGAAGGTTTCTGAAGATAAGATCACTGTGAAGTGGACTAAAGGTCTTTTGTGAAATATTGCATGGAAGCAGTACAGTATTCAGTTTTAGTTCTGGTTGAGAATCGGCTGCAAGAACCAACTCTGTGTATTGCAACAATTTGAATAAAATGATTATCAAGGACACTTTAAATCAAAAGTGGATGCAATAAGTTTAAAATATCACTAAAGCAAAAGGAGTATATTTAAGGAAGTCTGGTTTTGTCTAATGTGTTCAACTTTGATCTTGTTAAATAGAAGAAAAATGTTTTTAAATAGAAGTTCTTTTCAATGGAAGAATAATTTTCAAATTTGTAGTTCTATATAATCTATGTACTTTTAATTAAATGCTTTTATTTATTAAATAAATTAATAATGTGTGAATTTTCTTTAGGGAGGAGTAAAATTTGAAATTAATTTAGATGTATGTTTTCCTGAGGAAGCCAGTACTCAAGAAGCAGAGGTATGTTTTAGTTATATTCAAAGTATTTACATTAGAAATCTGAAACCATGACAGCTCCATAATCTAAGATTTGTTTCCATTACTATCATCCTTTGCCTTTGTTGTAATGAAGCTGCCTATTGAGGATTTGTTGACATGCTGCATATGTCTGCCGTTCTACAAGAGGATAATTGCTTAGAAGAAAATTGGGTGATACCTGGGTCAGTCTTCACATAGTAAAATATGAAGGAGTGCAGATATTTAAATTTCCTAAAATGGGCTTGAGAGGAAGAACTTATCTCAAAACTGAGTCAGTCTGCAAATGCCAAATTTGATTTGTAGATTGTTTTAGTACATTTCTGTTTCTTTTCACTAGTATTGTATCACAAAGCAAGAACAACTACAGACGACATTATGTGTTTTCATTTAGTGAAATTATACTTGTGGCTGATCAACATGTAATAGCTACCTATTAAGATTTTTATTAGTATAATAGAATTTTTAAAAATATTTCTAACAGCAACAATGAAAATAAAATTTATTTCTAGTATATATTTTTTTAATTTATAAAGCACTATTTTGTCATTCTGTTGTTTCACATCTCTGTGGAGTCCCATGCAGCCTCTGATGCACAAATCACAATGTGGCTTCTGAGTCCTGCTGCTTCACTTTTTGTTAAACAACAGATTTTCCTGTTGCATACATGAAGTTGGCTGGCAAACACAGTAAAATGAGAAGAGATTAGCTATTGTACCATATTTGTTTACTGTTTCCAGAGTAACCTATTGTTTTTTCAGGTACTAGATAAACTCAATGAGACTTTAACTTTTGTGGATGGTGAGAATCTTACGGAGAATATGGTGGAAGTTTATGAAAATCATACAGACAGAGCTGTGGAAGAACTGTCTGATTACCCAACAGGTATTTATTAGGGAAATGCGATGCTGAGTATTAATCCTGAAAATTACATAGGAATTAGGCAAATTCAGTAACTCCAGGCTATAGCAAGTTTATCTCATGAGCTCTTTCTTTATATCACATAATATTATAATCACATGGAAATCTACTTTACAAAAAAAAAAAATTCCAAAGAACTTTGCCTCTTCTTTTTCTTCCCCTTAGAGTCCATACATGATATGAAAAAAACCCGAAAACACTGGCAACCTGGAGCCCCTCAGACACTACTGAATTTTTTAGCTGGTGCTGATGTCACATCTGCATGTCCTACTATGACTGAAAATGAACTTGGTGAGAAAGTTTTAGTTTTCAGTGAAAGCAGTGAGCACCTAAAATTCAGCCAGACTAAATTCAACCATACCCAAATGTTCACATGATCCAACAGGCTTTTAATGGCAGGACTTTGTAACATCAGAGGTTATTGTACATGTTAAGCCATAGAAAACATGTCACTTTCCACTCTAACACTGCAATTGTGTTGCTCATACATATTAAAAGTGCTGCATTTTATGAATCACTCTGTGGCTGAGGTAAAAATGCCAATCTATTCAACTAATCAATGCCACTTTCTCAGGCCTTGAGCTGATGACACACAGGAGCTAGGGCAGTGAGTGCCAGTGCCATCTTGGAGTGTGGTGGAGTTCTGTTTTCCTCTGCACACAGTGCTGGTGCTACCCAGTCACAGGTGCCACCTCACCCAGCTGTGGCTGTGGTGATGCTCCACTTCAGGAGAGAAAAGTCCCTAGACTTCTTACAGTACCACTGCATATATTCCCAGGCAGACAAGTATCTCCAGTGACTGGTTTCTGCAAACAAGGAGCTCTTCCAGCATTCCAGCATGCTCCAAACACCCCAGGTAGACAACAAATAACCTGAAGAGTTCACATGGATAGTGAAGACAAAGCAGAATATTATTAATACACTAGCATTTGTTCATTCTGCCTTAGATAAAAGACCACAGGGCACCAAAGAAATAGGAACTTTTTTTAAGCTCTTTCAACCCCAAGAAGTTTCAGAGCAAGGACTGTGCAATGAAGCTGCACCTGTCTATTCCAGGCTTAATAAGAAGTTACTTAAGCATTAAACTCACTTTTAGACATTTTTAGTGATGATTAGTCCAGACTATTTTTTCCCTTTCCATCAGATCAAGTACTTATAAAAAAATCAGGAGTATTCCATAAAGGAAAAGAAATAGATTCCAGAATTACACAAAAGGAAGAAATCAGTGCTGAGACTAGAAAGTCTGAATCTGACAAAAGACAGTGCCGAGCTACAGTCATGCTTTAGTGACCTGAGAACCTTGCTGTTCTTCAGCTGACCATGATATTCTGTCTGAAGACATCCCAGAAAACAGGAAACAGTGGAAACAGACACCACCAGAGACACTCCTGAGCATCTTAGCAAAAGCAGAGCTGTCTGATGATTCCTTTATCTGTTTTGAGGAAGACAAAGGTAGGATGTTTTCTTCCTGTAAATTCTGCATGTTTTTCTTTAGTGTAATATTTCTTCTACCATTGGCAGAGGGTCTGTGATGAGGAACAACATTTTGAAGCAGTTGGCAACCTAGAAAAACAGGCCTCTTTCAGGACGTTGCTGTTCACAATAGCAGGGAAAAGGGCAAGCCCTACTTGCTGGCTATTACCTTCATTTGTAATTCTTTCATTTGCTTGGGTAGACAGAAGAAAGCTACTACTGCCAGCAGGTTGGCAGGTGCCACAAACCTGGATCTAGCCCCTGCAACTGTTGAGGTTGAAGAACCCTGTAAAAAAGCATTTATTCAAATACATACATGGTAACTTAAATGACAGTGGTGACTTTACAACATGGTCCATGCTGATACAGCTGACACTGCAATTGATTCAAACTCACTCACACTGCAGCCCACTTTCCTAAAGCAACAGACTGTTTTAAGAATTACATTTACTTTGCATCAACAGAAGCATGGTATGTACATTGTTGTAATTTGAACAACAACAAAACAGTTCAAGCAATCATTTACTTGCTATTCCTTTACATATACTTTTAGTTTTCTAGTATACAACTGAAGGAAAGTTCCTCTTTCTTTACAGAAGGGAGATTAACTCTCTTGCCTCCAAAAGAAAACAAGGAAGATTATTCAGAAACATTCTCTGCTGTTGCTGTTGATGAAGGGAGACTTGAGCCAAGATCAGATGATGAAGACACGTTAAGTCAGGCATGTCAGAAGAAAAATCCACACAACTGGACAGTTTTCATGAAATGACAGGTTGCATTGGCTAAAGCTTTTATGTGTTCTTAAAAATTCATAAATAAAGAAAACTTAGAGTCTGCTAATTTAATTCTGTAATCTGTCACAGCCAATGCAGTCATTAAAAATTACATTATGCAGAAATATTAACATGACTTTGCAGCTCTTTTCTCTTGCCTTATAAATACAGGTAAACAGTCCCAGAGAGACAGAAGAAACAGTTCACATTATGTGTGTCGCTTGTATATTATTTATAAAGTGGCTAAAAAAACCCTAAGAGTCCTTGAACAAAGAAAGGTTTGTAATACTGTTGTATTTATTTTATTAATATAATTGTCTTGTTTTACGTGCAGAAATTTTGAAGATTCTGAAGATGAACTCAGACACGAGCTGGAGGAATCTCTGAAAAAATTGGCAACTTCTCCAGCAGAGAGAACCGTGGAGTCTCACATCTTTTCAATTAATAAAGGTCAAACAGATGAAAAAAGGATGAGTTTACCTCACAAACCTGGAAAATCTGATGATGATTTAGAAAATAATCATGGGTAATTTGGTGTTGACACACATAATGAAAAAGAATTAATAGAAGGCTGTAATTATTTTTTTTTAAAGGAAAAACAAATCAGGGTACTTTTCAGATGTCTGAACTTTGAAAAATCCTCATCCAGACTGAAATATGGTTTCATATATAACTCTAAACTACCTGGACAGATCCTGACGCTACCTGGACAGATCTGACAAGTCTTGCTTGAGCAAATTTCTGATTGTGTACTCTGTTTAACCATTTTTGTATCATGTAAGACAATCTCCTAGTTTGTGTATTTTATTTCCCTAGATAAATCAACTCCTTGTTTTAAGAATCTCTTCCAGCTTTTCATAATCAATGTATACTGCCAGTACAGCTTTGTAATCTGTAGTTTCATTTACACAGTACTGATTCTACATAGTAACATCAACTGCTCAGGAGTTTTATATAGTAACAGTAAAAGGGTTTATTAGCACCATCAGAACTGTGCATTCCCCAGTTCCTAATAAAACATGGTATGTAGGTTCTTCCACCCATATTTTTCCATATAAAAATTCATACAATCCAACTGTATTTTAAATAAAGGGAAAACTACAATCTACAGCCCGATTTTAGCATTTTTTTCAAAGAATCACTTATGTTGGAGAAGATCACTGAATGCAGCTGTTAACCTAACACTGTGAAGTCCACCACTAAACCGTGTCCCTGTGTGCCACATCTTTTAAATACCTCCAGGGATGGTGAGTCCACCCCTTACCAGGGCAGTCTGTTCCAATGCTTGACAACCTTTTCTATGTCAAAATTTTTTCCTAATATCCAGTATAAACCTCCCCTTGTGGAGCTTGAGGCGTTTTGTCCTATCACTTGCTGCCTGGGAGAAGAGACCAACCCCCACCTGGCCACACCTTCCTTTCAGGCACTTGTAGAGAGTGATAAGGTCCCCCCTGAGCCTCCTTTTCTCTAGGCTGAATACCTCCAGCTCCCCCAGACACTGCTCCTCATCAGACTTGTGCTCTAGACCCTTCCCCAGCTCTCTTGCCCTTCTCCAGACACGCTCCAGCATCTCAACATCCTTCCTGAACTGAGGGGCCCAAAATTGACCACAGGATTTGAGGTGCAGCCTCACCAGTGCCAAGTACAGGAGGACTGTAGATTCTGGGGGGAAAAAAAATTCTGGGTACAAAGCCTATAAAACAAAAGTGTTGACTTGAAAAACTATTACTGTGGGTGGAGAGTCATGAAGCAGGTGAAGACTGAAAATATTCAATAAATAAAAGAGGTTCCTGATAAATAAAAGAACTTCCTGATGTAGTTCTGCTACCAAAGCACTATCACGGCTTGTGAATCCAGAGGGTTTTTAAGTGCATCATACTCTCATGTAGTTAACAGAGAAGCATTTCTTTCCCAGTAAATAAAAGTCTCTGTTACATAAAGCAGACAGCCTGACAGAAAGAAAAACCACCTTTTTATTGAATGGGACCAAGGGATCATAGCTTAGATATATTTACATGTGCCACACAGTCAAATATAAAAAGTTAATTTTACTCATTTTTACTTATATACATTTATTTAAATAACGGCTCCACAGATGACAGGAATGCGTCTTCAAAATGCTGGTCAGAAAACCTGTGCACAGAGCGACGAGCGTTTTCTCTGATCTCCAGTCTCTTCTCAGGAGGCAAAGAGAAGATATAAGCCATTGTCTCAGCATAACTGTCCTCGTCTTCTGCCAGGAAGCCTGTAACATGTCCTTCATGGCGTACCACGATGTCTAATTTGGGGCCTCCAGAATTGTGAGCCAGGATAATGGTGCCAGCTGCCATACATTCAACTACTCCTGGAAGAGATACAAAAAATGCTGATATGAGTGTGCACATCATGTGCTTTGACCTTCTATAAAACACTGGAAAGTTAAACCAACAGTAAAATTCACTACAGACTGCCATTCCAAATCAGCTGGAAAAATACAGCAAAAATGGTCCTATAAGAAACACAAATTTGAGTTTTTCAGTTCTAAGGACTGAAATTATAGTTTCTCTTAAACACAACATTGAAATTAGAAATCAGATACAACTGGTTAATTTGTGGTTCTTGTAACATACCTAATTTTAAATGTTCGGAAAGGCACTGAGAAAAGAAGTTGACTACGCACATTTCAATCAGGTAATATTCAGAAGTTCAGTATTTTGCAGATGAACAAATCTTTACAGCTTTTGATAATTCAGCAAGACACTGATTGTAAAGTAAAAATTGTTATCTCTACATCTGTATTTTTGATGGAAGAAATTTTAATGCAATGAGTATCAGTAAGCTTTCCTCAGCCAAAAGCAGTGGGATAAGAACAACATATAATGTACACAGCAACTTCAATTCTCCTCCATGGTTCCAGAACAGACCTCAGAAATGCTGATTCTTCCTAGTTCTCATATGATTTTTATAAATTCCCTCAGCTCAAACATTGCCTACTATAAATAACGCTCCAAAGTTTTGGAATGTTTTTTTACACATAAAAAGCCTGTTAGATGAAGGTGAAATCCTGCTCAAATTCAAAATCACAGTGTGATTGTATTACTTTAAAAAAAATTAACAAAACTCTTTTGTGGGAGAAAGGAAAAAAAAAAAGGCATTATTTCCAATATTTTGCTTCTGAGAGGCACTTCAGTGTCAAATTTTTATACCAAGTTCCTACAGAGCATAAACTATTACGCCTGATACTTCCTTAACTTGTTCTTTAATGAAGGTTGAAGACATGAACTGCAGTTTAGTCACATTATAGCAGAGTACGGCATCTATCTGCTTGGTTACTAACTTACCCGACTGTTGCAGATTTATAGCAGATGGGCAATCTGGCGTTCCCTTTCAAATTCAGAACTCAACTAATCCTAGCAAACAGAGCTCCATACCTTAATTCTGGGGTCCAGCTTGTCTCTGGCATTCTGCTCCACGCTACACCCACTAATTTAAGGACTTGATACATTTGCCTCAGCAGAGATGCCTAAGGCAATGAGATGTCCAAAGCTATCTGGTGGCATCTACATGTGGCATCTACAGGATCTGTGGGAGACTCACACCCCTGCAACAGCAGCTGGAGCCCCTAGACATTTCAAATGGCATTTAAGGCAGGTGAAACAGCGCCTCAAATCTCTAACATGAATGTCTACACATGAACTGTCTCTAAGCTCCCCTTGCAATCAGTGGAGCCACCAGGGCACAATTTAAGGTGCTGAAAGAGAAGCACCTGCAGCCTCTTGAAGCTCCAGATGGCTGGCAAACCTAACACAAGGACAACAGGGTGGCACGTGTCCTTGCACGGCGATAGCTGGAGGTCAGCAGGACATCCTGGGCAGCATAGATGGGACTAGATCTGTGACCAGAGGATGCAGAGAATTAACAGCCTATGACTACAGTGCTTCAGCCTGCACTACAGTAGCACCTAGTGGAGCATCATCTGCACCACATGTGCACTTGTCCTGCAGGCTTTATGGCAGCTCCACTGCCTCCAACAGGGACAGGAGCTGGACACCTGCTTGGCATGCAGACCTCCATGCTCAGACACCTAGGGACAAGCAGCTGAACACTCAGGAAATGTACTGACCGATCCCGAAGTGCTCGTTCCACATGGTATGCAGGCCGATGGTGGCCTCAGCCAGGTGTCTCTTCAGCTCCTCAAAGGGAATGTTTATCCTGAAAACCACATCATCACTAACTCCCAGCTCTTCACACAGACATTTCAGCTTATTTACACGCTCTTCATCTTTCTGGTTACGACAGCCACCAATTAAGATCAGCTTCAGTGATGGCTGCTGCCCCACTCTCTTCTCTTTCAGCAATTTAGCAAAGGCTCTGATTTGCAAAGGATGATCTTTTTCAGGCCTGAACTGGCTGACAGAAACAATGGAATATTCACTGGTGCTCTTTTCCACTTCCAGTGGAATATCCAGGAAAGCCTGAACATCGCATGGTGGATACACAACACTAGTGCAAGCCCCTGCTTTCCAGAGGGAAAGGATGTGATTCAATGTCCAGGAAGAATTCACCATAACCACATCACTGCAGGAACCAACCAACCCGTACATGAAAGCGAAGAAGTAGTAGTAGACAAGTTTCAATTTGCTGAAGACAGGACTGCTTGTAATGAAGGCAGCATTGTTAAACCTGGTATCCTGATTCCTCACGACAGAGAGCATATCGGTGCTGATAGTGGGATAATGGACATAGCATCCAACGCGGCAACCTCCTAGGTATTTGAAGAGGGGAATTGTGAAGGCATAACCCATTGAGTCAATATAAATATCAGGAACACACTTCAGAAGAGCTTCCCAGCCAAGGAACACTGATCCTAAACTTTGTCCCAGCAAAGTGAAGTGAGGATAAAGAGAAGCTTCCACAAGGAAGCGTTTTTCTAGAAATACAAACTTCACAGGATGGATTAACTTAATATTGAATCTTCTGAAAGCACCCTCTACTATTTCTTCCCCAGTGGCATCTCTATCACCAGTGTAAACAACACATGTTACATTTCTGTACCTGCAAGAATAAAGAAAAAGAATTCACATATTATTCTCTTCATATTTTTCAGCAAGAAACTAAAATATAATCCATTTAAAAGTACTCAAGAAGAATGTGAGAACAAATGTCTGGCCATGAAATGATTTTACCTAAATTATACTTTTCCTTATACTTCCACAGGTTTTCTCTGATCTGCAGAAAAACATATGGCTGAGAACTTGGGGAAAGTTTTCAGTAAAACATAAAAGGAGCTTAGTATTATTCTACAGACTTCAGAACACCTTGCCCTATATTAGGAGATATCTGTCTAGTGCATAGCATGAGCAAAATGCAAATTATGGCAAATCAGTGGATATGCCCATGTTAAATCCACTTTAGGTATTAATTTGTTTTGCCTCCTGCACCAAGAGAAGTATAAAGATGATCAGTTATCTACTGAGGAATTACGACTATACAAAGTTCCATACCAGAAGTGGGAAATTGAGGAGGAAGGAGGGGTTTTCTCAAGGAAAGAAAGGAAAAAAGTGAGAGGTGCCACAGAAGGAAATATCAAAACCTAAAGAGGTGAAGGAGAACGCAACCACATGAAACTCTGACGTAAAATAAAACGTAATACCAGTAGATTAAAGACACCTATTTAAATATGTAAAACGCCAACATATGCATGAAGAATAGCATCAGAAGCTGAGAATGAAATATGGTGTTTGATAAACACATATGCTTACTTTTTCTGGAGTGTTCTTATGGCACACCACAAGACTCTCTCCCCTCCACCTCCTGCATTGCAATACGGGTGAAAAAAGGCCACCAGCAGTGGCCGCTTCCCATCTCTTCCTGCTGAGCTCAACCGTTTTTTCCTCTGTATCCAGAGCCGTACTCCACACAGCAGTAACACCAAGCAGACGCACAAAACTCCACTTAGAAATAATGCAGGGAGTAACAATGAGCACAGCAATCTGAAACAAGTTGGAAACTTTAAAATATGTAATTACTTTGAAGAAATACTGTGTATGGCATTGAGTGAGAAGCTTTTAAAGGTAGAGCTACAGGGAGTTTGACAATTCCTCGAGTTCTTCAAATCTCAGATATCATCAGTGTCTATGACCTCGACAATTACAGAAATGAAATCATTACTCTGCATTGTTTATGTGAAGATCTCTTTGTCCCTGCTCTTATCTTGCAGTAATTTATTATTGTTTATTCATGTGTTATCTATCTCCATGTGCTCTACACACTTTGTAAAAGTTGCATGCCCTTAGCAACCGGGTAACACACAACCAGCAGCGTGACTTCTAAATAGATTCGTAAGAGTTTTTTTCAGTCCAATCTCCTGTTTGGCTCGCTCTACTGTGAACTGCTTTGGAGCCAGGTTACTAGGGCCAGGTTTTTCCCATTCCAGCCTTCGCTTCCCATTCCCCGGAGGCATGAAGAGCTATGCCAGCTGTCCAGAGCAGCTCTGGGCTGTCTCTGTGTAGAGAGATCCGTTTCCTCTGCTCTCTCAGTCACGGACAGGGGTATTCCCTCCGCTCTCCGCCGCCTCCCTGACAGCTCTCCTAACCGTCCAGCGGGAGATTTCCTGGCCGAGGAGCCTCACAGGGACAGCACCTGCTTCCTCCTATGTTGCTGTGCCTTGGCACAAACAGCGTTTACTCGGCCGCTCCCGTTTACCAAAGGAGCGGCCCCCGCGTCACGACTGACCCGTACGGAAGCACTTTCATTCTGGGCCGGGAGCGGCGGAAAAGCACATTAACCCATCCGAGCCCGGCGGCACAGCGCGGAGCCAGGCAGCGGCCGCCCCCGGGGGCCGGAGGAGCGCGGCCGGGCAGGGCCCGCCCCCCGCCCTCCCTGCCCGCTGCCAGGACGCGCCGCCCCCGCGCCCCGGTACCTGAGGAGCCCACACAGGCACAGCCCTCCCGCCACCATCCTGGGCAGCGCTGCGTCGCCTTCCCGGCGGAAAGGGCGGCTCCGGGGCTGCTCCCGGCCGGCGGGGCGGGACCAGGGCGCAGCGGCTCCCGGCTGGCAGCGCCCAGGAGGGGCGGGAGCCGCGCCGCCGCTGCCTCCGCCTCCGCCTTCACGTCCTTTCCCGCCTCCCTCTCCGCCTCTCCTCGCCCTCGCCCCACACAGCGAACACAGAACTTGCACCCTGTGGAAGAAGTGGCCGGTAGTAGGTTGTTGAGAGCGCTGTGCTGTTGTGTGAAGCGTTTTTCACAGAGTTGCCGGCAGAGAGTGGACAACAGCACAGCCCTGCCACAGCTTAGTCAGAGATAACACGTGCTGCTCCTTGAATTGCATTCCATCCTTCTCAAGTGACGCCCTCCGATTCCGCGGGCAGGGTGAAGGGAGGGCACTGAGAGGAGGGGGAGGCCTCCCAGGGACATGGGGTTTCTTCTGCATCCCACACTCCCCCAGGTTTTGCCTGACTAGATGCTGGCCCTTCTCTTTGGCCAGGAGAGGAAGGGGCTCGATGTCCCGGCTTGCAGTCCTGCCGTAATCCCCAGCTTGTCAGTGAACCCCTCATTATCGAGAGGAGCTGTCTGCGGGTGTGTGCAGGTTAAAGTTGTGAGGCCGAGGGCAGGGTGTCCAACACAGCCGGCGCTTGGCACCGTCTCCTAAAGGATCCCATGAACGCGATCATGGGGACAGTTTCCACTGGGGTTTATGTCTAGCTGATATACTTTCCCCCCTATTTTGTCTTGATTGGAGAGTATATGCACAGACCAGGGGGTCAGTGTAGCAGTAAGACTGAATGGTGCTGTTTTTTCAAAATACTACTAATGATGTGTCAGTGGACGTCAAGACTTCATATTCCTGAAACATCTTCCTTGGAACAACATAAGGAACTCATCCTGCTTTCTGGGGTCCTGGGAGGTGTTGAGTGAAACTACCAGACTCTAGATCCAGAGAGGCTTTGACAGAAACAATCCAAAACATTTCTGGTCTCCTGTCACATTGCTACATGCGTCTTTTCCCTCCACTACATTCTCCATTTTAAAATAATTAAATGCTTTATTAGGGAAGTTTGATCCAGATAACTCATTCTTCAGTCTCTTGCAGAGTTGAGGCTGTCCAAAATTTGAGGGAGTTTCAAACCTTGTTTCTTTAAACAAGACCTTTCCAGAACCTGTGATCCTTCAGCCTCTTTGAGGTCAGCATGATCTAATTCATGTTCTAGCCACCAGTGCATTTTGAGGTCTTGTAGGTGTTAGGGATGTTTATGAAGGTCATCCCATGTCTTCTGCATCAGAAGAGTGCAGGTTGGAAAATGATGAATCATTACTTTATGTGGCCATTGCTATAGCCAGAAACAGAGATACAAAATCTCTGCTGCAGTGGGAGTGAGAAAAGTCCAACTTAAATGATGGCTATTTGGTTCTGACCCACCTGGACTGAGTTTTCCACTGAGGAGAACTCATCCTGTGAGAGTGAAACTGGAAATGTGGAAGCTCAGAAATTTATTAGTTATTTTACTGGTGTTTTTATTTAAATATTTTGACTGTCCTAAGTACTACTGACTCTAGGTTTTACCAGGACATCTCTATGTAAGCAGGTAAATTGGAAGAGGTCTGTGGGAGGTCCAGCAAGCATGGCCTAACATTTCATTTCTGAACCTATAGCTCTCATAAGGAGGGTGCAACATGCATTGGTTTTTCTCCCTTAATGTTTTTCCTCTTCCCTGACAGAGCAGTTGCCTTAAAAGCATGTGGAATGTTTACAGAATAGATCTCTGCTGGATTTATATCTCTCAACTCAAAACACCTTTCTTTCTTCAACATTTGAAGATTATTGCCTGAGTTCAGAGAAGAGGCAAGTTATTATAGGGAACAAGAAGTCCAGACTATTTTAGATGATGAAATTTATGTTTCTTGCCACCAACTTGAAAAGAAATCCATAGTCACTCCCATGGAAGGTGTGAATCTTAGACCAAGTCTTTAAGAAGCTGAAGGACCACAGGTCACAGCTTAATTAAGATGAGACTTAAGTAATAATGCTGAAGAATTCCTGGAAGCAAGAAAACTAATTAATGAGGGAGACACCTACATACCTGGCTTTTGAGTTTCACTTGCTTGTTTAGGGAGAAATCTGTGTGATGGTGGGAGTATCAAGTAGTTTTCTCAGCTCTAATAATTAATAGTTCATGGAATCGCAGAATGTCTGAGGTGGGGAGGAATTGGTTGGATGAATGCAGCCAAAGAGTTGTGGTGAGTGGCTCAATGTCTAGGTGCTGCACCTGGACTGGGGCAATCCCAGACATGAGTACAGAATAGAAGAACTCATTGAGACAAGTCATGCAGAAAGGACTTATGGGTTCTCATGGACAAAAATCTGGACAGGAGCCAGCAATGTGCAATCGCAGTCCAGAAGGCCAACAGCATCCTGGGCAGCATCAAAAACAGCAGGGAGGGAATTCCTCCCTTCTACTCCACTCTGATGAGACCCCACCTAGAGCGCTGCATCCGGCTCTGGGGTCTTCAACACAGATAAGACATGGACCTGTTGGAGCAAGTCCAGTGGAGGGCCATGAAAATGGTCAGAAGGCTGGACCATCTCTCCTATGAAGACAGGCTAAGAGTGTTGGGGCTGTTCAGGCTGAAGAAGAAAAGTCTCCAGGGAGACCTCAGTGCAGCCTTCCAACACTTAAAAAGAGGGCTTATAAAAAAGAGGGAGGGTGACTTTTTACATGGACAGATAGGACAAGGGGCAACAGTTTTAAATTAAAAGAGGAGAGATTCAGATTACATGTTAGGAAGAAATTCTTTATTGTGAGGGTGGTGAGGTACTGCAACAGGCTACCTAGAGAAGTTCTGGATTCCCCATTGCTGGAAGTGTTCAAGGCCAGGTTGGATGGGGCCCTGAGCAACCTGGTCTAGTGGGTAGCATCCTTGACCAGAGTAGAGGGGTTGGAACTAAGTGATCTTTAATGTCACTTCCAACCCAAACCTTTCTATGATTCTGTGACCTCTGGAGATCATCTGCTTCAGTCCCCCTGCCCAAAATGAGTACCTAGAGCAGATTGTCCAGGGCTGAATCCAGATGAGTTTTGAATACCTCCAAGGATGAACACTGCACAACCTCCCTGTGTAACCTGTGCCAGTGCTTGGTAACCCACACAGTGAAGAAGTATTTCCTGGTGTTCAGAGAGAACTTTCCATATTTCTGTTTGTGCCCATTGCCTCTGGTCCTGTCACTGGACCCCAGTGAAAAGAGCTTAGCTCCTCTTTTCACTCTCCCTTCACACATTTATGAGATCTCTCTGAGTCTTTCAAGGCTTGAACAGTCCCAACTCCCTCAGCCTTTCCTCACAGAAGAATTGTCCCACGCTCTTAATCATCTTAGTTGTTCTATTTTTTTTCCTTAGTCCCTCTAGTGGTAATTAAAACCAGATGTATTAATACTTTCAAAGTTCCTCTGTTACCTCTTCATTAATCACAGAGTATTCAGCTGCTGATGTGAGCAGTATGAAAACTGTGTTGCTGACAGATTTGCAGACTGCAAAGCTTACCTTTAATGTGTGAACGTCCGACACAGGCTAATTGAGTCATTGACACTTCACAACTTCCCCACCTTCATGCATATGTAGCAGAGGATATTGTATGCATGCATTTAGGGCACTGACAAGAACTTTAGCAGGAGCAGTGGTGAGCTCTCTGTGGTGTTTCCACTCCAGCAGTGAGAATGCTATTCAAAACCTTGTCTGTAGAAATTCCACAAGGCTGACATGCCAGCAAAAGTAAACTAGGCTTGTTATGAAGTCAGTTTTGTTTTCACCTTCCCAGAGATGTATGACGTTTTAAATCTTTTGTTGCCTCTGTAAGCATTTTTGTCCTGTTTTAATTACATTCCTTATTAAGCCCCTTTCTCTAAAGAAAGCCCATGCAAACAGGCTTTCTAAAGTGAACAGGATTTAGAATAAATAGCAGAATCCACTCACTCTGTGTTCTCCCCAAGCCTGCAAGGCATTTGACACCGTTTTAAAGTATATATTTCTAACTCTCATTCTTGCTAAGTATTCCACATATGAGTAACTTAGTAAGAAAAAAATTGCTGGCAAGAAATAATAGAAAGAAACTGGATTAATATTGTGTAAGGATATTCATATGACAGTCATGTGGTCTGTTATACTTTCTTGTACAGTTAGTTACTTTCTTTCAGAAATATTCACTGTGTAGCACCAAGTCTCTTGTTCAGGCCTGCTGTCTGAGCTACCAAAATGCCTGGGACTGTTTTTAGTAGAAGGAATCTCAGATCATTCATATACACAGTAAGTTTTTCACTTTTGTATGTGTCTTGTGATAGGCTGTTGAACATTTACTCTTCATTGCTTAGTAACAGGAGGCAGAAATAAAGTTGCACCAGTTCTGTGCTAAATATTTGTGAAGCAAAACCCAAGCATTGGTAATAAATTGTGGCATTGATATACCTAGGGAAAAACACTGGGGAATTGTTTTTACTGATACCTTGTAATATTGAAGTTGCTAAATATAAGCAATTCTAGTAATTTCTTTTTAACTATCATCCTTAATTCTGAGTTACATGTTCTAAGGCATAGGTGTTTCCTCCATGTATCTGTGCACAAAAGCTGCCCTGCTTGTTTTGGCAGAAGCAATAAAGAATTAAACAGCTTGGATCTACAAATAATTTTTGCAGGAGAGCCTATAAAGCACATTTATTTGTATCACCAGGCAATTTATGCAGGTTAAACCCGTATCTTTTTGATTAACACAAATTTTCCCAGTTGGGCAAGGACCATGAAGGAAAACAAATCAGTTGCTGTAGATTACCACAGTGTTTTAAACTCCCATGGACTCTAAGCATCTGCCAATATTTTTTAGGGTGGCTGAAGGAAATGTTTTCAAGCAACTTAGAGCACCAGCAGAAATGAGATGGCAGATGATGTACCACTAATGATAATATCACTGAGCTTGCAAAATAACATGCGGACTCATCTGAAGTCCCAGCTTTTTCAGGTGGAAGTTTGTGATTCTTGAGGAGCTAGGGACCATTTTTGAGGGTCTGTGATAGCACACCCAAGCCCTTTTTGCTTTTCATTCTCCTTTATGCAGATAATAATATATCTGTGGCCATCTGCATCTAATTAGGACATGAAGGGGATCATGAAGGACCACCTCTTTAACAGTCATACCTTAACACCTTCTCAGGTCAACTATGAAAGTCCTCAGGGAGCTGTAAAACTTCACTGTGAATTTTTTTACTGAGCAAGGTGCTTCCATTTTCAAACTTTAAAGGGTTCACATAACTTGTTCACTGCACTGACTTGTTCAATGTGCATTTTGCCACATGTGTTTGTGGCAAAACAGGCCACAAACAGGCCTCTCTGCCTGTTTCAGGAAGCAAGGAAGAGTGCTATTCAGATGAAAAGCCAAGTTGTTTCACTTGGAGCCAGGATGAAGCAGGATTTGCATTCTGTGCTCGTGTCTGGCTCCTTGGCACTGATCAAGAAAGAGAAAGGAGCCAGAAACTGCCTGCAGAGCAAGACAGAAGGGAGTTGGAGGAGACTGTTTGGCTAGTCCAGGCATGAGAGATGTGGATACTGTGCCTCATCACCTCCTTTGACTTATTTCTATTCCAAGGATGAAGAAAGCTTGAAAGGTCGGTGATTTTCCCATGAAGTAGATTCAATCAAAGATTCTCTTTCAGGGGGTGAACCAGAGCTGTTTAAAAGTCGTTCCCTGCTGCACTACCTTTTCTTTCAATAAGCAGAGGTACCAGTAGGGAACGATAAATTAATCGAGCCTGAATTTCCATGGCTAACATCTATGCTTTCCAGGAAGTGGGAGAAGTTAATAAATCTCAGAAGGTTGCTCAGCAACTCTCAGGGTTGGTACCTTCTTTTATGCTGAGCTGCAGAATGCAGCAAACCATAGTCAATGGTTTTGACTAAATGTGTCCTTGGGAGAAACATTCTTCGCCTAGAGAACAGACTGACGTGACCTCTGGAAATGAGAGTATTGCTGAGAGCTGAATAAACTCAATTTCAGAGTTAGAAAGCTTTATTGTGTTTTCCTTTTCTCACAACTTCAGGCTCCCAGGAACTCTTTCTTTAGGAGTCAGATGTCTCCAGTTTCCTCTGTGTCCTCATGCAATAAATGAACGCTGTTTTTACAGTGAGTTTGAGTTGTGATGAGCCAGTGTGTGTGTCACAGGAAACAGCCTGAGAAAACATGTCAGCATTTGAAACCAGGATTTTAACTGTGTGTTTCAATTCAGGTGTTAAATATTTCAGATAAAAATACTTGCAAACAGAAAGAGATTTACTCTGTATTGCCATTTCCCTTAGATGTTTTTGAAAGCAACTGTTTGTATGGAAGAGATTGCATAAAATTAGTAGCAGTTTCCTGTGTTGATACTTTCATCCCTGACTGTTGTTTTAGTTCTGACATTTGCACCTGAATTCCCACCGAATTAGTGTAGGCTGCCAGTGTTATGTTATTCAATAGGGAATTATTATCAGGTATTCCAGCAGGAAAAAAACCAAACAAGCATAAAATCAAAAAAACCAATGACAGCAAATATATTTTCATTTTTATTTTTTATTTCTCTTCTTAGTTTCTGTAAGGCTCTGCAGTGAATTAGTATGCCTCTATCCAGGCAAGTTCTATTTACTTTCATGGTCACTTGAAGTATGTTTTTTCTGCTAATGGAAACTGGCAGCTCTGTGCCTTTGGCTCTTGTCTGAGAGTTAACTGTAAGTTTATATGAGATATTAGACCTGAACAGGGCACTGTTGTATAGTTCTTAGCCCTGGATGGCAAATGATTTATAGGACTTTCGTAGAAATGCAAGTTAGCTGAACAGCAGCTCGCATATATTACGGTTTTGATCTCTGACAACCGGACACAGCAAAGCCTCTACTCAGTGTTCTCATCAGAGGCAACTGAGAAAGAACCTCCTTGCTTCTTGCCTGCGACAGAGCGGGTCAGCCACAGAGCTGGCAAATCTTCCCTCTCTAAATTGGGAAGAAAAATGCACCTAAGGGCATCAGTGTATTTGGGGAGGCCCCGTCTGCTGCCCCTCATGTCCCTTCTGTCCCACCATGAGTGCGGTGATGCTGAGGTCAGAGGCGTGTGAGCGTGTGGCTTGTTCACTTGTGCAAGGACAGTAGCCTTGTCTTGGCAGCACATGGCACAGTCCAAAAGGGCAAGAGGTGGAAGAAGGCAGGTGAGAAGGGCCCTCATGCCAGCCTGGCGAGGTTCTATCTGAGCCCTGTGACGGGGTCACCTGAGAGATTGTGCTCTCTGCAAGAGTGAGGCCACAGAGAGGGCTCTAACACCGTCTTGCCTTTTTCTACCTAGTAACTGCAACCAGTCCACAGGGAGAGGAGGGAAGAAAAGAAGTAAAAGAACCGAACAAAAACTGGAAACCCTTCTTCCCAGACAGAGTTTTGCCTGGATCATCCAGAAAGCAGATAGGACTTTGCTCAAGGCACTATGTTGGAGGAGCCCAGGTGCTGTGGTGAAGAGTGCAGCTTTCAAGCTTACGTAGCGATTTGGGAGTTTCTGGAAACGCCTATTTTGTGTATGTAGGTGGCTCCTGCCAGTCTGAGATAGACAGAAATAACTGTTAAGAGAAATTGAATTTGGTCTTGCCTTTACATATCTAGCCTGCCCTAACAAAGGCAGTATGTTTGTATTTTAGATATAGCATCTGTAATGCAAACACAAGATATTGTTTTGTCTTTTTTTTCTTGAAATGAAGGTGATTTCAGAGGCTGAGCAGTTGACTGGCCACAGAATCTGAAATACAAGCTTAAATCAGAGTTATAAGTTTCTTGTATTTTTCTTTTTTTTTTAAAGTTTTTCTTTTTATGGTATACTTTACAAATATGATGAGCATTATGCTATTTACATAGTATCAGGTGCCTCACCAAAGTGAAATCTTGGTTTCTGGCTGTCAGACATGAGCACAGGAGTGTTTTGAAACAAGTACTGGCAAGGAACTAATAGTAAGTGTAAATGGTGTGGACTCTACAGTTGGGGACAGTTTTGAGAGTATCTACTATATATGGAGGTCACTTAAGACATAGGCTTATGTCTGTATAGGGGAAAATTTAATTGCAAATTTGACAGGGCATCTTAGGGTCTGCTATTAGTTTGCCTTCTACAGGGTGAATGGCTGCTTACTCTGGGAAAAAATAATTTTAAAAATCAGTCCTCTCAATTACTTAAATCACAATTCAGGTATTTATCATTTTACATGATCAAAGCAAGTGTAAGAGATATTTTTTAAATGCTACAACAAATACTGAGAAATTTACAAAAATTAGAGCAGAAGTAACACTTTAATTATTTCTTATTTCTAAATGTGGATAGCAAATGTCAGTTCACAATAGCTCTCTGTTTTCTCAAATTAGCCTTTTAAAATAGTTACTTTTGTAATATTACTCATTCTCAAGTTGTATTTGAAATATTGCAGTTAAAATGGGTAAAATGCAAGTCCCTTTTCTCTGCATGGAATTCTAAAAAGCTTTTGTACAAACTTCACAAGACAAAAGCAGCTCTGAGCAAGAGGAAATCATGGACAAGATCAGAAAATTAAGTTGGAAACACAGAAGCAACACTACTGGTTTTGTTGTGGCACTGCCTGACAAGTTCTGCCAGCCTTCTTAAACTGCTTGGTGCATAAGCATTAGTGGAAATCTTGACTCAAATTAATTAATGCAGATTGCAATTGCTCTTTGCACTTCAACCTTGACCCAAAAGGTGTGCCTTTTTGTGTGATAATAAGATCAGCCTTGTAGTTTCCAGGCCCTTGAAAACAAATTTCTGCAGTATAAACAGATAACAGAAATTATCATAACGAAACCAACACTGCTAAAAGCAGACAAAGTACCAAGTCCACACAATTTATGATCATACCAAAAGCTGTGGATTGAAAAGAATCAGTACACGTTTTGCAGCCCTGTTACAAACAAGGTACTTCATAGAGTTTTGCTGGTTTCAAGCAAACAAACCTTTTTTAAATATTTAGAGAAGATTGAGTCTGCTTCCTGAAAAACTGAAGCCAAAGTCTGAGCTGATTTGATTTGAAATGAGGTCATCAGCTCTTAAGCAATTTTAATCATATCAGGTAGGAATTTGTTTCCTTGTATTTCAGATTTCTGCAGTTTCCTTTTTTTCCTTATAATGTAAGAAATAATGATCATGCTTCTTCACTTGTTTAAAGAAATATCTATACAATTAATGCTATAGAAACACTTGTGTATCTGGCTGCTGCCAGTTTTCTTATGACTGTGGCCAAAGAGTTCTTTCTGATTTTGTGGCTAAAAACTAGGTGCAAATATAGATAAACACAGAGTTTTGTTGCTTCTGCAATAAAAATGAGGTATGGCCTTTTTTTTTTTTTTTTTGTGTTCAGTAACAAATATGTCAGTTAGGAGAAGTAAAGGACATAGTTAAGTACCACGAATATGACCAAGCTTCCACTGAACTTTTAGGTGCAACTGATTGATTCATGGGCGAAATGTGAGGCTTATGTTGCTTAGTAGGACTGAAGAATGTGGGGCAAGCACAGGGATTTGTTTGAAGAAAAAGTGGATACCTTTACTAACTACTTCTCTTTTGCCTGAAAGAGGGCCCTGACAGAGGAGAAATAGTTGTTTCACACAAGGGCTGAGTGTTTCACAGGTTCCCTCTCAAGCAATGTGTAAACAATTTGTTGATACCTGTGAGTTGCCAGCACTATTGTTTGTGATATTACTATCAGTTTTGCAATACTTTACTTCCCCCCTTCCCTTTTTTTTTTTAAACTAAATGCTCCATTTCCTGCAGTTGCATTATATGTGTAAAAACCAAATAAAATCTAACTCTGCTAAGACTGGGGAGGGAGGGAGGAATTCAAACATTTTAGCTGAATGCACCCTGAAGACAAATTAGGAATAACTCAAAATTCTGTTAAATATGAAATGACTGTGGTTTAGCCTCATATCCTTGTTTGTATACCTCATTGTATTTTGGTGGTTTAAAATCATGTCTGAAGAGGAGAGTAGGAAAATTATTAACATTCAAAGACAGAGTGGATTTCTAGAGTGATGTATTAATACCAATACATCCCTCTTGGCATTGACATGATGTGCACATATCTGAACTGATTCCTCTTCTCTGTCTGACGGAACGTTGCCTTAAGAGTAAGGCTAACTTTTCTGTTTCACTAAGAGGAAAGAGATTTGGCAGAAAATAACCCCTGTTTTGTTCCAGCTGGATCTCAGGTATCAGAGGGACTTGAGATAGCTGAGTGATAGCCAGTTCAGCTCAAAGCATCGGAAATGGAGAGCCGATGTGGCACTGCAAGTCCAGGCCTCAATGAGAAGCACCATGGTTAGAGATGAACAAGCAGTGCAATTCACTGTAAGTCTGGTTGTGACAAATGAACTTTTGCAGCCAGATCAGAAGTCTGGTGGCATTCGGTAACTCTCATGGCCAAGTACAAGGTAGTGTCATTTATTGAGCAATAGAAATGCAGATTGTTACTGGATTGCTGGTGATAAATACACCATCTGAGAAGCATGTGTAACTACACAAAATATGAATAATATAGCTGGTGACAAAGATATTAAATTGCCAGATGGCTGTATAGGGCTAAAGTACGATCACAAATACAAGCTTGCTTTCTAAATTTCCCAAAGAAGCACTCTGTATAGCTGAGTGTTCAAGTCCTACTTCATCGGCACTCACAAAGGTGGAGTCTCCTTTAGCCTCCTGTCCCACTTAAGCTATGTCTATATTGTTTTCTTTGAGGGAGGGATAAAAGGGAAAAGTTAATGTCATTTCATGGTTAAGTGTAGTTTGAGAGACCAGTCATACACATAAAGTGTGTGTGTAGGTTTTAGACTGTTAGCATGTGCAGAGGCATGAAAACTAATATGTATTTTTGAGTTAGTGAAGCAAAGTTCAGCTTTTGCTCACCATCTGGGGCATTCCTGTGGCTTAGTTCCCATTAGCTGCATTGTTTTAAAAGGACATGACCACAACACCTCCATGCTGCTCCACCCTTTGTTTCATGCCTCTCTTAGAGTTATACACCAAGCTCTTTCAGTGTTTCTGCTCCTAAGGTGCGCAGACACTTTGTTCCTGGTGAACTATAGCCAACACATATTCTCCTTCTTGCTGAACTTTGTTTTTCATTTCTTTTTCCCACACAGATTAAAGACATATGACCCCCTAATCTCCAGGTCCCCATTTTTTTCCTTCAACCCAAGCATCTCATCTTTCAAGGCATTGTTAAGACTATTTAAGATACTTTGTTTGGGCATGGAACCAAAGGGATTAGACGCTGGCCGGAATATCCTGTAAAGCCAAGGATGAATGCACCTGGGAAACAAAATTTATACAAGAACACATTGTTCTTGTGTGTTTATCATGTAGTCTGATAATGCAGGTAATATAAAGGGGAAAACTCATGTTTTTATCAGCTCTGAGCCTTTAAATCAAGGAGATTTAATTTTCTTGGAATGTCCTGTGTTTTCTGAGATGAAAATGCAAACACCTTTGCCTGACACTAGCAGAAAGCTGTTAAGGCAGCAGGCATGTTTTCTATTTGCCATCTGAATTTCACGCTAACAAGCCTGATTGATTCCTTCATGTGAAAATCCTAAAGCTCTGCCTTAAACCAGGGTGGTACTGTTATCACATGAGAAGGGCAACATTGCCTTCCTTATTTCAGCCTTAAATAAAATGCTCACCCTCTGTTTGCAGCTGACACAATTAGCTTAGACTCTAAAGTGGAAATTAATTGAGATAGAATGGAGAAAATAATTTGGAAACCAGTAGCAGTCTGTTGGAGTGCAGCAGCAGCAGCAGGCAATCACAGAGGTTAATTCCAAGCATCTGCCTCACTTCTCTGGCAGACGTTGCCAGCCTTGAGGTGCCAGTATTGGATCCCTTCCTGAAGTGTCTCCTGAACTATAAGAGAGTTGTGCAGTGAATGAGGTGGGGCAGGACCTCTGAGCTTTCAGTCTCATGTATTAATGTAATAAGGAATTACTTAGCTTTAACAGATGCTTGGTGGTTTCTGCTTTGTGAATGGTGCCTCTTCTCCAAGAGCTACTTGAGGCTCTGTCAGCTGCACAGGTTTAATTTGCCATTGCTCTGCTCCAGCCCACAACTAAACTAGATACTTAAAGTGGTTAAAATATATCTTATGTTCCTTGCGTCTGAAGCACTATAGCAAACTTTTTTCCCCCAGCCAAATCATTCTTTTCAGTATGGATAAATATCTTGTAAACTGAATGTGCTCAAAGCACAACTTCATGTGTTTCTTCTCTATCTCCAAATTCAGGACTCTGCTGAAGCCAAAAGACTGTGGAGCATTAAGCAAGGATTTCTCTCCATTGCTGTTAGAAACAAACAGATTTTTACCTTAGGACTGCTCAGAAGTTGTTGGGAAAAAGAAGGTGATTGAGGGGAATTGGAGAAAAGATACTCACTCAACATCTTGTTGTTCTGTCAGTCTAAGTTGAGCTTTGCTGTTGAACCTGAAATGAAGAAAAAAAAACACTCGAAGTTGTTTTTACTGTCTGTTTCATCACAGGACATTTTTGAATGTTAGTTACCTGCAGAAACATGATAGGTAGGGTTTGGGATATTTTTAATAGTAAAGATACTGTCAGAGATGAGTGGATCAAATATATGCTTTATTTATGGCCAGAAACTGGAGTTCCTGTTCCCTAAGAAAATCTAGAATTTGAATTTGCCATTATTTGAAATTAGAACACAGAGCTGAATTTCTGAGTATCTTTGATTTGGGATGAGAGGCCTTTTTTGTTTTAGAAGGACAAATATTAGTTTTTAACCTTATAGATGTATTTGGTATATAGACATAGTTTTGGTATTTAAACACATTGTACTGAAATTTTTCACATAAGTCAAATTGCATGATTTTCTATTGCTCAATTCAAAACCAGTTAAAATCAGTAATTCCTGAAATTATTTCACCTTTAACACAATTTTCTTTTTCAGTAAAGTGTTTGAACTGAAGTCAGATGTTGTTCTAATTGGTTTCACTGATACATGCAGAACAAACACAGATACTTTTTGTAGTAATTATCTTTAGAAGGGCCATTTCTCAAAATATTTTCAAAATAACCCTTTTTAAAAGTTTAATATTATCACTGATTTTTTATATTAAGACAAGGATACAAAACAGTCCTGCAGCAGTATTTGGAGTTTCCCTTCTCTGGCAGAAGACCTTCTTTTTCCAAGAACTGAGGATCCATCTTTGTGGGGAAGTTATGACAGGGAGACACGCTAGGATGCTAATGTCCTGCATGGTGTCTTTCTGGATCACTATGTGACACAGGTGTGAGGGGTATACCTCTGCCTTTGGAAATAGGAAGAATCTGAATTTGTCCTGTCACTTGTTTTTAGTAAAGCTAGCTGATGGTAAAGAGGCACATTTTAGAAAGTATAAATATTATACTGTCTTTTGACAAGTGGAGTGTCTGTCAATTATCCCTCAGGTTTTTGTGATGTGACAGAGATATGCTGAGATTGTGATCCTGTGTGCTAACCTCTGCATAGGGGTAAATTTGTCACTTTTCCCAACAAGTCTAAGAGATTCTGATTAAATTTAAACCAATTATTTTAAGGCTCACATGTGCAGTGATGTCACTACACAGCCAGGGAGGGTGGAAATTGCTAATACATCTATTATATTTTATAAATTTTATAAATGCATAAATGCATGGCCCTGTTCAGCCTGCCTTCAGAAGTGGACTGCACTACTGTGAACTTGGGAACAGGAGATCCCACTTACTGTGTTAGAACAGTGCTGTGAATTTGCTGTGGGCAATCCCAGAGAAATATATTCCGGCTTGGCTCTAGGCACTTCTAGTGGTGGTACCTGTCACGTGTATGGCTGTCTAAATTAGATGTTCCTGTTGTTGCCCAGAAAATTTAAGGAGAATATATTTTAGTTCTTTCATTTCTGGCACTAGTTGCTCATTTAATTTTGTTTGGTTCATTGGTTTTTAGTAAAACTTGTTGATGGTAAAGAGGCGGATTTTAGAAAGTATAAATATTGTGCTCACTCTTTTGTTTTCCTGCTTGGAACAAAGAATGAATGTTCTTGTGCCCTGAATGAGTGAAAGACCTTTGGTCTAGGAGCCTTGTCTAATTCAGTAATTGTGGGCATGTTTTCAGTGTTAGAAGGGACTTCATTTTATCCAAGAAATCCCCAGTAATTTCATAGAAGAAGGAAACGGAACAGCGTTTTCTCTGTGTAGGAGCTGTGATTGTGCACATGGCCACAAGGAGCTAATGCCTGCCTGTGTGGGCTGGGTGCACGCTGGCTGCTGCACACAGGTCATGTTTGAGTAGCTTGTGAAAGGCAGCCTTGGCTGAGCCTGCTGCAACGCCGTGTGCAGAGATCAGCAGTGCCGAACGCAGTTTGGAAAGCACAAGGGATGCCAATTGGTGGGGAACATTTGAACTGGCAGGGAGAGCAGGTAGCTGAGTGCAGCAAGCAGCCTACATAAGGATCACAGGTTCCATCTGGGATTCCGTGATGAATGCCTAATGAGCACGTAGATTAGATGGGCAGAACTCTTCAAGCTGTTGTAAATGTAGCTGAAAGAAGCGTGGCTTGTAGGACACCAAATAACTGCTCTCGTAAAACTTTTGTCTGGCGTTGAAATATTTAAAGTCCAGAAAAATAACGGAGAGAAAACTGGACAATAAAATGAAAAGGGAACTGTCCTACTTAGCTACTCTAAACGACAGAAACATATCCCTGGTGTCTATTCGTAAGCAGCAGGCAGCTCATGATGTGCCTGAACTACTGATTATTGGTGAAAAGTCCAAGACGGCATCTCCGGTAAAAGCAAGCAGTAACTTGCAGAAAGAAGAGAAACTTTTGCAGAGTTACTCCATGGGAATGACAGAAGTCAATACAGTTGAAAGACAGGTCAGTGAGCTGGTGTGTGTGTGTGTGTGTGTGTGTGTGCATCCGCGTCCATGTTGGGAGGGAAGTGGTGTTTCTGAACTGCTGAATTTAAAACAAAGCATGTTGTACATGGGCTGTATATTAAAGCAGGTTAAACCTTCTTTCTCTAAACTGTCTCAATCCCCAGCATGAATGTCAGCCCCATAACATGCAGTACAAATGCAAAGTTCTCTGGGGATCCTCTGAAAATAATCTTTGAAACGAGATGTTAATGATGACTTATGCTGTAGAAGCTAATGAGCATTGTTTCAGCTCCACCTCTAATAATATAGAGTGGTGATTCTTAGGAAGGAAACATAATAGTATTTCTCCTCTTGAACTGCAATTGCTTGAGTAGTTTGACAGAAGTTCATACTAGTTTGTTCTCTGGAATAACAGAAATTGCAGGAACATTAAAAAGTTTTTATTGTAGGTAAGTAGTTTATTTATATCTACTAAGTGGGTGCTAGTGAACTTCTTGAAAAATACGTCTGTGTCAACTTTTTTTTAAATTCAGTGTTGTATATAACTGTGGTATTTTTGGAGATTAGCTGCTGTAGTGAAGAGACTTAGAAAGATCAGTGCTGATAGAGGCATGATGAGGTTTATTATTTTAAAAGAGTTTTTGCTGTTTAAAATGTATGTACATTGCAGTAATGTAGTTTGGATCAGTGAATATTGTGAATATTTAAGGAAAAGAAACTCTTAGAACAAAGCTCAATTGTCTGGAGTGTGGTGTTAATAATGCCAAGGTTGTAGGTTTGATTCCTACATGAGCCGTTTGCTGAAGAGTTGGACTTGGTGATCCTTGTGGGTGCCTTCCAACTCAGAATATTCTGTGATTCTGTGTTTTTGTGTTCTTTGAAACTATCTATGCTTAGAATGGCTCAAATGGTGTCAGACTGGACTGAAATAATAGCCAGAAGAGACCAAATATACCTGAAGGATTTTTCTGCCTCGAGTTACATCTTGTATTATAAATGTTTGCTAGAAAACAATCATGACATAAACAACTTTGTTCTACCAGGGTATCTCTTCTCTGTATTCAGTTCACTGGGATATATATGTTGCTTGTACTGGTGCTGTGAAGAACATCACAAAGAAGTTTGCCTTCTTTTAATTCTAAATTAGAAACATTGCATTTATAGCAAGCCTTTCCACTTTCCCATAAACCAAACGTGGTTTATACAGATCCCTTTAATTTAAAAGTGCCTGTTAAGGTCTCTGAGGTTTGTTGACTACAGTGTAGGTGTCATTTCCGTAAGGCTGGCTGCAACTGCCTAAATCTTTCCGCATCATCTGTACTGTTAGAGAAACCTGATCGCAGATGGGGAATAGCAATCCCTTGGCAGAAGTATTAGTATAATTAACTTAGTATTTTGGAAACAAAAGCCCCGTAAAGGCTGCTTTGTAGCAATATTTTCATTGAATCTTGATATTCAGGTTTAGAGGGTGTTTTTTCCCCTCGTTTAAGACTCAGGAAGTGCTTGAAAAATAATGAATTTTGTTATAAGTAGTTACTGAAAATAGTAGCTACTGGCATTTCTTAATCTTCGTTTGGGGGAAGAGGGGAGAAAGAACAACCAGTTAAGATCTAATATATTTAAACAATATGGTCTAACAAGATGCACTGAAAAATGTTAAGGAGGATGAGGATTGAATTTCTGACTACTCAGAAGTGCTGCTCCTACAAGCCTGAAATTGAAGACTCGTGACCTTTGATGTTTTTGTGGCTGCTCTGCCCTCATTTTGTTGTTCACTGTCTGCCTATAATAAACTGGGAAACATCTGAAGCGTTTAATTATTAGTATGTGGCTTTTCAGTTGTGTGTTGCTGATGCCTGAATCCAAAGCCATGAATCAGGTGGTTGTGAAAGAAGGAAGTAGGGAAGGTAAAACACAGATAAGATAATTCTGCGGCAGTTGTGTGCTCAAAGGTAAGAGGGTGATAACTGATTGCAGCCCACAGAGGTACAGAGAAAAGAGCAGCCCAAAACTTCTGGACATAGTGGATGAGAGGTTCAGTGAGCTCCAGCATTTGTGGATGAGCAGGCAGGGAGAAGCAGAGGGGGAGCTGCTGAGTGGGCCAGGCCCCATCTCCTCCCTGAGTGATTGCCTGGCATCACCTTGAGGAGTCTGGTGCTTGAGTTTCAGGATGTGAAAGTTGCCATCCCTGCAGGCCAGGCAAAGGAGGGCAGGAGAGCAGTGCCAGCCAAGAGGGGAAAGCCTTGCTGGATGAGCAGAGAGGAGCAGTGCTCTGCTGTGTCTTGGTGTGTGTGATGCTCAGGGAGTTGTGGAGTGCAACTGTCACAACCTTAGCCTTGTGATGCTCAGGGAGTTGTGGAGTGCAACTGTCACAACCTTAGCCTTGTGCTGCAGAGTCCAGGCGTGTTATATTGGCATCTGGGAGGTGGCTGCACCTCTTGGGAAGGGGAAATGGGTAGAAGGCTGGCTTTCCTGGTGACAAGCCACCCCACAAGGTGACCATGAAACACAGCAATGGAGGCAGCATGGGGACTCAGCCAGGGGTGGCTGGTGGCTGGGCTGTGAAGCCAAGGAGGGTGCAAACCTTGTTGAGTTCACAGCCATAATGTTGCATCCATTCTCAAGACATGGGTCACTGTGTGTACACTGTGAAGGTCTTGCCCAGTGCTGTGGTTTCCTCATCTTTGGGTTTTTTTCTGAGTTCAGTTGTCTTTCTCAGATTTATTATGTATCCCTTCACTGCTTGAACTCTCAGACTTTGCATATCTGAACAGGAATATCCAAAAGAAGTAGCCTGTTTTGTGGGACTGTATGTAAGCCTGGTGCTAGGTCTCTGAGGGCAGCCCTCAATGGTTTGCCCCACCAGCCATGCAGACCATGGGCAAGGACTACCTTTCCCAATAGAGCTGTCACAAGCTCTGAATGCTGTGATGCCACGAGCTGTATGCCAAGGGCTCAAGACTTGGTGCTTCCAATCCAGCAGCATCTCCCTGCCCTTCCCCACCTCCATGCTTTCACAAAAAGTTAGTCCAGCCCCAGGGTATATTCCTGTGGGATGATCTTCATGCTGGCTGGAGGCACTCAGAAAGGGGAGCATGAGCCTCTGCCTCTTCCAGCTGTTCTCAAGCCCTGCTTCGCCCCAGGACAGACATGAGTGCTACAGCTCTTGTCTGGGACATCAAGGGTTGTTCTTCATGCTTTGTTTTTTGCTTTGAAATCGTCATACTGGGACTTGGGCTTCAGACGCCATGCTCCTGCACATTTGCTACTCATCTTGGGTCTGGTTCAGAGCTATCTCCTGTAGGTGCAAGTGTTTTCCAGCCAGCTCTGGTGCTTCCTTTAAAGCTCTCTCCATCTACTACTGCTTCTGTGTCAATGGTTTCTCAAATTTCTTGTATTTTTTTTATATTATTCATATGAGCTTCATAACTTTGTGTCAGGATCCTTAGCATTCAGACTAGAGCCTCACTCTGCTGTGCGCTTTCAGTTCCAACTTTTACATGCAGAACAAAGGAGGGAAAGAATTGACATAATTTTATGTGTAATTATTTACATATTCTTTACATAGATACTGTAAAAATATGCATGAGCCTGGTAGAGCAAACAGACTTGGTGTAAACCTGCCCTTCAATGTGAGCCATTATGCTTTGATGTGAGAGACGAAAGAGTAATTATGGCTAGTTCTTTCACACATTCCCTTCTGAATGTAGACTCAGACCCATTTCCATTATTTCATTCATCTTTCTCTCTAGGCCGAAACAAGCAGAACGGGCAATGCCTGAGACTCCCAAGCACGTTTTTTGCCATTTTTGGTGGTGATTGCTTCTCTGATCCTCTTGCAGATGGTGTCTCTGAATTACTATACATCCTCATAGATGCCATTTTATGTTTGGGTATTAGCTGGTATCAGGAAACCCTTTTCTGAGACCCAGCATGTGCCTGATGAAAACTATGGACACATTTCTATATGCCTTATCTTTGTGTCCTTATGCGAATCTGCTGTTTTGTCCTTGTCTAGCATAGAAACACCCTTCTTGCAAATACACATGTAGATGTATTTCTGCCTATTCTGTTTTCAGGGTTTTTTCGAAGCTTTTAAAAACAATACCAAAGGTTTTGTAAATACTGTATTTGTACCTGTGCATATTTCTTGGTTTTGGGGGGAGATTCTTCAATATTTTGGTACTTGTGTGGGGTTTTTTTAAGGGAAAGAAGCTTTTTAGTTTTCTTATATACACATCCCCTGTCTATTTTTTCCTTGTCATTTAAACATTTTTTTGCAAGGATTTTTCTCCTACGGAGCATAAACATTTGGTTTTGACAAGTAGCAAACAAAACATTTTTGCCAATTCTTCTGCATGTTGGGATACATTTTATGCAAAACATAAAGCAGTGGCCAAGTTTTGAAGTTTCTGTGGCTTGCAGTGCATTGAAATAGTAGAATCAGTGCTTGCTTTTATGTTTTTCAAAAGACTGGATAACAAGAAATATCCTTTAATCTTTTTACATGATTAATTTGAATTGCTTTTATGTCACGGGGTACCTAGGAAAACTGAGACAGTTGGTGAGCATGGGGGTGGAGGGAACACGGTGGAGGACATGAGGCCTGTGATGGTTCCTGAGTTTCATCTGCAAGTGGCAGCCAGACAGGCAGTGAAGCAGAAAGCAGAGGATGCTCGTCTGGCCCGTTTCTTATGCTCTGTTTCACCAAAGGATGCAGAAGGCAAATGCCTTTGTTCTGCGAGCCAAAGTACACACACAGGGTGAACTTCTGTAGCTGTCACACGGATTTCACTGGGTGCTTGGGATAAGAGCAGGCCACCACAAGCAGTGTCCTTGGGGGACTGGGGATGGGAAGAGGAGATGAGGGACAATATTCACATAACACTTTTGAGACAGAATTTACAATAAATGTGAGCTTGAGTTTAGGCTGCATTTGAAACGTGGTGGTTGAGAAACTATTTTCAGATGGGTTTCTTTCCCATACACAAGGCCGGGTCATTATTTCAAATTGTGAGAAGTCACAGCAATAGGAGGACACAAGAATAGGGGTGTCTTGGTTGTCTTTGTGTGGTGCTTAAGCAGGGAACCACCTTTGCAGGGAAGTCTGATTAACTGTTAATGCTTTGTTTGGAAAGCAGGTGCTTGTGGCACATTTCCATGTATGTTGGGGATTTCACTAACTTCTGGGAAGTGCAAGGAGAGCAGTGTCCTGGGTGCTGCCCAGCCTGTGGAAGGAGTAAGCAAAAGGGGATGCTGGGACTAAAATATTCCTGTGACTCTTCTTCCCCAGCATCCCTGGAGTACAGTCATGAGGCCAAGCAGAAAAGGAGGGAGCAAGAGGGAGAGTTTGCCGTCAGGATAGTTGAGGGGCTGCACCATAATCTTGAAGAGTTGAACTTGCTCATTCCTCCTCCTGCTTTAACAAATACAGTATAGAAAAGGCTGAGAGCAAATTTCTTGTCTTAAATTGTTGCTGTTTTGGTTGTGACCCCAGACCTCATTATTCCCAAGCTGTCTAAGCGTGAAACAAAATCAAGTTAATGAATTTTGAATACTGCTTCAAATGAACTGGATGCAGTCTAGTGTTACTAAATGCTTCTCATCCATGCTGTGGTATTGAGAAGGGAGTTTTCTTGTGGGTCATAGGAACAGGATCTGCAGTACTGAGCCTGATCCAGTGGCCCCTCATCCAGGCGCTCCCTGCAGTAATGCCCAGCATCAGGTGTTTTATTAAATGCCAGAGAGCCCAAGGCTTTGCAGGCAAGAGAAAAGATTTCTCCTAGTAGCTTTCATATAGATCTTTAGTATTTGAAGTTGCCTTAAATCATGGACATGAATTTTTATGTTCTTTCCATGAAATCTGACAATCTAGGACTTGTCCCTGCCCTTTTCAATCTTCCTCATCATATGACTCCAGCAATTGGAGACAGTCTGTGTTCTCAATACTTGTTCTGTGTGAAGCATTGGTGCTTTTAATTTTTTTTTTAATATTTCATTTTCAATTGAATTGAGTGCATTCAGCCGTAGAGTTCCAGTATTGCAGAGCCTGTGTTCTGAGAGATAGTTCACTTCAGGCTGGCCTGTTTCAGTACTGGCCATCCTGAAAATCAGTGTTGGATCACATCAGTGAGTTACTGTAGTACAATTTATAGTCTTTTTTAGGTGCCTCACAAGTAAGTAAATAAAATTAAACCATAGTGAAAATATCTGCTTATAGTTCTGTGTCTTTCAAGGTCTTTGTTAGATACAGATTTTAAGTTAAAGGTCTATAGATTAAATGCAGGGAGCACAGGCCTTTGCGTGCATGCATATAGCTCTTCAAATATCATGCAGCTGACCCTCCCTGCACCAGCTTGTTTCAGGCTTCTGGAAAAGTCATGATTCTATTTTCTTGGGTCTTTTGATTTTCTTTGGTTTGGTTTGAACTCCTCCTGAGAAGTAGCAGGTTGGCCAAACTAGGCCAGTTTATGACCTTTCTGGAAAGGCAGTCAGCACACTCTCTACCGTGAGCCATTGTGCCAGTGACAGTGTGCTCTTAGGAGCAGCCCAGGATGTGTGATGGAAGTGTCCTGTGGCTGCAGAGAACTCAAGTTTTAAATTACTTGGTTGGGGTAGGAATTTTGAGTCAATTCTGCTTTTATATTCCTAGTCAATATTTTCTAAATTGCTGCTCAAGAGACTGTCAGAAGCCTGATTCATCATCATGGGCATAACTCACTGGTTATATTCAAAGTGTAAAATAATGTTGTAAAGGTTTTTGGCCATGTAGACTGACTTGAGAGTATTTCTAGTAGGTACTTGAGAGTATATGCAGACTATTGTTGCTTTTACAGGGTGAAGACACATGCATTTATTTTTACTTTTCATCTTTCTCCTTAGGCTTTGTCCAACATTGATTCTCCTCCTGGTTGTGAGCTGAAGCCTACAATGAAACATAATTTTGCTTTTGACAACATGGGCTATGAGGAGAGCTCTGAAACCATGCCCTCTCCACCTTCCCAAGAGCGTACTGTGGTAGTCAACATTGTGGGAATGACTTGCCAATCATGTGTGCAGTCGATAGAAGGCCGAATTTCCAAAGTGAAGGGTATTTTGAGAATTAAAGTCTCCCTTGAGCAGAACAATGCTGTTATCCAGTATCTGCAGTCGGAAATAAGTCCTGAACAGATTTGCCAGGAAATTCTGGATATGGGCTTTGATGCCAACATAGCAGAAGAGAAGTTGACAACAGCGACTGTAAATCTGCCGAGCTTGAAAGAAGCAGTAGTTAAGCTTCGGGTAGAAGGCATGACATGCCAGTCCTGTGTCAGCAACATTGAAGGAAAAATTAGGAAACTGCACGGTGTAGCAAAAATCAAGGTGTCACTTGATAACCACGAAGCAATTATTGCTTACCATCCTTACATCATTCAGGCTGATGACCTCAGGAGACACATCAGTGACCTGGGGTATAACTGCACCATTAAAAGTAAATCAGCCCCATTGAAGCTGGGTGCCCTTGATCTCCAGCGCTTGCAGAATGCAAACCCCAGGGAGACACCTGCAAGTCTTGAGAGTGATGGGCTGGATTCGCTGGTCACTGAGATGGGTAGCACAGCTACAGTGACTCTACAGGTAGAAGGCATGCACTGCAAGTCCTGTGTCAGAAACATCGAAGGAAATATATCAGATCTTCCTGGTATAAAAAGTATTAAAGTGTCTTTGGAGCATAAATGTGCTGTGGTAGAGTATAGCCCAAATTTTACCACCCTGTCAGCTTTACAGCAAGCTATTGAATCCCTTCCACCTGGAAACTTTAAAGTAAGCCTCCTTAATGGTTCAGAAGCAAACAAAGCAACATCTCCCTCAGGTGCTTTCACACACGATCTCATCAAACAGCCACCACAAGGCATGGCACATACAGCTGTTATTAAGATTGGTGGCATGACCTGCAATTCTTGTGTACAGTCCATAGAAGGGGCCATATCACAAAGGCAAGGAGTGCAGCGTGTAGCAGTTTCTCTGGCTGGCAGTACTGGGACCATACACTATGATCCAGCTGTCACTAGTGGAGAAGAGTTAAGAGCTGCCATAGAAGATATGGGATTTGATGCCTCTGTGCTGACAGGTAACTGTTTTTTCTTCTGTGGGTAGCGTGCCAAGCTGGGCCTTGCAACACCTGCATTGAGATTCCTTTCTGGAGAGAAACTCTTCAAGCATCCCATTGACATTGTCTTTTCTGAATGCCTGGCCTGATCCGACCTCACTTAGCAAGGGAGAGAGGTTTCAGCTGTAAAGCACCTTGTTTCAACCCCTAATAACTGCAGCAGTGGGTGTAAGAGCTGAGTTACATTATGAAGCCAAAAGGTCTGAGGTACAAAGTCTTTCAAGTAGCCCATCCCCTTACCCCCTGAAGTAGGTTTCCTCCTATGTTTACAGGCTGCTGTAAGTAGACCTATCAAATCAAATGTTTTCATTTATGTTCCAGAATACAAAAACCTACAAACTTAATGAAAAATCTTTCATTTAAAACCACTTTTTACCTAGCTAAAACGTCTTTTTAGTGTATTTAGCCTTTGACCTTTATTTCTTGAGTATTTTTATCTGTCTTACTTCACTAACCTTGCTTTAAGCAAGGAAAGTGGCAAAATGCAGGTACTCTTTAGTGGGAACAGCTGCTTTTACATGTCAGCTGCAGCACTGTGTGCATTTTGTACATGTGCTCAATGTTTAAAAAGTTGTTTTGGTGCACAATCTCCTCTCTAGCAAGTTTCTAATGTGGCAATTTTTACCTGCTTCAACTAAACAGATTTGCTTTGAAATACTGATGTAGTTTACCTGAAATTAATTAGTCTGATCACAACAAACCACATCCTATTCATTTCTCTCATGGGTCCAATCCCTCTGAATCTGTGGTACTACTACAAATTAGGAGGGGCCTGTACGTGTTTAATTATTATTTGTTTAGTTTATAATTTATTCATAGGAGGCCTTCCAATCCATCTGTAGAAAAGGAGGAACCCCACTGTATTTAATGTGTTCAGAAGCAACTCCTGCTCCTTTATACAAACCTCTGCCCAAGGGAGGTGGTTTGTGAACACAGCTGGAGCTGTTGTGTGTCTGTTCAATATCTGGCAAAGGATAAAAATGTTTGCAAGAGGCCTGTTTGTGTTCAGGTCTCCTGGGTACTTCCAATACTCATTTTGCAGTACTTGCAGTGTGAATACTGTGCCACAAAGAGAAACCTGTTGAGAAACTTGTTGTTTTCCTTGTTTGAGATGAAGTGATATGAGTCCTGCATAGATGGCAACAATGACAGAATGGATATGACTGGAGTACATTCTCTGTGCTGGAAAAAGACCCTCTAGATACCAATATATATTTATCAAATGTAGGTAGCTGTCAGCTCTAAGCATTGAAATTGGAGGGAATCATTTGCCATCTGAAAGTAGAAAGCTAGTTCTGTAGAGTTAATGGTCATGCAAGTAGTACTGGTGAAGTGAATTTTTATAAGCATAGTAACAACCTAACAACCTTCCATGTAGAGACCAAGGTTATCATGTCAGCTTCCAAGCAAATATGAGGGTTTGTGTGGCTGATAAATGTGACTTGTTTGTAGTTTTACATCATCCAATCACACTGTGAATAGCGTTTGTTCAGTGTATTGTATATTTATTCAAGATACCGCCAAGGGAGAACGCAGGTGCCAGCCTGATGCCAGCAAAGCTGCCGTGCAGCCTCGAGCTCCAGAGCCTCCTCGCCAAGGCTGTGCCTCAGATGCTCTTCCAGACAGACCTCACCTTGATGGGTCAAACCAGTTGAATGGAGCAACAGAAGAAAAGTGTGTTTTACAAATCACAGGCATGACCTGTGCATCATGTGTGTCTACCATTGAAAGAAATTTGCAGAAGGAAGATGGTAATAAATTTAAGATTCCTATAATGAATCTATAAGGGATAATGGGATGGAAAGGGTATTCTATGAGATTGATGGAAGAGGCTGTCATACAACATCTGGAAGTTAAATAGACTTTATGCTCTTTCTTAGTGCTAATGTAACTATGTCACTGTTTAACTATCCTGTTGCACTGGTGGACAGACTTGATGAACATACTTGTAACAGGTTGTAATGGGATAAAAAATTCAAATAAATCTGAAGACAGAACAGAGAAATGTTTCTCATTTAGTTTTCAGAACCTTCATGGTTTACAAAGCAATCCATCTCCTCCAGAGCCATTGATAGCCCTAGCATGTTTGTGATGTGAAATTTATCCTTCAGGGCATATTTGTACAAGCAGGTACAAACAAATGTATGGTTCCACTGCCAGGGTAAGCTTAGGCACTGCAGTGTTTACTAGTCTAGAAGTCTGCAGGCTGGAGCTGCCTTTCCTGTGGCCATGTAGAAGATTAACAGATGAGCCTTAGCAATGTCTGATTTCATTTGTGTCAGCATGCCTTTGGGAGGTTTTAGTTATTGATTACCGTGTCTGCAGTCTCCCAGTGGTGGTCTCACTGCCTTGATTTAAAAATCAAAAGAAACATTAGCTCTTCAAAACAAATTTTCTTGCCCTGTGATTTTTATGTTTTGCTTTTCAATTCTAAATGTAGATTTCTGTGGGGTTTTTATTTATTAAGAAAATAAGGAGGTGTGGAGAACAGGAAAATAAAAAGGTCTAGCGTTGTGCTGCGGGGCTCATTCCACACTGCAAGAGTCTAGGGTAGATCTTGCAGCAGTGGATGTAAAGATTGCTTCCAAACATCCTTTTTGTCTCATTAGATCATAGCAAAACTCACCTCCTTCCATGTGTAAAACTTGCAATTCCTCTCATTGGCAAAGGAAAACACAGTGTGGCTGGCTCTCTGGAAAAACTTTGCTGTTGTGACTAGGGAACAGCACTAGAAGGAGGCAGAGAGAAATTGTAAGGCTTATAATATCTCTAAGTTGTTATAGTCCTCACTGACAGTCCCTTGTAATATTTTATTTTTCTTTCCCTCAAAGGAGCTACGTTATCTAATATTTTTTGTTATTGCCACTGCAGGAATTGTTTCAGTGTTGGTAGCCCTGATGGCAGGTAAAGCAGAGATAAAATACAAGCCAGAACTCATACAACCTCTTGAAATAGCACAGCTGATCCAGAATTTGGGTTTTGAAGCTACCATCATGGAAGATAATGCAGAAACAGAAGGGCAGGTGGAGCTTCTTGTAAGTCATACGTATTTGAACTTATGTGTTGGTTTTGGAAAAGTCAGGTCTGCAAGACTCATTTTCTTGCAAATACCTTTGCTTGGCTGTAGCAGCTCAGTTCTGGCTGATGTCACTATTTTTTTCATAATTGCTGAAAAAACAAAATCAACTTGTCTTAGAAGAACCTATCCAAAAGCACTGAAATAAAAAGTGGTAGTTCTATGTATAGATTAGACTTTTCTTAGCAAGCAGAAATGAAACAGAAGTTTTCTGTTAGGGCACTTCAGTACAGACTCTTGCATAACTGAGAATGTGTAAACAAATATGTATTGTTAATGTTAAGGGCTTTGTATAGAGGTCTAGGAACTTTGGGTAAAATCAGTAAAATTAGTAAATTGTTTATATGAAGGATGGATTCCTCAAATGCTAATTTTTAGTCTCTGACACATGCTTACTGCAAGACAGATAACAACAGTCTGCTGCTGTGTTAATAGATCACAAAGTGGTAACATGCCTTGTTGAAGCCACAGGAAAATTTACATAAGTGAGATGAAGTTACACATGCAGAGTTTGCCTTTGGCAATGTTAATATAGATGTTGATAGAACTATATTAGTTATACTTTTACAGTTAGTAACATGTCTGAGTGTTGCCATACAAATACACAGCTGTGACTATATCTGCTGTCTGCACAATTCTATAGTACAAGTGGATAGTTATGTTCTCAGCTTTGTATCATTTAAGACAGTTCTGTAAAACCTTTATGCCGAGGCCTTGTCTCAAGTACACCTATAAATATTGGGTGAATGTGGGGGATTGCTAACTACCCAAAACTGCATTTTCTTTAGATTACAGGGATGACCTGTGCCTCTTGTGTTCACAATATTGAATCCAAACTCATGAGAACAAATGGCATATTCTCCGCCTCAGTTGCACTTGCGACTAACAAAGCTCACATCCAGTTTGATCCTGAAATTATTGGACCTCGAGATATTATAAAAGTAATCAAGGTAGGCTTTGGAAATTTTTTATGTATGCACAATTACATGGTGAAATTTAGAAGGAAATAAAGCAGCTGATATTTGAGAGGTTTCACTGATTTTGTAGATGCCATAGTTATAGTTGTAGTTGCCACGTTTTTATGCTCTTGCAGTGGGCTGTTGTGCTCCACAGGAATGCATAGGCTCCCCAGATGTTACTTTAAAAACACACACTAAAAACTACAAAAGGAACATTTTTTTTTCTGTATCTGGCAAAAGTGTTGTATATTCATGTTTTGCAATTCTTTGAGTAGAACCAGTCATTTCAGTGAAGTGTTGATAATTCAGAAAAAAATACATCTTTCTCTTGACAGTGAAAAAGGCTGTAAAAGATGTTTTGCCACAGCTCATGCCACAAGTATTACATAACTCTGTATACACTTGCATTGATTCCCATATCTTTTAAAATGAAAACAGCTTGTGATACAGCCTGATACTAAATGAAAAAAATCCTGGCTTACCAGTAATCACACAGATCATAAAATCTGCTGTTCTCATGGTCCAGAAGTGGACAAAACCTTTTTCTTTTTTTGTCCCACCAGAAGGGAAGAGATCATACTGTATGAGGTGCATGCAGTGAGTAGTCAGGAGGACAGCAGAGACTGTTTGCCTTCCATGCTCTAGAGTATTTACTCAGAAAAGAGCTCCTAGATCACAGAACTGATGCAGCAGCAGTTATTAGCATGTTAACTAGTAGACAGTTCAGACTGACAGAGTAGTTCTTTAAAGCATATCTTGCCACAGAAGCATTTCATGATGCAGGTAGGAAGTTTAAATGTATTGTTCTTGCAAGCATGCTTTGGGTTTTTAGGGTGTTTGGGTGGAAGGCATGGTTCTACTGCAGTAACTCACCCAAGTGTCAGTTTAAGCTGGCTTTTTGCTTATATTTGTTTCTGGGATGCTTTGCCCTGCAGTTTTTTGTTCTACGGGTTTGAACTGATTGTAGACACTTTAATTTTCAATTTCAGGTGCATCTATTAAACTGTAGTGTTAGGGACTTGCTCACAAGGTTATCTAGCCCAGTGGCTTGTGCATTTTAACTTCCTTTGTGGTATCTCTCCTAATTATTCCAGTGAAGGTGAAAGGGCATATATATTCCTTTAGGAGGGGCACAGCAGAATTCCACCTATCAGTGGAAGCTTCCTGTGCCTAAGAACTTGGACACTTACTGCGTCTATACAGTGTGTTCATGTATAAGTACCAGAAGTCCTTTGCAGTCCAAATTTTGAGTACTGACTGAAATATCCTCTCATTTTGGCAGGATCTAAAAATAAATAAGGGGTTGGAATTTATTAAATATGGAACAGTGTCCTTTTCTGACATGTCTTCTAAAAGTAGTGTCATTTAAATGTGTTGTAAGTAATATGGTTAGCTTCATCAAAACTAACTTATCTTTCTTCCCCTTTCAATAAAAAGGAAATTGGCTTTCATGCTTCTGTGGCTAAAAGAGCTCCAAATGCACATAACCTGGATCATAAAAAGGAAATACAGCAGTAAGTATTTCTTTTCTCTCTCACTAATGAACATGTCTAGATCATATCTTGTAACTCTACTCCCCCCAGCACTCTTCCCAGTTAATTGGATTATTCTTGTGTAAAGCATATTTAATTTTACCGTTTGCCATTTAGATTAAGTATTCTTGTGTAAAGCATATTTAATTTTACCGTTTGCCATTTAGATTAAGTACTTTTATTATTTTCATTAGTTTTAGTTTTTAACTGCCAGAAGTCTGTACAGTTAAACATCTAGGAGACACTGAAGCTGTTCCAAAATACTGGATATTTGAAAATATCCCGAAGCTGTGTGTTAGTACAGTGCTAACAATCCCATCCCTGCACTACCACCCGGTCGTGCCTGGGTGCTGCAGGGTGTACAAAACCCATGGATTTACAGTTTTTCCTTTTCAGGTGGAGGAAGTCTTTCTTGTACAGCCTAGTGTTTGGTATCCCTGTTGTAGTCATAATGATTTATATGCAAATACCCAACGGTGAGGACCATGGGTCTAAGGTGCTGGATCGGAACCTCATTCCTGGATTATCTATTTTGAATCTTCTCTTCTTCATCCTGTGCACTTTTGTTCAGGTATGTCCATACTACTTCCTAGGGGTTTGCTTTCTGTTCATCTCCCATTTATGTAATCTGATATGATAAAGACAGGCTAATGGAAAGATTTAGTGGATTAGGCCTGCCTTCTTGTCCATACCACCTATGCAGAACAAAGTGGCACTTTTCTGCAAGTTATCCATTCTGTATTTACTCATAGTTCTTACTTTTGCCAAAGTTGCATCAGATAGCTTCCAAGTGGAGAAGGTAATACTAAAATAAAGAGATACCTGATCATCTGAAAACTAACTGGGTAGCTATAGATAAATCCTTTCATCTTCTATGCCTTGTTTACCCTGCATTGCTGAGGAAAAGGATGATATTTGCTGGTTTTGAAAACAAGGAAGTGCAAATGAGAGGATGTCAATGGAGTCAGTCTCCTAGTAGACCTGAAGTGATATCAGTACCAAATTTCCTCAGGTCAGCAATGCCTTCCCTTATGTTGGAATTCTGCTATGGGCAGTATTATGTACTCTACAATCACTGCTGTGGTTACTGTTGTGATCTGAATATGTCTGTCCCTGCTTACACCAACAGTTCCTTGGTGGATGGTATTTTTACGTACAAGCTTACAAGTCACTGAGGCACAAGACAGCCAATATGGATGTGCTCATCGTACTGGCCACGACGATTGCTTATCTGTATTCCTGTGTGATCCTGATAGTGGCAATCATTGAAAAGGCAGAGAAAAGCCCTGTCACTTTCTTCGACACTCCTCCCATGTTGTTTGTGTTCATTGCACTTGGCAGATGGCTGGAACACATAGCCAAGGTAACTCATCTTCACACAAACATTATGTATTTATGATAGGAGTAGAAGAAACTATTCAGAGGAATTTTGAGTCAGCTGTTTTTGATGTAGTTTATAATATGAAAGGTCATTCAGAGTTCATTGTGCTAAGTACACATCAGGATTTATATATCTCAATGTATCTTGATCATTAATCTCTGTTTCTTAGGGTAAGACCTCAGAAGCTCTTGCTAAACTTATGTCTCTTCAAGCCACAGAAGCCACTGTGGTGACTCTTGGACCTGACCACTCTATTGTCAGGTATATATTTATGAATCAAAATCCCTTCAGCCTGCCCGGGTCACAGACTAGGCTTGACCCAGTTAACCTGAAAGCTGATGGCATAAGTAACCTGTCTGTTCTACTTGTCTTTTGCAGGGAGGAGCAAGTACCTGTTGAACTGGTTCAAAGGGGTGATATTATAAAAGTTGTTCCCGGTGGAAAGTTCCCAGTGGACGGAAAGGTCATTGAAGGCAATTCTATGGCAGATGAGTCTCTCATTACTGGTAACTTCCCTTTTCTTACACAAGGAAATGAAATCCTCTGAAACTCTTTATTACAAGAAAAGAGAGCAGACCCAACCTAAACACTGCTGTCTGAATAGCCTCCCACCTTAATGGATGCTGTGGCTTGCCTTTGTGAGCTTGAATTCAAATCCTGCATCTGAGCACATCCTAAAAAGCTGAAGGTTTTCCTCCCAGTTTGGCCACTTATGACTAACATACTGATGGGATGGGTAGAGTCATAACAATATTGTCATTATTCCAGCATTCTGGTTGGAGTTTCCCCTGGAATGTATTTGTAGGGATGGTACCTTCTCAGAAATAAGTTCTAGAGGATGATGTGGAAATATTGATGAGATGTTGGGGTTTGTATGACAGGGCTCTCCCAATGAGCAAGGGGCAGAAAGAAAGCCTCAAAATTTGATGTTTATTAAGGGTCACAGGTCTTTTTTACAACTTCTGAAATTTTTATTACATTTTGTAAATATAGTAAGGATTCAATGCATTGTGCAATTCTTGTAAATAAAGTAAAGGTTATAAAAAGCTTACATTGGTATTGAATTACTTATTCTAGTTATGTTTTTACTGTACTTGGGAACAGGGACACCCTTAGCTTCAGGGAACCAGTTCTTATCACTACCACTAAAAATAGAGAAAATAAAGATTTTCTAGAGCTATTATTCTTGGAGAGGTAGCAAGAGAACAGGAGCTTTTCCACAGAAAAAACTTTCTGGTCTTTGAAAACTGAGGGTCATGGAGATAAAGACAGATTTCTCAAACTCCCACTGCTAAGCAAAGTGTTAATGGAGAAATTCCTGGAAGTATCTTTTCCAACCAATTTGCTCCTGGCCCTTTTGAAGGATCATATACTGAAAAGTTAAGACCAAGGAAGCAGCATTTGCTTTGAAATTAAACCTATAAAAGTATGACACTATTTATCCATGTCTTCACCAGACAGAGATATGCAGTATGTGATTTCTGGTCATTATTGCTTAGCACACTGATTTTGGTAGCATACAGTGTGCTGTGTGCTAATGGATTATGCTGTTAGGGGTATTGGCTCATTTATTCTTACCTTTTCCTTCCAGGGGAACCTATGCCAGTCATTAAAAAACCTGGGAGCACAGTGATTGCTGGTTCTATAAATGCACATGGCTCACTTCTTGTTAATGCAACTCATGTTGGTAGTGATACCACTCTGGCACAGATTGTGAAATTGGTGGAAGAAGCTCAAATGTCAAAGGTAAAAATAATAGATTCTATGTTTTGATACTTATATACTTCAGCAAACTGTGTTTTTCTAGACTTCAGCATGGCTATTGTGTATTTTCATTAACTCTGCATATTTATGTGTTTCGACCCTGAACATGCAAATAACTTGTTTTCTTTTTTATAGGCACCCATCCAGCAACTGGCAGATAAATTTAGTGGATACTTTGTTCCATTTATCATCATAATTTCAACTGTGACATTGATAGTATGGATCACAATTGGTTTTGTAAATTTTGATATTATTAAAAAATATTTTCCTGTAAGTAACTTTATTATTATAGCTGGATTTTTGCCTTAGGATGTCTTCCAATGTAATTAACATACTTTCCCTGTATAGGGTTTGATGTTATAATGACCTTGAGAGAAACTCAGTTGGTTAGATTGTGGTCCTAATAACACCAAGGTTGTGGGTTCAATTCTTGTATGGGCTGTTTACTTAAGAGTTGGACTTGATGATCCTTGTGAGTCCCTTCCAACTCAGAGTATTCTGTAAATCGTTCTGTAAAACATGGTATTTTCTACACAGAGCAGGTAATTACGCTATTTAAAATCTCTCTGCAGATATAAATATATCTTTGCATTTACCCCTTAGTTCTGCATGGGGTTCTTACAAATGGAAGTTACTGACAGTCTTTCTGGATTAAACATGATCTGTATCTGCATTGCAAAGAGCTGAGCAATTCCTGTCACGCCCAAAATTTTTGTGAGCATTCCTGTTTCTGATGGCAGATAGTGTTATCTTTAGGATGTGTATTTGCTATGTTCAGCAACTGGGGGGATCTGTGTACCTGGAAATAGCATTCTCCTTTGCTAAGCTTTAAAGGAAATTCCAACAAGTTATATTGACATCTGGGAGCCTCAGAGCAGAGACAAGTGTATGAACGCTTGAGCAGCAAAAAAAATCCAGAAAATACTGCCATAAACAATTCATAACATTGACCTTTCTTTAGCATTATAGTAACAATAATAGATTGATTTCCTGTACTGGAGTTTTCCAGATAAATATGTTTTCTGAAATGACTGTGATTGATTGTACACCTATGTTATCTGCTATCAGCAATCTTACAAAATCTTTATTTTTTTCCCTTTTTCTTCCCTCTTCTTGCAGAATCAGAGCAAAAACATTTCAAAAGCTGAAATAATACTGAGGTTTGCATTTCAAACCTCAATCACTGTTCTGAGCATTGCATGCCCTTGCTCTTTAGGCCTGGCTACCCCCACAGCTGTGATGGTGGGCACAGGAGTGGCTGCGCAGAATGGTATTCTCATCAAAGGTGGAAAACCCCTGGAAATGGCGCATCAGGTTAATACTTCGTTCTGTACTTTAGTAGCTTACCCAGCTATTGCTACATGAAATGTAATTTCACAGGAAAGCCTGCAGGTCCAAAGAAAGACTGTGGAAAGTTGTTCTTTTTTTCTTTCTTTTTTTTTTTTTTTTTTAATTGATTGTTACTTGTTAAGGTAAAGAAGACAAGTCTGACCTTCTTTCTTCAACGTAGTCACTGTTGAGAGCCAACAGATCCTACAGTCTCATGACTGTGAGGTTGCTAATCCTCTGCATGGCCTCAGAGGTTTCTGACTTTTTCACTTTGTTTACCTCTTCTGCAAAAGAGTGCAATAATCCAGTGGGGTTTTTTCTTTACTCTGAGAGCTATTGTGAAATGCATGTTATCCATGATCAGTAGTTTGAAATGTAGAATGTAAGAAAAAAAATTAATTATTTGAAGCTGTTTTAGTGTGTAGACAAGAAAGATAGAAGGGAGGCAGAAAAAACCTTCAAAGACACAAAAATTATGAAAAGAGAAAAAAGAGGTTGAAGGAGGAGAAAGAGGTTTGATATGTCGACAGCCGCTGAAAAGAATGTGAATCGAAACCATGCTGTGATAGACTGTATTAGACATATGCAGAACATTTTAAGGGAGGAGGATGATAACAGCAAGTTAATCAGACTGATAATTCTTGTTTTTACTGGACCAGAAGTTTTTCCAAGGAAAACCTGCTCATTAATGCTAGGACTTTTTGCCTTTTGGATCCCAGCAAGTCTATGGTCAGGGCTTCGAAAATTAGCTGACCTGTTGGATTCTGCAAGCTTGGTGTGTTGGAATAGCTGAATATGGAAGAAGTGCCTACTTTGATAAGTGTTTTGGGTTTTGTGTTTATTTTCAGGATTAGAATTGACTTTATCTTTGGGTTCCAGTATGTGTTGGGCTGTGTTTTTTGGTTAATTTCTGATTCCTCAAGACCCATTGGCCTGGCTGACAAGTGATGGTTGAGTTTGGTGAATAGCATGACATCGGTTTTGCTAACTTAGGTTATTGTTTATTGAACTTCTTGCACTCTTTGCACCTTCTGTATCACCAAACCGCTTCCTGAGTCAGTCTTCTTTCCTCAGTGTTATTGTTAATTGTTTAGAACTGCATTCATAAAAGCCCTCTTTGCATCACATACCATGTGGTAAAAGTGATTAAGGTGCCATTACATGAATCCTGCATGTGAATGCATGTACTGTCCTTTGTGTATGCATCTCAGTCCTACAATTACATTGTTGTCTAAGATCCTGATATGGGCACTTTATCTTGTAGCTTTATGAGGAATGAATAAGAAAGTATAAGGAGACCTACTGTACAGATAGTTCAAGGTACCTACTGGAATCCCTGCTCCCGTAGGTTTATTCTGGCTTTGTGTGGACATAGTCAACTATTTATTAAAGTCTTGACTGAATTCATGTGCCATAAACATAGAAACATCTCTATGCTTGCAGGGTTTAGGCAGTAACTGTGGTTTATTTCTTGCAGATCAACACTGTGATGTTTGATAAAACTGGGACCATCACCTATGGAGTTCCTAAAGTCATGAGGGTGCTTTTGATGGGAGACACAGCTGTGCTCCCCCTGAAGAAGGTACTGGCTGTTGTTGGTACTGCAGAAGCAAGCAGCGAGCATCCTTTAGGAATGGCCGTCACTAAATACTGCAAAGAGGTACTTAGCCTTCCCAATTCATCCAAGGCCTGAAGGCATCTGTGAAAATGCAGCAATGTTGTATAAAATGATCAGGTCCCAGAGGAAGAGGCCTGCCTAAACAGTAACATGCTGGAAGGCTGGGAGATTGTATGGTTGTGCATCTTGGTGTGGACATTACCAGAAGGTGTATTCTAAAATGTGCTTTTCTGGTAACACTGTGGAGTTCTGAAGCAAGATCTTGCTAAGTTTATCTTGAGCTGATGAGAAAATAAGGAATATATGCAGGAGGAATACTTACACTAGACATAACATCATGAAGCAAATGTGTGTGATGACATTTCATATGTTACCTGACTGTAGTCACTTCTATTAGTCACTTGTTCATTTGAATAAATTAGGCAAAAGGATTTAAAGTGAATATTAAACTGTGATATTTGTGAGTTTCAAAATGAATTAATAGATTACTCAAGTCTTTGCAAATTTTACGTATCCTTAGAGGTCATTTATATATTTCATGTGTTGCTCAAGCTTCAGGAAGAAGTAAAACACAAGTCGTAGTGACAATAGGAAGCCTATGTAAATAAACAATTTATGTCTGCTAAGAAAAGTCATTAATTGATTTAGGGAAAAAATAATTTTAAAAAAAATTTCAAATTTACTAGATCTTTCAGTGATAAAATTTAGGAGTAAAAACTTAAATTTAGAAGGAAAAAGAGAATATAAGCAATGAACCAGTTGCCTTTCTTGTATTTTGCATTTTTTATTTAAAATTTGTTTTAGTACCCTGACACTTCTGTAGTCATCCCATGCAGCAGTTATTACTGGATCATGGCTTATATGACTTGTAATGCTATACTGTTGGCTGATGTTCTTAGCACCCACCTTATCATCCCTGTGTTTTAAGGTCACTGAAAGATACATATAGTTCCAACTTCCAGAGACAACCCAGAATAACTTGTTTACAAATTCATGTTTTCTCCATTCTTTTTGTAACTCATAGGGTTCTGATAAGCCCTTTTCTAATCTTGAAGGTACTCGCTGGCTTCTCCCCCTAGCTCAGCACAAAAACCCAGTTTCCCTAACATCCAGACAGATTCCCCCAGGAATCAGATACTGTTTTTCACTGTACTTTTACATATATACAAAAGGTCTGATCCACCACAGCCAATTGTCTGTGAGGTTAATTAGAAGTTGCATCTTTTAGAAGCTGTACGGCTTAATGGTGTAATATTTCTCTTTTGTTCCTAGTCTTGGCTGATGTCATGAAGCCCCAGTCTAATTTTTTAATCCTTGAACTACCAGAAAAAAACTGTTCCTTATGGGTTGCTAGTGCTAGGGCTGAGACCTGGCTGTTACCTGTAGTGCTGCCCCTTTCTAGAAGTCTAAGCCACAGCACACCCAGAGCATCCTTGTTTTTAGTTCTGTGCTACTGATACTCCATGCTAGTTTCCAGTTGGTCAGTCATTGTCAAGAGGAGGAATTGTCTAATTGTCTAATATTTGTACCCCATGTGTGCAGCACAGACTGATGATGGCCTCTGGTTACATCTGCAGGAGCTTGGCACTGAGAGCCTGGGATACTGCACAGACTTCCAGGCAGTCCCAGGCTGTGGTATCAGCTGCAAGGTCGGAGGAGTTGAGGCCATCCTTGGCGTGGCTGAGGAAGGTCCCAATAAGCTGGGTGCTAACAGGAGTGGAGATAGCAGTGCTCCTCTGGGAGATAATGCAGTGATCACACTCTTGGAAACACAAGGTAAGTCTGCCCCTGAAGTGACTGCCAGCGGCTATGTGAGACAGAATAAATCAACAGCACCAACTACCTGCCAAACTATGTATAAGAGAAAGCTGGATTTGGGGCAGAATGAGGCAAAGAACAGGAGGGACAAAAATGTGCCTTAGAAAAAATTGAAGCTCTCTCCGCAACTCTTGATCTCTCTGCAATTCAGAAACTTAAATAAGAATTAGGTACAGTGATAGGTACTTGAAAATTCCATACAATATATAGACAATAAGGCATACCCAACAATGTTCCTTTTGGACAGAAGAATGGTCCAGCAGACAGCAAAGCTTGCCATTTAGCATTATTCTCCCATTTAGAGCAGTTACCTTTAACATATATTATCTTACTGCAACTTTTATATCTTACCCTTTAGTTCCATATTAACTTGGACCTTTTCTTTCCTGTTCATATACCTCTCAAGGCACTTAATTAAAAAAACTGCAAACACCAAATCTATTCAGCAGATGCAAAACAAAGTGTGCTGTATCTGAAAACTGATGTCAGTGCCTGATATTTTTGATTAGGCCAATACATTCAGGTTTGTTTCAGACTCTCTGGAAGCCACTTTGCTATTTTGTAGTGTAGGAGAGAAAGAAAAGGCATTTAAAGTCTTCCTTAAGAAGCTCATCAGTTCTCTTCAGAAGGCTGTGGTGCTCTTGACCTTTCTGAGAAAGCTATTAGAAGAATTAAATGAAATAAGAACTTCAATCATCAGAACTGTGCCATTTGGGAATGGTGCTAATGTAATATTTTCTCACTTGCTCATATGGTTCCTGTGAAGTTGGATTGAATTAATAATGAAGTGCATTGTTTGTTAGAACTACACAACGTTTTTTCTTGTCAGAAATAGCCTTTATATTTGAAAGTCATTAGTTGAGAGAACAAAGCAGGATGGCATTTACTAAATGTGCATACTGCACTTATTCAGAGAAACAATGCCAACTGGCAAACACGGAAAAATACCTCCATTAATTCCATGACGCAGTTCTGTGTGTAAAGAGGCACAGATTGAGTCTTGAACAAGAAAAGTTTTATGAGGCTGTCCTCAGGCAATGCCTATGCCTAACTTGTCTTTCTCAAACATCTCTGCTTGTGTATGCTACTTTTGAGATGCTCATTTTTCTTTTTGTCTGTGCACAAAGGTTCATCAGCTTCTCACACATACTCGGTGTTGATCGGAAATCGTGAGTGGATGCGACGCAATGCCTTGAATATTACAAATGATGTAAATGATGCAATGACGAACCACGAAATGAAAGGACAGACTGCCATACTAGTGGCTATAGATGGTAACTGCTCTTTCTTCAGAGTGTCTTAATAAATATGAGTCAATCCTACTGTGGAATGGGTGAAAACAAACTCTGGAGTAGTTGATCACTGGCTTAGTGTCAAGAAACTACTAATCTTTTAGTGCAGCACTGCCTATGAACTGTGAAGTATCAAGGTGTTCTTAAAAGAAGCCTGTACCACAGAACAGTGTTTCTAAGATTTTGTTGTGTAGTTTTCAATTTAAGAATTAATTCCTGAACCCCTTGTTGTCTAGGATCATTGTTCAAACAGGCAATACCAGCACAGTGCATTGTCCAGTCCTTAATTTGCATCAGTTAAGGATCATGGACCAACCTATCACATCACTGGTTTCAAAACATGCAATGAATAAACGTGGTGATTCATTAGATCAGTCAAGTATAATAGTTTAGACTAAATGAGTTTTGACTGTGGGGTTCTGTTCTGTGCTATGCAGAAAGAGATCCCAGACAATACCTTGATATGAGAAATTATTGCAATGGTGATAGATTGCCAGTGCACCTGTGATCTTGAAATGAGGCCTATGATTATTTTGCTGAACAAATATTGTTGGTGCTCCTAGAGAGCAATTTTGAAAGGCATTTGCTCATGAAAAATTGTGGATGCACCTTTGAGCCAATGTAGTAGAAGGCAGATGTAAGACTTCTCAATGAAAGTAATTAATTCTAGTAGAGATCCAGCCTTGAAAGACAAGGGGACATAAAACCAGGCTCTATATGCTTCCTCTTGGAGGAGTGGCTTCAATATTTGACCCGGGCACAAATGCTAACACTTTCTCTGACCCACCCTCATATTTGTCCATACCATAAAACAGAGAGTCAGGCTTGTTTAAAAACTACTCTCCTCTTCTCCCCTTCTTCCTGATCACTAAATATCAAAGGTGTTTATTGTTTGATCTGAAACAGGCAAATGATAAAGAGACTGTGAGAAAGCTGCAGACACGAGTGTCAATATTGCCCAGAATGTGTTATTTCACAGCTGCCACAGTGTGATGGAAGGGGAGCCCTGTCCTCTTGCTGCCACTTTGCCTCCCACAGCTCTCTCTGACAGAGGATGTTTCTTTGTGCAGGTGTGTTGTGTGGAATGATCGCAATAGCAGACACTGTCAAGCAGGAGGCGGCCCTTGCTGTGCACACGCTGCAAAGCATGGGAATAGATGTGGTTCTGATAACAGGGGACAACAGGAAAACTGCAAAAGCCATTGCTACTCAGGTATCTGCTTCTCTGTGTTTCACAAAGCTACATGATGAGGTTCTAAAACTCTGGTTTGCCCTGGTGAATTTGAAGCAGGAACTTCAGTTTCCCTGGAACTCCTGTTTCCCTGGAACTCCTGTTTCCCTGGAACTCCTGTTTCCCTGGATACATTAAATGAAAACTAATTTTTTTTTAACTGGACTGAAAATCAGGTCAAGTCCTATGGCATAGTAGAGGCCAGCGGCTGCACTAAGATTCCACTGAGGACATGAAGTCAGTACTTCTCCAGAGGAATAGAATTTCTTGCAGTAATTAGTTGGTTGCTGAACTGAAGCCTCCTGTTTCCCTTAGCTGAAAGGCAGACCTGTTTGGTCCTGAAATTCCCTGAAGGTCCAGTCCTGGTCATAGTTAGGGAAGTGTGGATTTGTCATTATCTTAAAGGGCAGCATAACAATTTGAATTATTGTTAAGAAGCATAGCAGTCTAAAGGAGTTTGGGTTTATATGAGATTTCCCCGATCTCAAACTGTAAATGAAAAGTCAGATTCTCACTCTACCTTGCTATGTTTTCACCCTCTCAATCTTCAATTCCCTCTTTCCGTTTGCATTGGTCTACTTCTAATCTTACTGTGGGCCACTTTGCTTTCTTCAGGTATCCCACCACACAGCTGACTCAGCCAGCACTGTGGTATGCACATTCTTCTGTGCTGTGAGGTCTGTTTTGTTTCTCCATGTGATGCTTTAATCCTCCTCCTATTGGGTTTCACACTTGTGCTTTTGTGTTCAGTTATGGTCAAGTGCTTTCCCACCCAACTTTCTTTGTCAAGGGAAAAAAGTCTTTCAGAAACAAGCTTCATTTTATGGTTCCAGGAATTCAGATGAGTTTTTTAAACAAGCTTAGTCTGTGGCAACCTACATTTTCATTGAATTTTTGGTGCAAACTTACTTTTCAATGGAAAAAATGGTAAGCAGTTCTAAAAATGTTATAAAATGTTACTTTTTGAAAGGTTAAATGAGAGCTGCTATCTTATATGATGAAAAGCTGCTTCTTCCTGGTGAGGCAGCCAAACAAGGGGCATTATCCCAGCACTATTTAGTGCACTCATCTGTTTTCCAACTACAACACTAGAGCTGTTAGTAGCAACTCCAGGTGAGTTGAGATGTGAATGGATAGAAGCATTTAACCAGCGATCTGCTTTATTTTTATAATCTCCCTGAGACTTGTGCATACTTGTTGTCTCTATGTTTCCCCTACTGTAACTGCTTGATCATACATGGTTCCTGTGTTGCATTATTTGCTTGAAGGCTCTGCAAAGGCATCTGGCCAGGCTGGATGGATGGGCTGAGGCCAGTTGTGTGAGGTTCAACAAGGCGAAGTGCCAGGTCTGCACTTGTGTCACAACAACTCTCTGCAGCACTACAGGCTGGGGGAGGAGTGGCTGGAAAGCTGCTCAGCAGGAACGGACCTGGGGGTGCTGGCTGAACATGAGCCAGGGTGTGCCCAGGTGACCAAGAAGGCCAATGGCATCCTGGCCTGGATCAGCAATAGTGTGGCCAGCAGGACCAAGTGGTGGAGTCACCACCCCGAAGGTATTTAAAAGACAAGCAGAGTGGCACTTGGGGACATGTTTAGTGATGGAATTGTCGGTCCCGAGTTAACAGTTGGATTCAATGATTTTAGAGGTCTTTTTCAACTTAATCTATTCTAGGATCCTTTGATTTCACTGACACTTTTATTGGTGCATCATGCAGCACGTAGGTGAAAACTACCTTTTTTAACCATCAAACCATTACTGCTAGGGCAGTGGAGCTCCAGAAGTCATGCAGGGTATGATGCTAAGGGCAGAGTATGGTTTGCCAGCATCTCTGCAGTAGGAGGGGGCTGTAATCAATCCCTTTCTTATGCCAAAGGCTCGTTGCTCTTCAGTTTTCTGTGTAGCTTACCAGTGTTGCCTTCACCAGAATCAGTTTGATTGATACTCCTGTTTGCCTTTCACCTAGAACAGCAAATGCCTCTTCCTTTCAGCATAAAGCATGTCACCAGCTGTGTGTCTTTCTTTGTACATAGGTTGGAATCAAAAAAGTCTTTGCGGAGGTTCTTCCTTCTCACAAGGTTGCAAAGGTCCAGGAACTCCAAAATGGAAAGAAGAAGGTTGCAATGGTTGGCGATGGAGTCAACGATTCCCCTGCACTAGCCAGGGCCGATGTTGGAATTGCAATTGGAACAGGCACCGATGTTGCCATTGAAGCTGCAGATGTTGTTCTTATTCGAGTGAGCACTACAGTTTTGACCTGTCCTCTTTTATCACTGACACTCTTCTTTTTGGTTCAGTATTCTGAAGACTGCATGTGGAAAACTTTCAGTGCTCTTCTGTCTTGCAGAATGATTTGCTGGATGTAGTTGCCAGTATTCACTTATCGAAGAGAACAGTTCGAAGAATACGAATAAATCTGATTCTTGCCTTAATTTATAATATGCTTGGAATACCAATAGCAGCAGGTATGTGACTGCCAGAGCTCAGCTTGTCAAAGACAGCAGCACAGTTGATCTCTGTGGTGCCTCTTGTAGGATTGATTTCCTGTTCAAGGAACTGAACAGAGGTTCCTAGATTATTTAAAAGTTGGTAGAAGGAGGCAAAATAAGTACATTCTTTTTTTTTTTTTCCATATAGACAAAATTGTTTATTTTCCAAATTTTAAACTCTTAGGAATAAATGCTTCTAGATGAAATTAAAACCATGCTCTTATTTCATATAGCAGTACTTGGGGATTAGTTTCTGTATATTCAAACCCAGCTCTCATCAGATGTACCATCCCTTTTTTGGGTGCTCCCTCTTTTATTCACCATGTATCACACATTTTCTCTCCTCCTAATTGTATTCTCTATGCCTCTGTTGGACACCTTCTCATGCTCCAAATTCCTACTTAAAACTTACTTCAGGTATTCCTTGTTTTGTTTATAAGTACCTTCTCCCTCCCTTTCCCATACTATTGCTTTGTCTTTCTGTTGCCTTTGCTGTGTTTTGTATGTGCAAAATATCTGGAAGGGACAAATAGTCTTACCCTGTGGCTGCAGTCTTGTACCTGGTGCAAAGGTCATCCCTTGCAATGGAAGGGACATGTTTAGTAATAAGTGAGTAAATACATATATTGATCTAGTTGTGTTTGTGGAGCTGTGCTGCAGAACTGCTGATCTGTTGTATGATATGCAGGGATGGAAATGCCGGTGTTGGGATGAGCAGCTCTGGCTCATGTCCGTATGTTTTTTTTGCTAGGTGTGTTCATGCCTGTTGGCCTTGTGCTTCAACCTTGGATGGGATCAGCTGCAATGGCAGCTTCTTCTGTGTCTGTCCTGCTGTCCTCCCTGCAGCTGAAATGGCAAGTTGTCTTATATTTATCAGCTGGGGAACTGTGGCAGTACTGAGGCTGGGACTCAACTGAGACACTGTTTTGGGCTTTCTACATCTAGAAGTACCTGAAAGTCCTTTAGCTTGGGGTTGTTCTGTCTAATCCTTGTCTCCAAAAGAGACAGGTGTCACTATTATGAACTTACCTGGACTAAGACAGTGTGGAGTATTCTTTAATTAGCAGCTGAAATGTGACTGGATGTCACCTGGACCCATGTGGTGGAGATCTAGTTCAATACCAAGTAAGGTAATGATCAGGAGGTTTTGCTGTGAATATCAAATGAACAATTAGTTTGAAAGATAATTCTCTATAATGTAACAGTAGATTAAAAAATTAAATATTTGTACCTGTTTGGTTTTTATTTTTGCCTATTTAAATTATCCAGAGAGAAACAGGGAAGCGGTGTATTTTGCACCTTGCTACAGATAAGGCGTCTTTCTTTATCCTTTTGGAAGCAAACCAATTTCTGAACTATAACAAGATTTTTCAAGTTCTGTTCATTCTAATGCTACAATTTTAGGGTGCCCTTTTTGGGAGTTACCATGGACCTGTTCTTAACAGCATAGAAAGCAAACACCTTTCAAGAATAAGACATTTTATGGTGTCTGAAATTGGTCCAAACCTTCACATATTTTTACTGTAGCTGGGGTCTTCTGTATGTTACAGTATAGTACAGTACAGTATAGTATAAACTAATATAGGAAATCTGTTACTACATCATGTTTCTAATCCTGCAAATGCTCAATGAGACCACAATATAAAATACAAACTACATACATACACGTGTCTGTTTGCAGAATTATCCCTACCACAACAGGATTTTCAACCTAAAAGGCTCCTGTGTATAGTTCCAAAGGATGAGAAATTTCTATAAAGGGATTCTTTAATTCTCCATTTATTTTGGCCTTGTGCTGATTTCATTCAGTGTCACACACCATTGTGGGTAGATGTTGAGAACCCCCTAAAAAATATTTGGCTTCAGACTTATGGAAGCTGTATTACAGTCTACTCTTTAGGACAATAATCTTTCTTGAAGCTTCAGATCAGGTGAATAGAACTTCAAGTTCCAAAGAACACAATAATACGTATATATGTGAAGAAGACCATGTATACTTGCCATTGCTGGAATTTGACTTAGTATACATTGAATCAGAATTTTGGGTCATTGAGTCCATTCACCTGCAATTTTGTCTTCTGTGAACCTTCTCATAATTCAGCAAACTCATAATTTTTCTCAAAGAACCTCACTTTGAGAATCCCTCTCTTTTACTATTGAAATGTCTTAATGCTGTGCAATGAGTACCCTTAGCCATTAACACCGTGTCTGAAGTGCACGGAATCATGGAATCATCTGGGTTGGAAAAGACCTTTAGGATCATTGAGTCCAACCATTAACCTGGCACCACCAAGTATACCACTAGACCATATCCCTAAATGCAACAGAAGAGTGCTCAGTTAATGGTGTGTGGTCTTGAATAACTGAAAACTCAGATCACAGGCATCTTGAGCCGTGTCCTGCATTTTTCCATCATCCTCCCTATCCTTCTGTGCTTGTGTTGGCATGAGAGAATTGGCAGGCTCAAAATTCAAGTAGTAATAAAATTATTATTTTGTAAGTGATTTATGAGACTATTGCATTCCTGACACCACACTTTTTAAATTATTTGTGACCCATTAGATAGGAAACTGTTAAACTTATCTAATTCATCTCTAAATTTATTTTTTTCTATATAGACCCTTTCAAGACATTTAGGTTATCAAAAGTTTCTAATTTGTTCTAGTCCCAGATGCTTCCACACATTGACCTCATGTTGTTAATATCTTTTCTCTTTCTCTTCTTAGTTACAAGAAGCCAGACACAGAAAGTTATGAAGCACAAGCTCAAGGCCGCATGAAGCCACTCACTCCCTCTCAAATCAGTGTTCACATTGGAATGGACGATAGAAGGAGGGATTCTTCCAAATCATCTCCTTGGGATCAGACCAGCCAAGTGTCCCTCTCCTCCTTGGCTTCAGACAGGCTGCCAAGACGCAATGGTTTTATTGAGGAGGAAGGGAGCAAGTGGTCATTGCTCATAAATGGAGCAGATGAAGAACAGTACATCTGAAGCACTGGACTCTTAGTACAGGGGGAAATGTTCCTCCTCACCACTGAGGGGAGGGACTGACATTTCATCAACAGCTTCAGTGTTCTAAGTGAAGTTATCCCTTCAGCTCATATGACAATTGCAACTCAGCTCAAAGTTGAGTTGTATGGATTGTGATTTTTTTTCAGGTCACCAGTTATTTCTAGTTATGGAAATAATCTGTGGCACTCTAATGAAGTGGCTTGTTTGCACACAGCATTTAGTGAAATAATGTACAATTGTAATTTTCAGAGTCTAAAAGAGTTTCTTTCTCTGTGACTCTTTGCTAGGAACCAAATTTCATACTTTTCACTCTTTCAAACTTTATTACTTCAAGACCACATGAAGCAAAAGTATTTTCAGAACTGCCAAATAATAATTTGTGTCTAAATGAAATTAGCAATGGCATAAGGAACTCTGTGGTCAGAAGCTGAATTTTTACCCAGAATCCTAACTAGTCATGTCACTGTGAGAACATTTCGTATTTAGGATTCATGGCATCTTCTGGGACCAAAAATGCTTTGTTGTTTCACCTGCTATAACTCTCTGAAGGGTCTTTTTCAAAGATTTTCACTTGCTTTGAGGTATTGCATCCTTTTGATGCATATTTCTACTGCTCTCCTAGATTTTCTCTTTTGCTCTGTATGAGCCCTTTTCCCATTTTTCTTGCACAAGAGATCTTCTATGAGTTATCATTATGTTTACAGATAGTCCTGTTTGGGTCAAACTCCTTTAAGTCACCAGGAACCTTTCCATTCCTATTGAAGTCCATAAAGGCAGAACAGTTTCTGGTCCCAGTTATCCAAGGTACCTTGCAGGACCCCAGGAAGATCCTAAGAGTTGGACAGTTGTCTGTTTCTTTCCTCTGACAGAGTGAAGAACTATGCCAGTGTGATCAAAGGTGGTATTTACTTTGGTATGACTGAGCAGAACTTGCACTGGTGTGACTCCAGCATAGCTGAACAGTGTTGACTGCATAACTTAACCCCAGCTTGCTGGATGCTTAAAATGGAGCTAAAAGTTTAAATTATAAAGGTGGAAAAATGGCCTTAAAGTGGGCTTCTATTTGCTATCATATAAATAAATGACAGGACTTGAACTAAGAAAATTTGTAATTTAAATTTGTATTTATATTTTACATTGATTTTAGTTCCCCTCTTTATTTCAATGAGAAATTAAAGTGCTGGACAATCCTCTTTTTACTTTAACATCTTTACCAAAGCTTGCAGTAACTTCATCCCCATGGATGTCAGATTCATCCCTTAACACTTTTTAGAGTCAGGACAGTAGGAATCAACAGCTCTGGTGCACTGGATCCAGTCCCGGAGCGCTGTGTTGTCCAGCTGTGGGACTCTGATGTAAGCAGAGTTTTATAGTCTAATTCAGAAAGTGAAAGAAGAGGAAATACTGTGCTAAATGACATGAAATAACTACTTCTTTTCATTGACTGAAATATAGAGCTGTTTCCAACACGGGTTCAAATCCTGCTTCTCCTAATGTAAAAATGAAAAACAAGTCAGAGAGGAAAATAATTGTGCTTAAAGTATTGGACAGGTCTGCCTATTTTCTCAGCACTCTCTTAAATATAATTGCAAATCAGTTTTAAAACTCTACATAACTAGAGATTGCTTTCACAGCACACACACTTTTCAAACATGCCATAAGTGCATGTCCCTATGGGAAACAGGGTCTCGTGTTTTACTGTTCTGTGTTTTCTTACAGTCCTTACAGTAAAAATATGGTGGGTTTTTTAAAAATATTGAACAAATAACTGTGTGTCTTTGTGGTTTTTGTTTTGTTTTGTTTTTTCATTGAGGGGTTCAGAGTTAAAAAAGCATGAACTGAAATTGTTGGATTGCAGCATATAGATGCATGAGCTTTTGTGAGTGCTTTGTGATCTGTTTCAGGCAGGATATACAGGAGGGAAAAAGAGACAGTGTTGTATTATGTTGAGACAGGTGAGGTTGCAAGCATATTAAAGGGTAGAAATAGGATTCAAAATCATCCTGGGAAATTGGACAACCAACAAAGTTTGCAAACAGAACAGAGAGGAATTAAAGGTCAATGCAGCTGGAAAATGTCAGGTAGTTGTCTGGCATTAATTTTGTGACCCATTCTAATAACACAGTGATGCTGCAAAATGAAGAGAAACAGAGAGAGATATAAAGACTGTATCATCCATATGACTTAAAAGACCTTGTTCTGTTCTGCTCTGGCAGAGGCATCAGCTGAAATATCAAGTCTACTTTTATATGTCATGCTTGTTAGGAAAAAACAGAGACAGTTCAGAGAAGAGCAGTGAGATTTAACGGAAATCTAGAAAATGTGAGAGCATAAGTATATGAGAGTGAGCAATATAAGAAGATCGAAGGAGTTTGAGTAGGTTTGCGTACAGAATACCAAAAGGAAATACAAGTCTCAAGACACAAAGAGAACAATTTATTCCTTTCTTCTTTTCAGTGTCTTTTATGTTCACAATGACTAGAACAAGAAAATAATAGGCTTATTGAACGAAAGAATATTTAGATTAGTCACTAGGGAGGAACTGTGTAACAGGAAAGATTGTGGAGTGTGAGAAGAGGTTGCAGAGGGGGGCTCTTCAGATGCACATGGCAATCAGGCATTATTTGGTGATGATGTGTTAGCCAGAGGTGAATCCTACCTTGGGGCAGGCAGCTGCCCTGCACCAGCTCCTGACCTCCCCAGTTGGCCTTTATCTTATTTCTGTGAAAGTAATATAAACTGAAAAATTATTGGAGCAGAGGACTGACCACATGATCCTGCTCTCAAGATGTGCTGAAGAACCAGAAGAAAGATTGATTCATTTCATAACTTGAAATGAACTGGAAAATATGTTAAGGTTTTCTAATTATATTTGCATAATGTCTTAAACTTTAAACTGCTGTGAAACTTGCATCCATCATAGACTCATAGAATGGTTTGAGTTGAAAGAATGCTTAGAATTCATCTAGACCAACTCCTCTGCCTTGGGCAGGGACACCTTCCACTATACTGGGTTACTCAGAGCTCTGTCCAACCTGTCTTTGAACACTGCCAAGGATGGGGCATCCACAATTTCTCTGGGCAACCTGTTTCAGTGCCTCACCACCCTCATAGTAAAGAAGTTCTTCCTAATTTTTAATGTAAACCTACCCTCTGTCAGTTTAAAGCCATTCCCCCTTGTCTAATCACTGCATGCCCTTGTTAAAAGTCCCTCTCCAACTTTCTCATAGTCCCCTTTAGGCATTGGAAGGTGCTCTAAGGTCTCCTTGGAGCCTTCTTGTCTCCAGGCTGAACAGCCCCAACTCTCTCAGCCTGTCTTCATGGGAGAGGTTCTCCAGCCCTCTGAGCAGCTTTATGACCCTCCACTGTAGTTGTTCCAGCAGGTCCATGTTCTTCTTATGTTGAGGGCCCCAGAGCTGGATGCGGCACTCCAGGTAGGGTCTCACAAAGCAGAATAGAGGAGCAGAATCCTATCCCTCACCCTGCTGGCCACGCTGCTTTGGATGAAGCCCAGGATACAATTAACTTCCTGAACTGTGAGCACGCATTGCTGGGTCACGTTAAACTTCTTGTCAACCAACACCCCCAAGGCACAAATGTCTATGAGAAAGAACAGTTATACATAGTCATGAAAAAGAAATACAGGAGATAGTCCTGACACTTGTGATCATGTGCTCTTGTTAAACTTGAGCTGTCTCGCTCAAGTGGAGGGGTGTATGAGGTGGAGCTCAGCATTTCTGCACAATGTAATTATGGACTTTCCTTGTCTCCACTGGGCTCACCTGCTTGCAGCCCCCAGCAGAGCGAGGTGCTAGCCTAGTACTGCTGCCTCTGCTGCCCCTGCAGTAAAAGAGCTGGAGGAAGGTGCCTGACAGGATGAACCCATGGACTCCCTAAGCTCAGTGCCCCAGGTGCTCAGCAGTGTGCCACAACTTCTCCTCTTTCCCAGGACTGAGTATTTTGGTGGATTAGACATTGCGGAGCAACTTTTCAAATTCCAATTTTGATCTTAGGGGTCTGCATTGTGCATGTTCTCCCAGCAGGACTCAGTTGCTGCCTGTCTGAAGGTAAGTGTTGATATATCTGATAATTTACAGGGGACATGCAGTTATTTTGCTCTGGGAAAAGTTCGTGAGTCTTTTGTTGTAACTTTTAAATTCTTTTTTAATCGACACAGAAGACATCTAATGAATCAGATCTTTGACTTCCATGTTATTTTTAGTGCAACAGCTCAGCAGTACTGTTGCCTGGAAAGTTTTTCAACTGTTTTTCTTCTCGTATTATAGTTTTGCCATATAGTTTTTTGGTGCCCTAAGTTCACAGGAAAGAAATTATTCCATTTAATTTCCTCCTCCTTTCCCCTTTTTTTCAAGCAAGTAAGCTGTCTGATTTCTAGCCAAGCTGATTACAACCTTTCTCTGACTAAGTATTCATTTAAAGATTGTATTTTCTCTAAATGCACTTGTGTGTGAAGAAAAATAATGAGTAGGTGGTGAAATTATACAATGGTGTGCAGGGATGTGAAATCAGATAACAGTGAAATGTCGGATTTAATTTCCTCTGCTAAGATGCCAACAGCAAGTGTGTTGGTTTTCAGTGGGAAATTGTTTGAGACTCACAACAAAAGAAGTCGTGAAGCGCAAAACATCCTGCTCACATGTGAGTCTTAGACAGACATAAGCACAGGAGGAGACAGATTAACTCCTCTCCTTGTCCCGAGTTAAAAGCCCCAAGGCTTTGCAGGCACGTACAGACCACCCACAGGCTCTCTGTGCAACGATCTGATTTTCATGATTGGTTTACCTTCATGTTTAAAAGGATGATTTCTGAAGTCTCTCCTGGTGCTGCCGGTGAAGGTGAAGGGATGTGGCAGGGGGAGGTGTGTTGTTTTCCCCCCGGGGCATTCAGCCACACCAGGTGAAGGTGTGTCCCCAGGGAGGTTTGTGCTGGTCTGCGCTGAGCAGTGCTGTGGTACGGGGGCATCAGAGTGAGGTTTGGGTCGGGGGGGCTGTGACACTTAGCAGCCAGCACCTCACCTCGTGGGGGACCACGAGATGTCACTGCAGGTCCAGCCCAAACCACAGAAACCCCTTAATCTGCAAAGCATCTGAAGATCCAGTATGTTCACTGCTGGTTACCAGCAACGGGAAAAACATAAAGGGGATAGTTTAGGTCATGTCTAAAATTTTGGTCTGACAACATTATATGGCCCAGGAACAGATTTCAGGCTAGTGTGTGTTTACCTTGAACTCTGAATTGGTACTTTTTATTATTTGATGCTTAAGTAAATCCTGAGTTGCACAGATGCGTCTGCTGAAATCCCTTTCTTTTTCCTTAGACAAGCTAAAATTCAAGAAGAAAAGCTGCACTGTAGGAGGTCAAAGCAAGGTGTCTGCATCCTCAGGACAAACCTGCACCCTGTGGTGTGAGTTTAAACTCCCCAGGGAGCTGAGGGTACAAGACTGCTTGTTTGGTGGGGTTCTGTTTTAAGCAGGCTCTTACCTTAGGGGAAGTCACTGCAACCTTTGCCTTTCCTACAGGGCACCGCATCAGACTCTGCAACATAAAACCCACTGTGGGCTGAGCCACTTGTAACCCACGAGCAGGTTAAATTCTGACAGTGCTCATGTCCATAACCCAGCTCACTCCCACAGCACTGGCAAAATTTTACTCACCAAGTAAAGTCACCAAATCAGACCTTGCTCCGAAGCCTGCCCCTGTGTTCCAGCGGTGCTGGGAAGGGTGTGCAGGGCCAGGCCCTGCTCCGAGAGACTCGCCTGCATCCTCGCAGGAAGGGGCCTTGCTTCCAAGGGTTAAGTTTATTTTAAGATACCTCTGCATTGCAGTTGCAAATCTGAGTGGCTGGGAGCAACCTGCTGAATGGGAAAGAGCTCATTAAATATATACTGTCACTGATTTATAAGAGAGTGCGGAGACAATATAATTACAGTAATTATGTCAGAATCTTGCTGCAGAGTTGCCATTTGTGTTGGGAATTTTATCCTCTCGCTATGGCAGGAGGATTTAAAAACTCCATACAGCTGCCAATATATTTGCGCCACAACTAGCTTTCTCAGAAGCTTTTGTTTGATCATTCTCTGTACAGACCATGGAGCTTGTTAAGTGTATCATCACCTTAGGGATGAACAAGAGGTAGGCAAGGCTTTTGGGTAGCCTGCTGCTTGCTTCATGTCCATGGTGGAGGCAAATTAGGGCTCTAAAGGGGATCTGGCCAACACTACTCTGGCCAAGGCCATGTTACAGGGAGAAAGTTTAAACCAGTAGCTCACAAGAAGCTGCTGGAAGGGTGGTTTGAGTGGAAGATGCCTGTACTCACCTGCTTCTGCTGGTGCAGGTAACCACAGGTGGGACAGCTGGGCTGAGGAAGTCAGTGTGTATAAGGTGAGGTATAAACTCTTCTCTGGACTAGCTCCAGCACTTCAATGTCTTTCATGTAGTGAGGGGCCCAAAACTGAGCAGGATTTGAGGTGTGGCCTCACCAGTGCCAAGTACAGGTGCACAATCACTGCCCTGGTCCTGCTGGCCACACTATTGCTGATACAGGCCAGGATGCCATTGGCCTTCTTGGCCACCTGGGCACCCTCTGGCTCATGTTCAGCTGCTGTCAAACAGCACCCCCAGGTCCTTTTCCACTGGGCAACTTTCCAGTCTCTCTTCCCCCAGCCTGTAGCACTGCAAGGGGTTGCTGTGACCTAAGTGCAGGGCTGAGAGAAACTAGGACATTAAGGTTGCTTTTCTAGGGAGGGGGGACCTATATTTTTGGGCTACCAGGGCACTTTGCTGGAGGATGACAGAGTGAAAAGCCTCAGTCATTCAGAGGGATGCCAAGGTCTGATCAGCACTCACCACAGCCTAGAGATGGAGCCAGGAGCACCCCAAAACCTGCAAGTCCAAGGTAGGTTTCACACAGCACCTCTGCACTGAAAGAGATGCCAAGGAAACCATTAACCAGTTATTAATGATTACATCAACAACTTTACAAGCTTAAACAGAAGGGAGGAAATTGGAATTTGGCAGGAAGTACTCCCTTCTGAACACACTAAGCTGTAGGAAAAGGTCCTCTTGATTAAATAGTATGCAGGTTGGACAAATATAAGTAGAAAAATAGGCTTACTCTCAAGATATCTTTAAAGTAACAAGAAAAGCAACTTTGCTTGGTCCAGGATCTTAGGCCAGAGAGGGCAGGGAATGGGGAGAAAACAAGGCTGAGCCCAAAGCAGTCTCACTATCTTCCTCCTTTGAAAAGTGTTGAATTCTATGGAAAAACTCACCACTGATTTGATAATGCTGTCATTGCTGTTTTTAATGTTGTTAAATAACTCCCTGTGCAGTTACTAAATGTAATCCCTGAGATAAATTTGCTTTACAGCAATACAACATCAAGTCACTTCCACAAGAAAAGCTTTGATTGCATCTTACACAAAGCTGAGCTAAGGCACAGGTGAAGTGACCTAAGCGGTGTCTGACCCCAGCAGCAACAAGGGTGTTTTGCATTTCAGCTCTCTCTTCATCACCATCTTGCTTTGTTCTCCTGATTGCCTGACTTGTTTGTAAAAAACCCAAAAGCCACCAATAAAATAGAAATCGAATTTGAAAAAACTAACTTCTAGCTTCACAATAACAACTGAGCAAAAGCTTGCCAGCAGACAGGTTATTCGCCTCTGATTCAGATACATATGACTCTTTTCTCAATATCTTCTTCAGCTTTCCCATTCTCATCAGCTCTTCTATCATTTTCAGCATCTTGTATGAGTAAGTCAGAAAAGAAATCTGTTGGAAACCCCTGTAATAAGAAGACCTGAAGGGGAATGAAACAGGCAGATTTAGGATTCTGCCAAGGTGAGTGAATTTGTGCATCACGTTTACCCATCTGCACTGATGACAGCATTTCCTCTGCGTGCTTTCCTTCTGCTTACTTCTTTGTCAATGAAATTGCATGTTTAAGAATGATGGTGGGTGTGATGAGGATGACAGCACCTATACCAGCATCAACATGTTCCCTGTTTAATTTACTGTGCCGTACACACACACATCCGGTGCTGTGAATGGCCACAGCATTTTTGTAACGTGTGCTCTGGCTTCAGCAAAAAAGTGCTTTTAACACACAAGAACCAAAAAATCCAGAGACAGAAATGGCTTTTTAAAATTTTCTTTGATCTGGTGAGTTGTTCAGACATGCTGGGGCACAGAGCAAGCCACTACACTCCAAGACTTTTGTCTGTCACTCACCCTGCTAACCATTCCCCGGTAGCTCCATGTGATCAAGCAGTTCTCACAGCCTTGGTTTATTGCTGCTCTTGCAGTTGCTTGTAGTGTCAAACTCATTAGACCCTCTCATTTATTTATCCTGTGACCAGTAATGACAGCACAACTTACAGCCCTGCATGACTCTGTGTAGTGTACCTACATCTCTTTTTCTACCTGGGCTTAAAAAATATTTGGCAGTCCCTCTTGCACAGGTTTCTTTCCATTTTGCTTTTCTCCCCATCCTATTTTCCACACTAAACAGAGTTTTTTCAGACATTTTTCAAAAACCCCATTTTTCATTAACTTCATTAATATTTTCAAGTTCTGTTTTGGACTGTCCCACTGTATGGCAGTCTTAAACCTTAGTATTAAAATACTAGTGCAGGATTTACATGATACTATTTGCAGAAGGAATGGAAAACTCAAGTGTGAAAAGTGACTGCAAAAGGCTACCAAAAGATGTATCTGTCTGGTTTTGTGAATAAAATGATACAGCTCTTAAACTGCTGATAGTTTTTCATTGCTTCAGGAATGGCCCAGCTCCCGTTTCCCTCTGGCTTCATTAGCATTTGGCTGAATCCCAGTTCCTTTTGAAAATAATTAATTGCAGAAAAGCTATCTTTTTTTAGTGTTATTCAGCCCCAACTGTATTTACCACAAAAGCAATTACCAGGGAGCTGGGAGATGGCTTTCCCACTCAGAAAGACTAGTTTGTCTACAGGAAGAGCCAGGAATCAGAATTTCCCATGGCCTCAGAAAGCTGGGGAATGCATTTCAGCCACAAAAGCCCATGTGGACATCCTGTCTTTCTGCTCACATCAGATATACTGTTCCTACCATGGCTGGTTCTGTACCAAGGATCACGTGGCACCATGATGGGAATACACATTTCCCGTTACCATACAGGAATGCACTGCTTGTCCCTGCCTCCAGAAGCTGAGAATTGAAAAGAAGTCCCCTTTTCTCCATGTCACTTCGTCTTCAGAAAGTTTTAATGTGAAAGAGCAATGTACTAACAGCACACAGTGGTGGGAGCAATCAGGTTCACAGAGTCATAGAATGGCTGAGGTTGAAAGGGACCTCCAGATGTCATCTGGGCCAACCTCTCGTGCTCAAGCAGGGCCACCTAGTCCCAGTTGCCCGGGACCAGACAGCTTTTGAAAATTAGCAACCTATGTCAGTGCTCGGTGACCCCCACTGTGGCAGTTTCCTGATGTTCAGGGGGAAATTCCTATTTCAGTTTGTGCCCATGGCCACTGCTCCTGTCACTGGGCACCAATGGAAAGAGGCTCCCTGTGTCCTCTTTGCACCCTCTCTTCAAGTATTTATACACATTGATGAGATCCCTCTGAGCCTTCTCCAGGCTGAGCAGTCACAGCTCTCTGAGCATTTCCTCATAGGAGACATGCACCACTACCTTCACCATCTTCATGGCCCTTTGTTGGAGGGTCTCTTGTGCTGGGGAGTCCAGGACTGGACTCAGCATTCCAGGAGTGGCCTCACCAGAGCTGAGTAGAGAGGAAGAATCACCTCCTTCAATCTGTTGGCAACACCTTTCGTAATGCAGCCCAGGATACCATTCACTTTCTTTGCCCTAAGTGCACATTGTCGGCTTATGATCAACTTGGTTACCACCACGACCCCCAGGTGCTTTTCTGCCATGCTGCTTCCCAGATGGATAGCCCTCAGCACGGACTTGTGCCTCAGATTGTTCTTCACCAAGTGCAGGACTTTGCACTTCTTGTTGAACTTCATGGCGTACCTTCCAGCCCATTCCCCCAGCCTGTTGTTGTCTCTCTGGATGGCAGCACAACCCTCTGGCCTATCAGCCACCTCTGCCTGATTATCATCAGCAAACTTGCTGAGGGTGCACTCTGCCCCATCACCCAGGTTAATCTTTGCAGAGTCAGTTCAGTGATACAAACTTGGTGGTCTCAGGTCTTCCCAACACACTCGGAGTACTCTCTTCTAGCAGAGACACTGCTTCCTGAAAGCTTGGTGATCCTGGAGCTTAGCCATGATTCTCCAGATATTTTGTCAAACTCAGTTTAAAAAAAAAAAGACAATGCTGATTACATCTTAATAAGAGAGATCCTTTTCTCCAGCTCCTTGTAGGCTGTGGTTGATGTTCAAAAGAAACAAGAGGGTTATTTTGTCTCTCACTGCTGTTTTTTTTCTTTCTAGCTGTTTCTGGGAAATGAGAGGACAACCATACCATGGATGATCTCTACCACTGATGGCAGTTGCAGTGCTGGACGTTTGGAGGCCACAATAACAACCACAGCAGAGTTGCTCAGTAAGTTAAACTGGCCAGGTACATTTTCATTACAAACATTAATTGATAAATGAGGAAGACAGAATTACTGATGGCATCTAACACAAGAAATGCTGGCACTGAATAGATTGTTTAGAACATATAATAAACCAAATTATGAGAATTTACTGGTGTCAGTGTCTGTTTCTTCCATATGAACCCATAAAACTTCCCTGGTATTGCTGAGAGTGGGAATGCTTTTGCTGAGGCAGTAATAAACCCTAAGCTCCTATAAGACTCTAATAAAAGCTTGTCTGGCAGTGCAGCAGTGAGAAACTGGGACTATTGCATACCCATGCTGCCCAGGAAGGCCCTGGGGCAGCCACCAGCAGGCTGGTGCCAAGAGTTTCTTGTATTTCTTGTGTTCGCTGTCCTTGTGCAGCCGTGCTTTGTGCCAGCCCTGGGAGTGGTGTGGAAAGGTCAGAAAGCGCCCTTTGGAATAAGGACATGGCAGTGCACAACAGGAGAATGGGACTTCATGAATGCTCCCTTCTTCACCTGCTTTGCACTGACTTTTCTTTTTGTGGACATGCCTTGGAGCTGGTTGTAGTGTTGGTGTCCTTCGCAGAAATCATGCTTTAGCATGGGAGGATTTTTAGAGAACTGTGACCTAAAAATCGTTGAGGATCTCTTTGATGGATTTGCAGGTGCTAAAGTACTTCTAGTCCCTTGGAAATGGCTGGCTGGCTGGCACTCAGCACAAAAGCCTGCAGAAGACTTTGGTTAAAGTGGAATTAAGGTTGTCTCTGGTACATTATGTTTAGGGCCACATACTCCAAACCTCTGAAGACTTGGAAAGGGCTAGCATTTAAAACTAAATTTCAGGAAATTAGGGAATGCTGACCACTTAAAACAGGGAATACTGTTCCTGAAAACACAGTTAACCTCTTTTGATGCCTCCTGAATTTTGTAGTAGTGGAGACTAGTAGCTTCATCTGTGGACCTCAGGACTTCACAGACCTTTTCCATTTGTTTCTCCACTGACCTCTTTTTCAGGCTGAGCTGCACAGGACCTGCCCCACATTTTCTGTTCCCTGGCTGGTTGGATTGACAACTCCTGCTCTGCCTACCTGTGACTCCCCCTTTGCCCCCTGGCTGGAGTTTTCCCCCTCTTCCCGGCCCCAGTTTCCACCCCAACCCCTCTCCCAGCTGCTCCTGGCATTCACTGCCCACTGCCCCAAGAAAGCTGTTGAATAAAAGCATCCTTGCAATGGGTGAATTGCAAGGAGCCGAGTGCTGCCCTCCAACTCTCCTGTGGCTCCTTGGCCCCAGCTCCCCGCAGGGCTCAGCTCAGCCCGTCTAGATTCTTGTGGAAAAATGACATTATTTCTTGAACGACTCTGCACTGATCTCATAGGAACTGTGAACCCACTAAAACCGAGTTTTCACAGGTTTTCTTTTATAATGAAATTAAGGCAACTAGGTGCAATTGTCATTGTCCTAAGGACAGTATGTCTTCAGGGAGCCCAAGGCAGAAAACCAGCCCCATCCTAATCATCCCACAACCCCTGAGCAGCATGTCCCTGTTTGGGGGCATGGTAAAATGGGCAGAGTCATGAAAAACATTTCTGGCTGCCATTACAAAGTCTGTAACATGGAAAGCAAAAAAAGAATGTCTGTGCAACCTCAAAATTGCTCTGGATATGAAATGAAAACAGAGTCACTTGGCTTTTTTTTTTCCACACTGGTAATTATATCCAGGTAGCCCAGGAAACTATCTTTATTTCTGCTGGAAAAACATGTGAAAAAAATCACCAAGGCACTTTGAAACAACTACAAACGCCTACAAGAGTCTAAAAATACACAGCACTGACAGTGTGTGCAGCAGCAGTTATTGTCTCTGTGCTTAAGGCTGCAAACTGATATTTTCACATGCTAGCATTAAACTGAGGAGTCCAGCATCTCTACCCAAAATACAAATCATTTTAGCAATGAAACTTTACATGTATTTGTCACTGTTATTTGCTGTTCAGTGGGAAACTGGCACATCATGAGGAGAGTTGTGCTGGCCTTAGCTGCCACCCACTTGGGTTTTCTGGGCCATGTCCTCTCTTTCCAGCCAGCCCCCCTGCCTTCTCTATTTTGGTGTGTTTTCTCTATTCCTCAAAGTGCCTAGCTGTAGGTTATACCATCATCTGCTGCTTGCCTCCAGGTAGGCTGCCATCAACCAGGAAATCCTGAGTGGAGGAAGAAGACTTGGGGCTGAGATGGGCTGGGCTGCTCCAGCACAGGATTCAATGCAAGGGCTGAGATCTTGAAATTACAATTAAGATCACATGGAGGATGACCCAGAAGGAGGGTTGTAAATTCTCTGCATGGTCTATAGGGCTAGTTAGGTATGGGGACCTGAGAGAGAGTGCCACAAGCTGCTCCTTGCAAGACCCAAACATCCCCAGCCAAGGATTTACATGAACTCCATGGTCCTCTCCACAGCTGGGGCTGCAGGAAGTGTCTTCATTCACTCAGGGTCAAGAAAGTCATGTTCTGGAAAGCAGGGTTCTCCAGAGGACTCCCCAGGAAAGCCATGGACCATGACTCCGGAGAGTGCTGGAGTCAGCTGTCACCCTTGGACTGCCAAAAGAAAACTTCAGGTGTTGAAAAACTGACTCAGTCTTATGAAAAAGTTATGTTTTGAGTCAGTGGTGGTAAGTGGCCTGTTTAAATGGAGAATAAGGATATACCATAACTAATGGTCAAACCACGAACCTAAGGAGATGGAACATACTCACCCATGATTTAAAGTAAGCTCACAATTCATAAATATCTGTAACAGAGCAGGTCAAAAGTAAAAAGCATCACATTTTTATCTGCCACAGAGATATGTATGACAGGAGCCATAAGAGACAGTGGTGTGGATTAGGATGCCCAGTTGTCACCACACTTTTTGAAAGCTACTGTCTGTGAGTGTTCTAACTGCTGTTGGCAGGCTGGTGCCATGGATGGACTGGAGATCTGCCACAAAACAATTTGTCAGCCTTAAACTCTCTGCCCCTTTTTGTGTTCTGTTCCTTAAAATGGCAACAGAATCCTCTGCATCGCTCTCGAGAGAACAGTGGGGTACATATAGCAATGTGTGGCAGTCCGTGAGACTTCGGAATGGAAAATATCATGTGCCATATCAGAATACAATGCCTGAGGACAGGGGTTAGTGGTGAAAATGGCAGTTTTAGGTTAATAGTTGGACTCAGTGATCTTAGAGGCCTCTTCCAACCTATAATTCTGTATAAGTGTCCCGTATATGTACCATGTAAGTGGAAAGCACCCTGCTGTGCTGCTGCTGCTACTGCTGCTTTTCAGCAGGCTGGTGCAGGGCTGATGGTTCCCTGTGGGGGGATCCTTGCAGGCTCTGTTGTTTATGTCTTCATTAGAAGGAAGATCAGGTAACATAAATTTCCTCTCCCCATCCTTGGAAAGGGTGGATGCTTCAAGTGATATCTGCCCTGTTAATCAGTTCCACCTCTATCAGCCCTCAGTTGCATCTGCTCTCAGGGACGTGCTGCTCCTGAGTGAGCAGTGCAAAAGCTCAGGTCACAGATCATTTCTTCATCTCTCAATTTCACAGTACTAAAGACCTTCCATCAGGCTGCTGCTTGGCTGGCTTTTTAAAGGAAATGTCGCTGTTAATTGCATAGATGCAAATATGAGTGCCACAGAGAAGAAAACATTCTGTATCTTGGTACAATGTAAAGCCATTGTAGGTCACTTCATACGTACATTTGATGCATATATGACAGGTATGAAGCAACAGGGGGTTGTACAGCTTTTTCTTCAGTGAATTTGCTGTGTTTGGGCTGCAGGTTGAAATTGCAATGGGGTATGCAGGGAGAGCTGGGTTTTTTTGTTGTTAAGTCAGCAGAGAGAGCATGTTCACAAAAGAGGCACTCGCTGTGCTCCCAGGGAGACTTTATCTTGGTTCACACTTTTTTCTTCCCTCCTGCAGTACAACAGTCAAGCCACAAATCTTGAGGAACAGGAAAGAAAATCCATACAAGAACTGAAAATTTACTGTCAGGTAGAGCAGCCAAATAACAGCTTTTCAACCTAATTTCCATTTAGGTGTTCTCAGGCTAGCTTAGCAGAGCTCTGGAAAGGCAATATTCACATGAAGATGAAGAATAATAACAGTAATTCTTCTTGAAAAGCTCCCATGCCAGAACAGTCAGAAAGCTGTGCTGTGGGATAACAAAATCATGATGATGTAACTCATGCAAAAAAGGGGAAGGGTAAACAGTTGTGTTGCCATTTGTACCAAAAAATACCATTCTTAACCAATTTTTTCACGCCATTCTTGAGAACTGTGGTGAGGCACAGGATGCTGATGAAGGTGGAGATGACCGGGAAGGTGTGTTGTCACAGACCCATGCTGAGGTCACCTGTTTCCACAGCCTTAAAGATGATATTTGGTTAAATCTGTAGCTGCACAGCTCCTGCTCTTAGTCATTAACACAAGATTTCTAAAGGCATGGGCAGTGCAGGGAGGGGACAGTGTTTTGCCTGCACTGCACACACTGACAGGTTGCTGGCCACTTCTTCTCTCTTGGCACATGTCTGTGTACACACACACACGGAGCGGTGCACACACAACAATCACAAATAAGAAGAGGACAGTTTGCGCCCCAGGGAAACGAGTTGCTTGTATGGTGGTTCTGTGTCGTGTATTGCAAACCTGAAGAACCAAAATACAGCCTGTGCTTATCTTTACAACTCCAGGGCTGCCATGGTGGTTTTTGAAGATCCTGGGTGCAAATGTGGATTGTCTTTTATTTTGACAAAAGCCCATGTCATCAAGGGGAGGTGTGCTTGTGCTCAAATTCACCACTTCCTCTGAGTGCTCCCCTTGCCTCCTTCTCATACAGCCTGTGAACCAGCAATAGCAGAATCCCAGCTTTAATTGTGAATATGGATTTATGGAACTTTGGAACATTTCATGGATTTATATGGGATTTTGGATCCTCTGAGGGACTGCATAGATTGAGTGAATCACTGGATCAGGATGAAAACCTTCCCAAAAATCCCCAGATGTCAAGAATCTGGAATTCCTTCTCTCTCTGCAGATCATGCTGTTAGATCCATCAATAAATAAAATACTTTTAAACCTAGAAAAGAGGGGAGAAACAGAGGGAGAAAGGGAGAAATAGAGAGATTTGCAGCATTATAGAATTATTTTAAAAGTACAGTTTGTTGGCGGTTCTTCCCTTCTTCAACCCACATTGGATGTTAATTTCTGAAGGATTCAAGTGTGGTTATTTTTTCCCTTTTGGTATTTTCAGTCACGATATTCTATCTTTTCCTTTACTTTCTGTGGAAACTCTCTGCACTGACTTTTCAACAAGTCAGTCAGATTTACTAGAAGAACAGCAGCAGATTTTCTTTATGTGGCTCGATAGTCTCCACACCTCCAGTTTCCCATGATTCACAGGACTGCCTTACAGGTTTTTCACATTCCTCCTATCCAATGACTAACACATAGAGCTGATAATTACAGCTATATATACACATACGTATACTGAATAAATTTAATTTTCTTCTGTCACTCTTACCATTCCACTTTGTGACACATCTAGACGTGTCAGTTGACTTAAATGACTTTTTGCCATTTTGCATGTTCTGTCTCTCCCATGAGTTACCTCCACAGCTCTGTCAGGAATGTTTTCTGATGACACTGCTGCATTTCAAAATTATGCAGGTGAGCCCAGGAACTATTTCTTTCTCTCATTCAAATATTTAAGCTGATTTGTCACTACTGACTCAATCTCTTTATTGCTTTGTGCAGGAGTTGTCATGCCTCTGTAAGACACTTTGGGCTTTGGGATATTCTGTGGTTTTAGAGGAACAAAGCTGCAGTCCATAATTTCCACTTTTGTTGTGGCCTGGAGCAAAAACACCCTGCTGTGAATTGCTTGAGCAGAAACTTTGAGATAAAAAACTACATTACATTAATGTAAATTAAATCCTAGAGATAAAGTGAGGGTTGTGCAACACCAGAGCTGGGAATTAAATTAGAAAAACAGCTGACAGAATTTACACAGAGCACTACAGGTACGGCTGCTTCTGAGGCACAGGTGGGCTTGGCAGCTTCTTTAGATCCTTCCACTCTAAGTGAGTTCTTCTTTCAATCATCCTCAGTTCTTCAGACATCTACAATTCTTTTCTGGTCCCTCCAGCCAATGTGTGCCAGATCAACAGACTTGCTCTTCCAAGACAGGTGTATTTTTTCACTCTGAATGTCACATCTTGATAGCCTCCCTGTGCATGTTGCAGAGGTGATAAATGTGACTGTGCTGCCTTTTTTTTTTTTTTTAATGGGAGTTGTTTTATTTGTTCCTCTCATTACTTTACCACTTCACAGAGTTAGCAGAGATGTCCTTGGTGACTGAAATTCATCCTCAGTCCAGAGCTGTAGGACACAGAGCAGGTGCCCTCTAACTTCCCACTTCAAATGCCCAGCCCTGGAAAGCCTTTTGCATGTGGTCTCTCTCCAGCAATGCCACCCAAGCAAAGGCCACTCTGAAGCTACCAGGTGGATGGAATATTTTGGGGGGAACTACCAGCAGTCTAAAACCATATAAGTTTATGCTTTTCTCTGCCTAAACTTCTGGCTCCTCTGTGCTGCATTGTGTAATGTCTTAAACTTCACACAACTTGTATTGTCACCGACAGCGCCAGAGAAACACCACTCTGCTCCGCTGTGACAGAAGTGACTAGCAGCTCTCCTAAGAGCATTTCATATGCTTCAAGCTCTTTGCCAGAGAGAGCATACCTAATTTTAGTTTAAATGGATGTTAATTTGACATGTGGATTTGAATAACTGAGATAAATTCTTGGCTTTTTGACATTAAAATTTATTAAGTGACAAGTGCTTTTTGAATACTGTTATTTTCTGAAAGGTTCTTTTTTTTAATAGCACCTAATAATAAATCTCTAACACGTAAGAGTCCTGAATTTGTAGGAAGTTGCACTGAATGGTCTAATAGGTCATTTTCATCTCTGCCTTACATGGAAATAATAGAATAATAATAACCAAGGTTGAAAAACATTCCTACCCTAGCTGAATCAGCTGACTTTTTTTTTACGGACTGGTTATTCATTGAATAATAAATATTCATGGATTTGACAGGAAAGACATAGTGCATAATTTAACTTGAGCAAAATTAAACAGGGCAGGTAGCCTTATCCTTCAGTAGATTACAAAGGACTGAACTTGAGTGACAGCCTTGAGTGACAGCTTAAGAATGCCTGACAGTAGCAGAAGTATCAGATTCTTTAACAGCAATTATAAAGGTTTCTTACATTGTGTCCTTGAGTCTATTCAGTGCTAAAATCCTGTATAGAAGGAGAATGAGCTACTAATGCTACCATTCCAGAGAAAAATTCAATGCTTCGTACTTTTCACTGTTGCTTTTTTCACCCATGTTCTTTGTGGATGTCCAGACGGTCAAATGTAGGCTTGTCCCTAGAACAGCCTTTACAGCTCAGCCTTTGAAAACATAAAACATCTGAGTTTGGTTTCTCAAGAAGAAATAAAAGCTGCAGTTGCTGTTCCAAAGCTTGGCAGAAGGCTCTAGTTCTGTACTCACATCATGTAAAATCATGGTGGTGGGGCAGCGGAACAGGTTGCCCAGAGAGGTGGTAGCTGCCCCAATCCTGGAAATATCCAAGGTCGGGTTGGGCAATCCAACCCGATCTTCTTGGAGATGTCTCTGCTCATTGCAGAGGGGTTGGACTAGGTGAACTTTAAAGGTTCCTTCCAGCCCAAACTATTCTGTGATTCTATGAAATATGGACCACGTGTTGCATTACAGTTGTTGAGGATTTTCTGTCAGAGGCTTCTGTATCTGCACTGGCAATATGAGCTAAGCAGATGACTAATAATCCCAGTCCCTGTGTGCACCCTCTCCTGCTCTTACACACACACATATATACACACACTGATAAATTTATTTCCCTCTTGCAGAGGGACTTGCTGCCAACTTTCCCTCCAGCTTGCATCTTTTCCCACAGTTACTGATTTCTGTCATCATTCCCAATTCTTCCCTACCCTCTGTCCATGTCAGCAAGGCTGATGCCAAAACTTCTCTCAGAGAGACACCAGATAAGGGAAGCTCACCTGAGAGGGTAAATGTTCCTGTCATGCTCCCAAGTTCAGTAGGAAATTAAATGTTCCACCAGACCTGGTGGAACAGCACAAGTTGTCTCATTAAGACTCAAGTGTTAACTGTGACCCTTAAATATTGGGGATCTGGCTGCTACCATTTACCAATGTCTTATTTAGTTGATACATACTGCACTGAGTTAGGTGAGCTGTTCTGAGCTCTGGAAGATGATCTCAGCCATTAAGTTCCCACCTTCTTGTGGCTTTACTCATCCATACGTGTCCTGTTGACAGGCCAGGAAACTAGAGGTGTACCCCATTCCTTAGGCTACAGAACTTCAAAAGAATGAATAATGTCCTGAAAACATGAGTGCAATGGCTTTAAAGAAAATCACACTAAAACCCCTCTGATTTACACCAAGGATGACAGATGTTATTTTAGAAAACTGGTTGAAATTCAGCACTATTTAAATAAAGTATCCACTTCAGTATGCATGGCTTTCCACATGTTTCTGAGCCTAGTAGAAAAATTCATGCTTTTTCCCTGTGAAGATATCCTCTCTCAGGACCAAAGGCCTCCACCCAGATTGACATTTTATACTCCTTAAGGCTATCTCATACTTCTAGAGGGCTTCCTTATCTTCTCCAGGACAGCTGTTTTATCTGTCCACAGAGTTTCTTTTTCTTCCCGTAGAATGCTGTCCTCATCCAGAAGGGCCCTGTCTTTCTCCCAGAGGAGCTGGTCTTTCCAGAAATCCTTAGCCTGAGTTTTCTCTAAGTCATTTCCCACCATGATTTCAGGTGCTGCTTGTTTGGAGAGGGGTGAGGAGCTATGCCAGGACCAGTCTTTTGCACGGCTCCCCACATCCCAGATCAGGAGGTTCCCATGTGAGGGAAAGACACCTCTGCCCTTTTCCCATTGGTGCTCAAGGCACTCTTGTCCCTCTGACCCTTGGCAGTCTCCTGCCCCTTCACAGACTCCCCCAAAATATTTACAGCTTCCAAAATCACATGAAACTTGAACAAAAAAGAGAAAACAAAAATCTGATTTTCCCTTCACTATTCTACCCCATAATTCTACAGCTAGGATTCAAGGGGCTTACTTATTTATCCTGTTTCATTAGATTTATTATGACTTTTTTGCACAGTGCCTCCAGCTCCACAGAAGGAGTAGGCTGTGTTATAAATAAAAAACTGCTCTGTGCAGCAATTTTAGCCTGGTTTCTTTGCAAAAATAGACTTGCTCATGAAAACATGGCAGAGGAGAAGCAACCCAAGGCAGGGAGAATCAAGGAGTCATTTCTTCTTCCCTCCTGCCCTTTCAGGTTTCAGCTGAAAAATTTCTTATTAAAACAGATTTGACTCTCACATGGAGGAAGCAACCCAGGTGCCTAAACAGAAGCATCCAGTGTAATTTTTAACACTGCACCCCTCTGCAGATGGTCTGTTAGAAGATAACACATAGGAGACCTATGTCCTTTGGGAGCTGCAGGTGGCAGCTGAGGGAGATATCCCAACGCATACTAGGGCACGGGGCACCCAGGTGTATGAGTGAATTCCCCCTCGGAATCTGCCTCTAATTCATGTAGCTAAAGTTGCCTTTGGATCAGGGAAAATCAGAAAATCATTTTATGAGGCTTCCATCTCCTGAACGTGCATGAAATGATAGAAATAAGACTTTGGGAGCCTTTTCTCACATGGTACAGTAAAAATATTGTCATTTGTTCTTTTACTGTGCTCCTGAGGCAGGTTTATAAAGATGTAGGGTAATTATATCATAGTAGATTTTTCAATTAAAACATCATTATTATCTCACAGAAAATGACTCAATTATATCATTTGATTCCACAAGTCTGCAAACACTCTTTTGGTTGTCATCAAACTAATTTTCTGCAGACAAATCTAAGAGTGCAGAACTAATGGCTAACAAGTCTGATCTAACAGTTTAGATCTGTTCTCTGACTAGAGAGAGGTCTTACATGAACAGATGTAAAATGAATTTGAAAAAAAGTAATGTCTTTACTTGTTAGTCTTGTCATTCTTCTCTGTTACCATCTCTTACCATCAAAAGAACTAAAGCCCCAAAGAATTGTGTCATGCTGCTGGAAAACTTAGCATTTTGACAACTCTAGAACAGAGACACACAACACTTAGAGAAGTGCAGTCCTAATGACAACTGAGTCTCATACCCACTGGTGACTGTGATCCATTGTTCACCTACAGTGACAGAATTTCACAAAGTTTGGAACTATTTGGTTTAAAGTCCGGCGTTGCCGGGTGGAGCTGGAAGGAATCACTGGGCTCCTGGCAGGCTATGAGCCAAAACAAGTACTTTGCTTTATATTCATGCTGGTTGCTTCTGAAGTATAATAAAACCCATCTGTGGGTTTTAATACCCTCACTAGCTCTTCTACTTAGGAAAACTGTCTCAAAGACACAAACAGCACATACACTAAATGCTAGACACATTCTCAGATTGTGACATTATGGTTGTATGACTAGGTTTAGCAGCCAAAAGTAGTGCTACTGTGTCTTGTGTTAGTTGAACTAAAACAGGTGATGGAGCTGAAACTGAGCATGAATACAGCCAAGATCAGATGGTTTTCAAGAGAAAACCTGTGGTCCTAAATCTACCTGAAAGTTTGCTTTAGGAGAGTAGCCTGGCTTTTAAATGGGTTGGTTCCATTAAAGTAATTGGGAAGAAGTGGTGGAGGAGTGGATTAGAAAATCAGGTCTGTCTTTAGAGTAGGTATTTTAACCTGGGTTTACATTTCTAGTTTTTGAAATTTTGGTCATTTGAACACCTTCTCTGTGAAAGTGTGCGATATTTTCATTAGGTACATTTAAAATACATTTAGTACAATTCAGTCCCTGATCCTGCAGGACGTGAAAGAGGCACTTTACTGACAGAAGTTGTCTCTACTTCTCTATTGAAATTGTCTTAAAGTTTAGACAGGAGTGTTCAATTTCTGTTTGGCTGTAGAATGTTTCACTGAGTCACAGTGACCTCTTTGTGAGACCTTGAGACAAATTCATACAGATTCTTTGATGATAAGGTCAACCATCCAGCCAGCAACTGAGGACAGGCAGGAAGAATGAGATGTTTCAAGACAACTGTAGGAGAAACCAAGATTAAAAACCATCATGACTGCTAGGAGATAACCCTTGGAAGTTTGTTCCAGCTTCTTCTGTTTTGAGTTTTTTCCAAATGTCCCAGTACTTTAGTGAGAAGAAGCTTCTACTAAAATGCTTCCTTGTCTGAACTTCAGAAAACAGTTTTTTACATGGGAATAGTTCAGGTAGACACAATTCTGTTCATTAAGAAAGTCTTGCTCTCTGGGACAGGCTCTCAGTCTTCTTCCCAGGTGAGATATTTTTTTCTTTGTAAATGGTAGTGGATAGGTTTTTCCTTCTTCTCTCAGTTTGCTTTATTCCTTCCTCCAGGAGCTGTTTCTTCTTTCCAGAATGTTTTCATGTTCCTGCTACATTTCCCTGTTTGACACTATAGTTGGGAAAAACTGATAATGGAAAGAATATTGTTTAGTCAAATACTTTCTGAATTTTTAGCAAAACATTGTTTTTCTAGACAAGAGGTTCAGGTGAAGCAAGTGCAGCAAACAGCACACTAAACACTGTGTGCAGTGGTGACATGGTAAATGAAACCTTTGGGTATAAATTTTTGACATTTGAGCACCTGCCACGAATTTGTGAAGTTGCAGCAGCAGGATATATTATTTATTTCTCTTCTGGTTTTCTTCTTTCCTCCTAACAAAATAAATTCTGTTACCAAAGAGGACAAAGAGGATCTTTCAGCTTTCAACTCCTCATCCTTTGCCATTTCAACACAAATTTGTGGTAATAGATGGAGATGAATTTCACTCCAAAGTGCTTTCAACATCACTGCTACTAGTAGCATCCTTCCTGGAAAGGACTGGATGGATAAAACTTTGCTCTCTGGCACATCAGTAAAAAACTTCTTTTCCTTTCAAGGATGAGGAGTGGGAAGGTCTCAACACCTTTTCTTGTGAGGAAAGCATGACTGGAACTTGGATATTTGGATGGATTCTGTGTATGGAGCATTTCTAGGACCCTCTTCACCTCTTGAATCCCACCACAGCCCCCACTGGCTGTGTACAGAGCAGCTCTGCACTGGCCTTAATGTCAGCTGGAACATCGCAACACCAACGTTTCAGTGTCTGCAGTTTGATTTTCAGACAGGAGCCCAGCAGCAGTGAACATGAGTGCATGTCATACCTAGATCATCAGATGCCACCCATCAGATGGCAACAGTTAAATTTTTCTTCATTTGTTGCTGTCCCAGAGAGGGCTCTGTGCAGGGAGGAGCCCTTTGGTGACACTGCCACTTCCACTGAGTACCAATGGGCAGCAGCCTCCAAGTGGGTGGGTGACTGCTCTGCCTCAGTGGTCCTTCATCCCTCACTAAAATAGCAGCAATCACTTTCTAGACAATGTATCTAACTGTCTGGAAGGATTTTTTCACCTGTCCAAAGGCTTTGATTTCTGCCCATGTGGAGGTAAATCGTTCAAGTGAGCATCTGTGTTCCTGAAAAAATTACTGTGCACAGGAAGGACCATCTGTTGTTGCTACAAGTGCTCAGGTAACTTTGGATTTAGGAAGTGGTATTTTTAGAAAGAAAATGAGATAGCAGGAGTTACAGAATCCCAAAATATCTTCACTGACTTTAGACAAAGCTCTGTATATGCCATATATGCCATATGTTTTGTGGAAGGAAGTTTGGGCATCTTCCAGTGGCGAATCAAGCCAAGTTTTGGTTACAACTCCATTTTTTAAGACTCAGCTTTAGCAAAAAAAGACCTCTTGAGTTCTCAGGTCCGGTGTCCTTCTTTCACAGTTGCTCCATCACATCACCACCTTACAAAAGCAGTAATATAAAGAAGAGATGCCTTTCCATGGCAGCCTTCTGACCCCTGCACACAACTCTCTGCACACTGTGTGATCTCACAACTCCAGAAACAATGAGAAATCATCTAAACAAACCTATCCCAAACACATCAATGCCAGCAAAACCCCCCCCCAACAACAAAACGACACAAACAAACCAAAAAACAAGCCCCAAAGTAACACCTTCAGTTGGTTAATTTAATGAATTTAGACTTAGAGCAACTGTAGATGATCTGAAGTTTCAGACCACTTTGTTTCAGACCAAAGTAAGAACTTGTTCTTCTGGTAGCCCTCTCAGCCTAATAAAAGACATTTTCTATAGGCAATAAGAAGCTATTTCCTACCCTTGCTGCTCTGATGGTTTAGAAATCAGATTCTATTTAATGGCCTGTTTATATTCCCTTGATCTAAATGTTTTTTTAATTATTATTTTCCATAAGCAATGCTTTATCCTTGGTATATTTACATATATTAAGTTTATGCCTTTAGTCTTTCTCTTAGTAGATTAAGCTAGCTGAAGACTGTAGTCTGAGCTGAAAGAACAGATTCACCATACCTCTCTTTCTTCCTTTCCTTTCCTTTCCTTTCCTTTCCTTTCCTTTCCTTTCCTTTCCTTTCCTTTCCTTTCCTTTCCTTTCCTTTCCTTTCCTTTCCTTTCCTTTCCTTCCCTTTCCTTTCCTTTCCTTTCCTTTCCTTTCCTTTCCTTTCCTTTCCTTTCCTTTCCTTTCCTTTCCTTTCCTTTCCTGCCCTGCCCTGCCCTGCCCTGCCCTGCCCTGCCCTGCCCTGCCCTTTCCTGCCCTTTCCTTTCCTGCCCTTGCCCTTGCCTTGCCTTGCCTCTCTACTGTTGCTATAATTTTTAGCAAAATATGTTAACATTTTTAGCAAATATAAATATTGGCATTTTCCTAATGCTAATTACGTTGAAGTCATCAGTGTCAATTAAAATGACTCGCCGTATGTTTTTATTATTATTATTCATTAAATTAATCCACAGGGGTCCCACCAGCCTCGGCACTCAGGCTTCATGTTGCTTGTAGAAAACAAGACAGTGATCATGCTGGAGAATTTAGGCAAAGCAGAAATTCAATAGAGGGGAAAAACGTACATCATCACCTCTATTTCACAGCTCAAACTCAAAGATCAGATTAAAAGTGCCTTCACAGTTACCAAATGACCAATATGTGCTCATGCAAGAATGAGCAGCAAAGCCTTAGGCACATCAAGAAAAAGCGGAATATATATTATAATTCATGTGGATCTGATGTTCTTGAACAGTAGATTTGCCAGGTCAGGTAAAACACTGGCAAACCTTCCTGGAAAATCAAGTATTAAGTCTCAGGCTGTAAGTAACCTGAAGTAATCAGTGAACTGAGGGAAGAGATCACTAAAATTACCTCACCAGAAGGGACTGTCTTTGTGGAAGTCTTCCAAAGCAGTGGTTTGGCTCTTAACCCCTCAGAGGGGAACACAGAGAATGGTAAGATTAAAAAGGGAAACAAAATAAACCCCGTATTTTTGCCCCGTGTTTTAGGCTGAGGTCACACAGAGACAAGGTTTGAGCCAAGCAGACTCTGAAAAGAACACAGAGCAGCCCATGGGACACAGCCATGAGGAAAGCTCTGTGTCAGTCTCTGCTCTGGCAGCACTAATCCGCTGCTCCTCATGCTACCTCTGTGAGTCTTTCATTTCAGTCAAAGACAACTCAGCGAAATACTGCCCCAATGAAATAGCATGAAAGCAAAAGACACCTTGTGAATGGTGTTGCCATCTGGTGTGCTCAATGCCCAACGTTCCCTTCTGCTTCCCCCACGGGCTGTGCTGGAGGCACTCGGAGCCCAGCCAATGTGCAAGGGCACACGACTTAATTTCAACATTGTCCTCACTTTAGAGTCTAGCCTCATTTGGGGCATGCTAAGGTCATGGACCAGGAGCTGCAGCTCCCTAGCCAGTTCTGGGAACTTGCTTGTGTATCTACACACCACATGAACACTACCACACCTCCTCCCTGGACACTTGTCATCCCCAGTTCTGTCCTGAGTCTGTGAGCACAGTGACATCTGGTGAGACATGCCTGCAGCCCAAACAGCCTCACCTCTCACTCACAAACCCCTTTGGATGGGGAAACCTGAGCCTAAATGCCAATACACCTCTGAGATATAATTTCATCAGGAAAAGCAACGATAGGCCTGATTTTCACCAAAAATGGCTCAGTTGCACAAGTCTGCTTGCTCAGGTATCAGCCAGAGGCTGGACTTACTATAGACCCAAGCTGAGCTGGCTCCTAACCCAGCTTTCATCCACTGCAACTAGGCCTAAATTTGAATCCATTGGAACCTGAAGCCCAGAATATGAGGAGTCCTTGAACAGACCCATAGGAACCCCAAATCATTGGATTCGATATGCCGCTGGATTTGTTATACTGTATCATCTGCCTGGAGAACTGCTCCCACAAAGCTCCCTTTGTGAAGGAAGACCTTGGGGTCTCCAGGGAATCCTCTTTGGCTCTTGCTCAAATAGAAACTGGCCTGGAGGGAACTGCTGCTGTTGAATAAGGTGACTTCTTTACGAAGTGCTTAGGGCCTGCTCTAGATGCCTCCTTGTCCAGCCATGAGATGTTCTGTGCATGGCAACACATGGCTGTGAGAAGTCGTAGACTTGGCTGCCACCAAAAGATCCTTCTCACAAGCATCCCATGGGCACACACTCCCACCTTGGACCTCTCAACCAAAGCCTGAGACCAGACCTTGTGGGCAGGCAGTGATGATCAGGAATCAGTGGGGTGCTTTCTAGTTTATGGGACTTGAAAGGGCTGCATAAAACAAGATTTTATCTTTTAAAGTAGAGATTTGAATGCATTACCTAAATGTTCAGATGCATAGAGGGAAGGGTTGTTTCTCCCCTGCATACGGACAGCACACCCCACCTCCCACCCCCAACACAGCCCTACAGAAGAAAGAAACACAAACTTAACCAACTCCTGTCCTTCCTGCCTACACAGATCACAGGCATGACTTTAGGATCCATACTGCAGATAACCAAGAGAGGCTGTCAGTAATACAAGCATCTACACATGCTGGAGGTGTCCAACCCCACATTACAGTGCAAATGAAGCCAATGCAGGAACTGTTCACATAAATATAGGCTTCTAGAACTGTTTGAGGTGCCTTCAATTACCAGTGTATCCAGGGCTAGCAGATATGAGACAAGGCCTACATCCTTCTGTGTGAGCCAGGTGGGATGCACTTAGGGAAACTACATCAGACCATCCCTCTCTGCAGACCCTAATGGGAGTTCCTGAGTAGACACCTTTGTTTGACTCTCAGTTGATCCATTAGTGAGAGTGAACAAAATCCTGTTTCTCAGTTCAGCTGCACAGCAAGCTTTTACTTTCTTCCCAGAAATCACGTGTTCAGACAACTGCAATGAAGACTCCTCGCTCCACACATGCTGATACTGCACTGAACTCCATTTTAGCTCATTTGTGGTCACTCGGCTCTTCTGGGTGTTCCTGCTTTTTCTCCTTATCATTCACCATAATTACTCCACAGCAAACACACAGTTCTGTTTCCTATGAGTTAAGGCTACAAGTAGGGGTTGTGCTCCTGCCTTTTGGAAGGTCAGCATTTTCAGTTCTGTTGAACAGATACTGTGTTAAATATGTTTTACTATCCTCCAGCTGAGGAGGACAAATGCACTGAAAAGTGGCAAAAGGCATATTTCATGTGTGAGAAAATGAAATTAAAAAAAATGAAAATGCACAATGTTATCTTCTGTTGTCAATGGAACAGCACTTTTTATTATGTCTGTATGCAATGGGAATATTAACTCTGATATGCAGAAGTGCAAATTAAACTGCAGATTTAGATTATCATATTTTAGGGATAGTAACTTTACAGGCTTTTTTTTTGTTTGTTTGTTTTCATTCCATGTAAAACCTCTATGAGTTATAAGCCTTTTTTGTCAACTATATCTTACAAGTGAGAGGTTTATTCCTGCTGTTATATTAAAGGAGGCATTTTGCTGCTAGGAGAGTTTAGCTTTTTATTCAGCTGTGGTAACTTTCCCTTATACTCTAGCACGAAGCACAATTAAGACAGAAGTGTTCAGTAGCTTTATTATGCCCTTGTGTGAGGAGCTAATCTTTTTTTCCCCCACTTCATTTTTCAGGGATTCCCGAATGGTTTTGCAAGCTCTACACGTTTGTCTAGCACACTCTGTAGTGGCATAAGCAAAGAATATGTGGACCTCAATGGGGGCTTTGGCTTTTATATTTTTAGTCATTTCACTTTCTCTTATTGCAAGTTTCAAGACCACTTGAAATTTCCCAATTAATGTTCTGGGCTTATGGGTAAATGTTGCTCACATTAATTTGGGCAATTTGTTACTTTGGTGGGTAAGCAGGGGAATAAAGGACTGGGTAATGTATATAATAATGTATTTATTATTTAAAGGAAAATTTTCTTGACACAGAACAACACACAGATTCACCTCCTGAACTACCAGTGGGAGACAATCTCTGATGAATGCCCTTCAATAAAAATGAACTAAAGCTTTTTTTTTTTTTTTTCTTCTATAGGAAGCCAGCAAACATTCCTAAGGAGGTAATTTCATTAGTAACTTTTCAAGCACTGGCGTTTTTGTTTAGCCTGGCTTTCTATGGAAACACACCATGTGCTTTTGCTGCCCTGGGTTCTGCTGTCTGGTTTTTCCCTCTAATAGCACGCAAATCTATCTCCCAATTTTGATTGAATTTGATAGAGTAAGTGAAGACTCAGTGATACAAACAAATGAGGACATCTGGCCCATTACCCTGCCTTGGATGGATTATGGTTACGGACCCAGGCAACATCTCTTGTTACATTCTCAGGATTATCCCCCAGCATCTGAGGCTGGAGGTTCACAGGTATCCCAAGCCACAGCTGCTGCCTTTGTGTCTTGTAATCTTTCCTACAAAAACAAGGCAAATCTTGTCCTATTCTGCTTGTGTGATGCATATTTAAAGCAGAAAAAGAGACCCTCTGAATAACCTGAGTAAAAGCTGCAACACGAGCATTTATCCCTGACTAGACTTTACTAAAGTTACTGTCCCTGGAGGTTATCCAGCACACTTTGTCTTTTATCTCTCTATTTCGATTACATTGTGATAAATTATCCTGAGTAAGGGAAAGTGTGAAGCAGACAGTCTGATATTTTCTCATTTTCTATCTTTCCTCTTGGGCATTGCCAAGTAAACTGCCACAGAGACTGGCACATTACATCCCTTCCCCAAGACAGTCTTGTGGGAAGAAGCCAAGGAACTGAAATATCCATAGCAGCAGGCTTCACCTGGTGCTATAATTTATAGTGACAGCCATGCAAAATATTTTCTCAGTGATGCACATGAAAGGAAAGTGCCTGGTGTAACCCTGTGTGTGTCAGCAGGCTAAAGCATTTCACAACTTCTGCCCTGCACTGAGCTCTGCAGCTTCCAGACCATCCCAGGGCATGAAAATGGTCACCTCCTGGGTCTTAGAGTCCAGGGGACTTTGGGCTGGGCACACAGTGACTCACTGCATCGATAGCACTTCCAATTCCAGTATCATCCTTAGGCTGCTTTAAAATTTTCCTTCCAAAACACCAGAATCAAGCAGTTTAATGGTACTACAAAGTGTCCCTGTCAACACTGGCTGCACTTGCCACAGGAACTGTTGGCTCCTGTTATTTTTTCTATGGTCTTCTTATGATGACTGAATGTTCTAATTTTCAGGATTCCCACAGGTGATAAGTAAAATGCTGGTAAGTTGGTATTGATGATTGGTTTCCACTGCACAAGCAGAGTATTTGTCAGTAGATAAATACACATTTTTTGCCTTGAACAGTGAAAGAAACATACACTGATTTTTTTTCTCATTGGCTGTTTATATTTCAATACACAAGGATAATTTATACAAGAAAACATAACATTCGTGATTGCATCCAGCATTTTTGAAAACAGACAGACTTTTCCAATCTGAAAAGAAAAAAAAATATGTAGGAGATGAGGGACTATTTCTATGTTGATTTTGACTTCTGAGTCATCAAGTTAGGAGAAGGCCCTGTGGCAAAAGTGCTCACCCTATATGGAGGGTGAAAATAAACTGAACATGAACACAAACTGGAAAGCAGATAGCATCTCTGCATGGCCCTTTCCCTCTCCATGCTAACATTTATGTACCCAGGAAAATTCATGGTGAGACGCAACCACTTCCAAAAAGGCACCTGGTGAAAAAATCCCAAAATATGTGTGTTATGTGGGGAAGTAAAAGTCCCTCCTAGTCTGAGAGGGGGCTGTGTTTGAGCAGAGCATGCTCTGGCTTGTGCTTTCAGTGGCAGCATTAAGGAATCCCTTTGCTCAGCCCAGGACCTCGTTAGTCACAAGAAGAGCAGCACACAAGCTGGAAGGCTCTGCGTTAGGATGTGTGACACTGTGGCATCACCTCAGCAGGCACAGGCAACCCACACTTGACTCAGAGCTTCGTAGAGGGTGAGAAAAAGCACCCCAAAAGCAGGCAGTGATATTGGACATAACTGAAATCCTTGTTAATGTCTCATGCCAGGCACTGGAAGAGCAGCTTTCTCTGCTGGAAGAATCTTGATTACACTGAAGGAAAGAAGAACTAGGAGAACAGAAGGTCAAGCTGTCCAGTTTGGCCACTTGGACAGTGTGTCTCAGCCTCTTCCAGCAGCAGCGCAGAGCACCAGAGCCTTCCAGAAGTGTCTCCCTGCTCCCTTCATTGCCTATACAGAGTGCATGGCTTCCTTGTCTAAGTGCTGAAATAAACCCCTGCTTCAGTGCAATGTATACAGGCCACAGTCTCACCTTCTGCTTCACTGCCAAACTTCCTTCACCAAAATTTTCGCTCTGCAAGGCTACGGCAATCAGGCAGTCACACCACCATGAGGTCAGAGCTTTTTCCAGCATATTGGACCTGGCTGCAGGGAAAGGCATGGAGAGTGTAAGAAGCAGCCTGTGCCTGTCTTTGTGCATGTGCTGACCCAGCAGCGTGCAAAGTTACCCATCAAACACTACCATTTTCCTTACCTTGGCTGACCCAGCATGGACCCATTTTCTTAATTCAAAATGTGCAGCAGTGGGAGTTATATTGGTGATGAACTGTGCAAACCTGGCAGCTGAAGGTAGAATTGTTCCTTCTGAGTTGGAGCAGGCACTTTGTCAGCTCCCTGCCGATGACTAATGCAGCAGGTATCCTTTCCGTTCTCGCAGGGCCTTTCTGAACGGACTCCAAATACACATCAATCTTTATTAATGCTGTCACTCCTCCCGCAGAGGTGCTCTCCCTCAAACCCACTTTTTCTTGTACAGAAACAAGGGCTTTCCAGGAGATTATCCATACCTGTAATCACACCTGAGATGCCAGATTGTCACCTGCTGATGGGAAGGCGACCTAGCAAGCAACCACCTAACAAATAGACCTCTACCAGAGTGACACAAGACATATAAGCGAGTCAACAGTTAATATATGTGGCAGTTTGCAAAGAGCTCTATCACCTGCACTGATGGGGAGGGGGGGAATTGCATGAAGAATGTACCAAGTACTTATCACTCTCTACTGATTTCTGAATAAATATTTTATCTCTCTAAAATAAAAGCAAATAAAAGCCTTAGTGAAAGAAATTTGTTGCGCCTTTTTTTTTTTTTCCTCCTGTACAGTCAAATTGTGTGGGGTCCTTTGCTTCCCCCTGCTGTAATCCTGAAACGGCACAGGGTGGGCTGTGGCTCCAGCCAGCCGTGGGAGTGGGGAAACTAATGAGGATGGGCTCTGCCGGCAAGCACTCCCGCATCCCACAGCTCCCACGGTGCTGCCATCGAGAGCTGTGAGAGCAGGAGGCCAGGAGGAATAAAAGCCATCAAGCCCCCCCTCCGTGCTTCACCGCCCACAGGCAGAGTCCCAGGGAGCCGAGCAGAGCTCTGGGGTCCCACCGGAAAGGGCTCTCCCAGCTGGCTTCCACTGAAGGCTGGATTTTGCGGTTCTTCTGCCCCATCTCCCACACGTGCAGGTGAACGGATTTTGCACCACAGCACTCTCAGGTAAGAGGGGTTTGCTGGGAAGTGGACAGAGTGCTGGCATAAAAGCCAATGTGGGACTTTGTGTTTTGTTAGGAAACCGGATCTGGAAGAGGATTTTGCTCTGAATATTTCAGAAAAATAAAAAGAAACCATTCCCTCTAGCAGTCCTTAGAGAAGAGCCCCTGTTCGGGAGGGGTTTGCTGGCCCATGTACACCTCCCATGTCCCAGCAGGGACCCCCTGGCTTCTGCACCCTGGCAGAAGCCATCAAGTAGGAACTGGGATCTTAGGAAGCCCCAGCAATTCTGCCTGCTGTGTCCACCAGTGCAGAGTGGGGCACCTGCAGCTGGGAAAGAGAGGGGTTCAGTTTGAAAAGTCTGGACACCATAGTACAAGTGTGGACATGGCTCTTGTTTGGACTGACATGTGGTGGGGCCAGCCTGAAGTTGTCTTTTGGCTCTGCTGTAGGTCAGACATGCACCACTCAGTCAGTGCTCACCTTCTTTTGACTCCTATTACCTAAACATTTAGGATGAGAATAATTACCAGAAAAGTAGTTTAAAGCTAAAACTAGCTGAAATAACAAAGGAAACAGGATGGAGGGTCTGTGCTACAGAGACTTATCACTGCTGCTTGTAAGGGACAAGGAGCTGAGTTACAACAGCAGGCAGCAATGTGGGACACAGCATGTGTTCCAGGTGGGCAAACCTGGCCACCAAGCACCAGCAGCGAGGGCACTCAGTGAGGAGTATTGGACAGCCTGGAAGAGGCACAGGGCTGCTGTGGCTCTACTGTGGCTCAGTTGCAACCTGCCACCCTGAAAAGCAGCTGTATGGAGAGGCTCCAGCCTCCTGTAAGGGGCTCAGAGGCTTGCTGCCACTGCTTGCTGGCCCTTTTAACCCAAGGGCAGGTCCCTTTATACTGGGGAAACAAACTCAGGGAAGGACTGATGGGAGGAGGTCCAGAAGTTGGCATTGGTCTTTAACTTTTTTTCCTAGCTGTGGCTGAGTTTTATGTTTTGCATATGACTTTCCCAACTCACTATCAAACTGGGAGCAAGCACAGTGAGGAAGGACACCTTCCTGCCCTTGTATGCCACCAGTCTTCATGCTGCGCCAATTTCAGTTTCCTGTGAGTTTCAGTGACAATTTCCCTGTTTCAGCTGGGGAAACAAAACTGTTCTGCAGCTGCCTGGCTGCTGAATTGCACTTTAGCACCCTCATGCATTGCCACACAGGAAAGTAATTCATCCCTAACACCCACAGCAGCTTCTGCAGAATCACCAAAGGTCTGGGGGAAAGGGAAAACACCTCCTTATCTGGCCAATATAATGACTTCTCTGAGGGATTTGTCAGTCCTGGAGACGTCCAAGCCAACGTCTGAGGAAGGGCTGAAACCATTATCTGGTAGTTATGTGTGTCATGTTCTTGTGTGATCACGCTTTGTGTGCAGCCATCAGGAAATTGCTTTCTTTATCTCACCTGTTGGAACTGCACACACATAGCTCTGACTCAGTCACTTCTGGGCTCCGTCACTAGATGGTGACACGTTTCCAGATAACGAGTCCTCCTTCGGTTTGTAATTTTTCTTTTAGTGTAAAAGAGCAGTAAATAAAGACAAAACGTACGTTTTACCCTCTGCTTTTGGAAATACAGCATTCCCAGCCGCAATAAATTCTGCTTAAGATAATTTGATATTCAACTGATTTTTAATATGGCATTGGATTGAGTAATATGGCTTCTGTAAGAATTATTGCTATAAAAGTAATTTTAGTCCTAAACATTTACATAAAGACTAATATTCCTGATCTTTGCATAATTTAAAACATCTGTGTCAGCAGCCATTGCCATATTCAAAATGAATGCCTGTTTCTGTACTTTCTAGGAATAAACCTGCACTGAAAGTTTTGAAGTTAGTGTGTCATTTGGTTGTGAAAACTACCAGGTTCCCTTCTTTCTGTTTTCCCTGAGCATGCAATAACACTTATTATTTTTCCTTAAAATGCTCATCAATAGTTGTGGCCCAAAGGCACAGTATTTGCTCTGCTCAAGAAGGTTCAGTGGCTGGTATGAGACACATGCACTCACCAGAGGTCAGGCACTCATACGTAATTTCCATTCCAATCCATCATTCAGTACTCACGGAGATGTCCTCTGGGACATGAAGATGAGGTCTGGAAAAGGAGAGCTAAATTTCATGAGACATCTGAAGAGATGAGGCACACTAGAAACCTGGATATGTGTGTTGGTGGCTGGCTGCTACCTGCAAGGGTTACTGACCTAGCAGGATGTCTGTGAATGCCTCAGTCCCTGATATGTGCTTGTTCACTCACCCACAGGTAAAACCACACCTGCCTCTATTACTGCCTGGAAATAGAATCTGCAATGCCATTGTGCAAGGAGAAAACCCCATCCCCTTCCCCATGGCAGCAGAGGGTCCTGTTTGGGCTTGGAGATAGCACCTCTGCTCAACCATTACTAGTAAGGCTTGGACAGACTTTGGAGGAGGGGATGGCCACGTATCAGCTGGTTGAACAAGTCTGTCTTTATCTTCAGCGCATGCCTGGGACCCTGTGGTCCCTAGTAGGCTCTGAGCCAAGCTGGACGCAGCATTGCATGAGAAAGCCCTAGGGTGGATTTCATGTCAACTTAGAACATAATGAGACTAAGCTTAAAATACTGCTCTTTAACCATTAGGAAATCTCCAGGCTATTTTGAGGTATATGCAGGAATGCAGCTTCCCTTATCCTGGCCTCCTCCACACACACCTTCTTCTGTCACACAGCCGCTGGTGGTGGCAGACTTGTGGTGACCCTGGCCAGAAGCTGAGGCATGGAGCGTGTGTGTCTCTGTATGTGTGTGTGTGTGTGTGTGTGTGTGTGTGTGTGAGCTTTCCACACTCCCATTGATGCTGGATGCTACTTAACTGTCTGGTGCTGTCTGAGGCCGGACCTTGGATGCCTGGCTGCTTGCTCATCCCTCACCCCACCTCACAAAAATTCTTTTTTACAAGGAGCTACTTTCTAATCCAGCTACTTTTCTGTCAAAGACATGTTATTCTGGGCTCCCTGCATTTTGCAGTTTTTATTCCATATTCTTCTTCAGAATCCTCCTCAATCTTAAAACTATTTTCATCCTCACTCCTCCTTTTTTTTAATTCATTTTTGCTCACTAGTTAATTCTTGATAAGGTTTGTGTAATGAACCCCACCTGTTTTACTGGGTTTTCTCATAACAATTAAACACATTTTGTTCTGCCCCAAGCCCAATCAAAGCCAAGATAGAATCTTTCATAGTTTTCAAGAAGACGGCATTAATACTTCTCCCCCAGCCTCCCTGTGACCCCAGAGCTCAAGCATCATCACCAGCAGGCAAGCCTGGAGCTGCTGGAAGGCATACCTGCCTCTGGGCATGCCTGGCTGCTGGCTGCATTTGTGCATGCTTGGAGTTTTTGAGGGTAGTGAAAGCCTGCCAGCGTGTGTGAATACTCTGAGTCAAGACACTTAGTAAGGTAAAGACACTTCTCATAGCCATATTAATTTCTCTGTCTCCACAGCACCCCAAAAGACTCATCACAATGGCTGCCGGCCTGGAGAAAGCCTGCCACCGGTGCATATCTAAAATTGCCAGCAATGGTAAGGCAGTTCTGGTAGCAATCACTTTATGTGTTTAAGCAGCCCTGTTGCTAAGCCAGGTGTATAAAGGAATCACGATGGTAGCAAATCCCACCTGACTCTTCCACTGAAGTTTCCTTTCCTAGACAATTTTGGGTGCTGATAGAGTGTGCAATAGTAACTCTACCTGAACAGCAGCTGTCTGCTGCAGTATTTGAAGTATAGCAACCAGCAAAATTTTCAAACAAATACAAACACCACCATGTACCTAAATATGGGCTGCAACAGACAGCCTAAGCAAAGTAATGTGTTTGCCTCTTCTTTGAAGTGTTACCTTACACATAGTGCAGCAGAAGCATCCACAGGGAAAATCACCTGGTAAAGAGCAACACAGCCAGCCTGGGAACAAATTCTCCTAGGAGCAATTCCTGCCAAGCAAAACTGTTGCCAGCCTGTGTGGTGGCACAGGGACACAAGTCTGGGATGGAATATGGACAGGAATATCCCCCCCCTTTCACCCAGTGAGATTTGGGACAGGGTATTCTTCCCTCTGCTTGCCTGCTCCCTGGCACAAGGGCCACAGCAGGCACGGGTATCCCCCACAAGCAGCCCCTTATTGTGGGTTGGAAGCACCAGTTATTGTACAGAGGTTCTTTTGCACTACAGTCTGGGCTCACTCAGGTTTTAAAGCAACTCTTCCCACCCACGGTGGAGGACACAGAGGGCTGTAATGAGCTGACAGCTGGTTGAACAGGCTGGTTCTTGCTCTCCAAGGAGCAACGCAGCAGAAAGTTGACCTGGGCTGAGGCTGTGCAAGCTGCACAGAGGCACAGGAGAAATACACTTCAGAGGTGGGGTTTTGTAAGATCAGGGAAGCAGTGTCCTCAGCAGGAGGTTAAAATCCATGAGTTTTAAAGCAGCTTACTCCTGCTGACTGCATCTCCTTTTCACTCTGAGTTGCAAGTGCCTTTTGCTTTCACTTCTAGGCAGTAGCAATTTCTAATTCCACTCAAATACAAGAAGCAGCAAACCCCTTGACCACTCATCATAACAGATACTTCACCCACACTAATTGCTGCATTTGCCAGTCTAGGGTGTTACCTTGAGGTCTTCTATATTCCTGGTCCTTAGTTTGCTTGAAAGGCTCTCAAAGTTCAGAATGAACTTTTATTAATGATTAAACTCCTCAACTCCTTGCTGCCCTACAACCTGGTAGAGAAAATCAGTCCAAGAGGACAAAAAGTTCAATCCAGGCCTCCCTGCAAAAACCTGGCACAGGTAGGGAAGGAGAGGACATTTTCTGGCCCACTTTTTCAGGCTCATCATTGCCCCAGGGGAAAGGAGGGCTGGGGAGTGATGAAAAACAAGGGGTGCAGAGCATGGACCCTCATTACACCCTGACAAGTGGGTGTGGAGTTCTGACCCAGCTGGTCCCTGTGGGATCCCTCACATCCTGCACAAAGGACATGCAGGGGGGATCTGGACCCATTGGTGAACATCACAATTTAAAAAGTGGTATTTTTTCTGATTTTTGTTCCTAGTAGTTACAAGCAGAATGTCATCATTCCCTGTTATTAAATTACCACTGGAACTTCAATAATGATAGAGAAAATAATTAATCTTTCTGAATTTTTTTTGAAAGACTAGGATTGATTATTTCTGATCTCAGCTATGCTCTTCTACACTGGAAGCACCCTCTTGGGTGTCTGAAAAGTTACCCATGGGTCAGGCAACTCAGAAATACCATTCCAGAAAAGTATCTTCAGGTTTTCGTCATGCTTAAGTTCAAAATCAGCTCAGCTTTAGCTATGGATCAGCTAGTGCATCCAAAATTGATTTTCTGTTCATTAAAATGCAAGCCCTCATGAAGTGCAGTGATGCTTAATTTCACTTTTTCTCATTATTCTGTATATATTTTTCAAAGAGCTTTTCAACACAAATCCATATTTGTACTTATGGTCTCCTGGTATTTAAATAACTCCCAAGAGCCAACCCACCTGTGGAGCATCTTTTCATTCTTGGTGTAGCAATTTAAGTTCAGTTTTCAATTTACTGACCAAAATAAAAAAGGCTAATCCACTACCCTGGGTCTACTGCAAAGCAAACTGAATAGCTCTATATGTAATGCCTAAATATTGTTTTAAAAGTACTTCTGAAAATTATTCACAAGGGGCCAAATCCAGAATCTGGATCATGGCATAACTATAGTTTAGGATCCAGAAGCATAATATAAAATTCAGATAAGACACACGGCAATATTGCTCAACCTCCAAAGCACCTACACCTAGGATTTAAATTTTAGGTGATGTGATTCTGATAGCTGGGTACCAAAATTCTAATTCTCAGTAATTCAACCTTGGCTAAACAAAGAGTGGTGGAACACAGCAAACAGCTGGATGGCCCTGAGCTTGGATGTGGTCAGTTTCCTCATACTTCTCCTGCCTCAAATGGTGGTTTTGCACTGGAACTAGAAGCCTCCATGTGTATGGCTGTTCCTCACCCTGAATCCTCCAGCTTCTGAGTATCCAGTTCGGTCAAGGGATTAAATCACCCCAGGGATGGGTTTCCTGCCATTTGTCCTGAGAGCCTATTCCATCAATATATCTCGTTGCTATGGCATTTAGCCTCATGAACAGAGCAGTCTTTGGTTTTGCTCAAGTTCGTCTCATGTCTCTACTCTTTGGATCACTCACAGGTCTGGTATTGAGTGCTCAAACCTTGCTTTTATTTTCTCATTTAGTGGTGGCTGGCCAAGCTGAACAGATTTAATTCCTTTTCTTCATGTTACTTCGTTCAAGTCTTTTCCGCATATCCCATCTGAGATAGTGACATTTTCCTGTGACTTGAAAGCACAGAAGGACAGCCAGTACCCACAGCTACCAAAACCATGGGCAGACTCATCCCTGGTCTGTAAAACATATGGCCTCACTGGGGCTGGTTCCTCAGAAAGATCCGTCGAGTCTTTCTTTGCCACCACGACACCCTCACAGGCTGCATTCTTTCTTCTCTCCAAGTGCCTATCAGTAGTGCAGGGGATGCCTGCAGATACCACAAAGGAATAAAACATGGATGAAAATGACTGCTTTCCATCTGCACTGTAGACTGTTACACCACCTATGCTGTAGTGCAGCACACCGTGACACTGCTTGCTAAGCTACTGCACTACCATCTGCATCTGCCTCAGGGCATCAGCAGGCCAGGGCCCTGCCAACTGAATTTGACCCAAATTTCCTAACACCCAGACTGCTGGGAGTCAGCCCCCTTCAGAGCAGCATTCCCACAGGGTGTCCAAAGGGCATACTGTGAGTTTACACACAGAGTTTTGCTCCTCAGCTTGTTCATGCAGATAAATCCTGAGTTAACTGCAGAATTTGTTTGGAAGCTGGTAGCATTTCACTAAAAAAGACCCAAACCTTTTTTATCCAGAACCTGACAGGCTACAGAACAAATAGCACTTGGGAGTGATGCTAATGTAACCAACATTTCATTTATTACTGTATTTATTATCAGAGAGCTTGTCACTCTACTGAGCAGCTTGCACTACAGCTCTATTAGCATACTACTAAGAAGAGCAGGTAGGTTGAGATTTATATTCATAAATCACTTCTGAAAATCCTGTGAAGACTCTTACCTGAAAAGAAAGAAACTTTTCTTTCTCTTCAAAATAAATAGGGACAACCTGAGCTGATCTGAAACTTTCAAGTGCTTGGAAAACTTATGGCAGCAAAAGAAAGTCTGCGGAGTTCACAGGTGAATTGGTGTCACCTCCATTGCTTCCTCCAGATCCCAAGCAAATGCCAGAGGACAACAGGCTGTGTGCCCTGAGGCCAGGCATGTTAGTGGGGACGGACAACAACGGAGTGGCAGAGGACTGGGAGGAGAGCTGCAATGCAGGGGCATGGCTGTGGAAGATGCAAAGGCTCAGGCATCAGGCAGAAGAGAGACCATGACATGCAGCCACGATGTCAACAGTGATTCCAAGTGTGTTTATTTCTGTGGGACACCCTAGCAAGAGGAACTCAGCTAAACAGCAGATTTATATCGGCTGAATGTACTGCTGGGCACCAGACACAAAACCTGCACCCACTGATCTGATTTTTGTGACCACAGATTCCAAGGAATGTTCAAGATATTCAGCCACTTATTCTCTTCTTCCCCTGTTGTACTCCCAGACACGAGGTCTTCCCTTCATCCATTTCCCAACACATTAGGATTCCCACAGCAGGACTTCACCAGTGCCCCAGCAGGCACTGCCCTGCTGGTAGAGAGCAGTGAGTTCTCCTGCCTGATACTCTGGTACCAGCTTCAGGGGGCAGATATTCTTTGGAACCATGCCTGGAAACACTTCCCTCACTGTATTGTGTTTTTAGAGACTATCAACCCTTTTTTGCTACTTGTTCCAGGAATGGGTCCTGGGGCTTCTCTGACCAGCCTGTGAGGCGATATCGCCGACATAAAAATACCACAAGCCCCACATGTGGACCTGCCTACACAGCAGCTTCCTCTCTGCAGAGCTGTGCTACCCTGCGGCAAATACCATTTTCTGGAGCAATTTGTCTTCGCACCAGAACGGGGCAGCACAACCCAGACAAACCCAGGCAGAGAATGCCTGTATCGCAGCTGAGCAGCATTTCTGTGAAACCCCCACACATTTAGGGAAAATCAGTCTGTAGTGCTGCTAGCGACACTGAGAGTGGCTGCAGAGCCCTGCCAGTTGTGTAGGCAATTGTTGAAGAGTCTCACTTTGTTAAACAGGGATCTGGAAGCCTTCCCAGACTATGCATCTGCCCCTCCAATTCGAGACCTAAGAGGCTGTAGCTGAATGGGGAGATAATGAGTAAATACATTCCCAGCGACTTCTTTGGGAGCGGAATTAATGAACCATTATCTTTTTATCTTGAGCTCTGAGTGGTCTCTACCTCCCATTCCTCTCCTCCAAAACCGGTCTATCGGGTAAATGTCAGACATGAGCAAACACGGACACCTGTGTGCCAGATGTGCAGCCTCACATGTACATGACCCCCCAGAGCCTTTTTCAGAGCTCACTGCAGCGTCCCTCCCCGGGGTCAGGCAGACCCCGCACTGCACCATTAACAAGTGGCACGATGTCACCTCCTCCCTGGTTCCCGAGCACTTCCCGTGCATCAGGGGCAGGGGCAGGGACAGGAGGCAGCTACGAAATCACAGGCAGAGGGGTGACGTCGCTCCGAGAGCTGAGCTGCAATGACAGGTCTTGTGGCAACACCAGGCAGTCAGTGCAATGCCGGCAGACTTGAACTGCAGCCCTTTGAGCACCAGATAAATGAGTTGCCCAGCCTGTGGGCACTATTTGCCCACAAATGATGTTGGAAGCCCAACTCAGCTACAATACCATCGCTTCTTAATATGAAAGAATGGTCTAGATAATGTAACAGCAAGAGGGGCTAGCACAAAATGTGACATGTGGTGAGAAGGGAGGCTCTAGGCTGAGTTGTTCCAATGAGAGGCTGTCAGTGGTTGAAAGAGCTTAGTCAAGTGTAGGACACTATTCAAGCAGAGGAGGAATTTCTGTACTGTGCAGCATTCAAGAGATGGGAGTCTGAGCAAAAATGAGAGAGAGCGGGAGAGAGAGAGAGACAGAGAGACCGGCCGACAGGGAAAGGAGGAGGGGGCTGCACAAAGAAACACAAGTGCTTTCTTCAGCTCAAAATACCCTCAGTCTCTACCAATTCAGAGAGATAACAAACATGCTACTTCTGAGAAAGATGTCTCTCAAGCTCTGAAGTGTAATATCCTGATTCTCTGCGGAGAAAACATGAGCAGTATGTGGGGGATGGTGTGTTCCCATGAAAAGTGTCTGCGAGCCAGAAAGCCTGCTGGATCTGTTCTGAATTTTGATGCTGCTCCTATGTCCTCTCTCCGTTTTCCTTCTGTAAAACGGAGGCAGTGATGCTGCCCTTTTTCTCTAAGGCAGCCTGAGGGTGATATTTTGGCAGTGCTGCAGAATTTCCCGGAGTGGCACTGTCCGCAGGGTGCTGGCAGTGTCCCTGTTCCTGCACGGCCAGGAGGACGCCATGCGCCTTGCAGAGGTTGCAGTTCTCTGGCATGAGGAACTGCGTGACACAGTTTGTCCGGGGAAAGGGCTGGTCCCAAACCAACCCCAAATACTTGCTCCAAGATTTTTTTCACAAGCCTCCAAGGAGACATCTTACTCCTTTTCTTATCCATGTTCTTCTCAGCCCCCCTGCAATCTATGCCCACATGCCCTTTGGCATCCTTAGGCACCCACTTGCAGCCTGAGCCATTTGTGGAAGGGCTCTGCAGGGACACTTGCCACAGAATGTCCTCATTATGTTTTACTCTCATTTGGCAGGACAGTGTTTCACTTTAATGTTGCCAAGTGTTCATGATTAGGCACAGAGGTGACAGCTCTTGTAAGACAGGCTGATCACACTGATCATGAAGCTAGTGTCCCTCACTTTGTGCATTCATCCTCTGCAGCATCAGGCTGCACTGGGAAAATATCAGGGCTCAGATACACCAGCAACTCTCTAGGGAGTAAGTAAGCACCTCAGGTCCACTCACCTGCAGGGACGGTCTATGTGCACCCCTAAGAGCATCCTTCCACGCAGCTTAAGCTGATCTATCCCGATGACAAATCCCACTCCTTGCAGAAGGGCTGTTGCCTTTGCGCTCATGAGCTAAGCTGGGTCAGGGAGTTAGATCAGCCAGAAACAATTCACATCTGTAATAAAGACAGTTTATTTAGCTATCTGTGAAAACTAAGTGGAATGACATTAAAGCTGCTATTTGCTTAGCAAACAGATACAGCTCATCAGTTGCCATGGATTAGCTGATGCAAAATTACTTGTCACTGCACAGTCGCCTGGCAGTGCCTCTGAAGAGGATGCAGGATAAGGCAGCAGTGGCTGACTCCTTGCCCTTGCAATAAGACAAGCTGCAAGTAGTAGCTGCAAAAGCAGTTTGTGTCTCTCACTGTGCCCTGGAAGTGATAAAAGACGTGCTGATCCCATCACCACAAATGCTGCACCACAGAGGTGATATTCCCATCCCATCAAGTGCACTGCATATCTTCCTACACAATTGTGTGGATACAGAGCATCTGTAAGGATCTGGATGGAAATGCTGGTCTCTAAACTTGAACTAGCCCGAATAACACTGTCTTTCTTTTCTCCTTCACAGCATGCTTTATATTTGGGCTCCTCGCTTTCCTTGCCTTACCACTGTCCATGACTTTTATAGGTAAGTTGACTACTAAAGCAATTTGAAAATAGAAACTTCCTGGCACTGTGTGGCAGGTTAACACATCTGGTGAAGAAAGGAGCTGGAAAATTCAGAGCTTCCAACTGTTAAACCTCTGTCTTGGTACTTTAGCTTCAGACAGAATCCCAGCTCACACTTCATATCAGGGAGGAAGGAGTACTTGAATTCTGACCCCGTTTATCTTAAAAACTCCTCCATTGTGTTTTACCTCAACACTCAGCTTTGTCTGTGGGAGGAAGCTCAGAATCTGACACATGAGAAGATTTCATTAATCAGGATCCCTCTGTATTAACTACACTGCAAAAAATCGTAGAAGCATAGTGCTGGAAGGGAGAAAGATGCTGCAGGCTGCTTTTTCTCCACCTTTTTGAAAGTCAGACCTGGTTTTTGGCTGATATGTCTCTGTATAACCCCTCAAAGGCTGGATTTGTGAGTAGCATTTCAAGATCAAATATTTAAGAAAGGAAAATCCTTTGAGCTGCAGAATTTTATACATTTTTTAACTGCATAAGGCCCCTCTTTTCTTAAGCATCACCTTTCCCTTACCATTAACACAGATTTTTATTTTTTCTTTACCACTTAAATTCTCCCTTTAGGCCTTTCACATCCTCCATATAGGTTGTGAACCCCACTTGAGAAACATCAGTAGAGACACCAGTCCACCTCCGCTTTCAGACACGCTCGCATGCTCACGGCATCCCTGACAGATGTCTGACTTGCCCTTGCTCAAGGAAATTCCATGGCTTCCCAAAGAGGCTATTTCAACATTTTATTGCTCTCAAAGACAAAATATTTTTCCCCATATCCAACCTAAATCTTCCCTATGGCAAATTAAACAGATTACAGCCTATCCTGCCCACTGTGGTCACAAAAACAGATTGGTCACTGTCCTACTCAAGAGATTCTTTGAACTGTTTGAAGGCTGCTATTGTAACCCTGCTCCATCTTCTCTTTTTCTTTCCCAGAGGTCTTAAAAACCTAGTTCTTTCATCCTGACCTCATAGGTCACTGCTTCTGTAGCTTTTTTTTTTTTTTTTTTTCATTTTTGCCTTCCTCCTTTGGCCTCTGGCCAATGTAAGTATTTTTCCTTATAAAAAAAAAGAAAGATGTAACACAGGCCTCCAGCTGAGACCTGAAGAATGAGCAGTGCAGAGTAATTAGCTCCTCTGTTTAACATGCAGGATTTCTGTAAACACACCTCAAATGAAACATGGTCTCTCTGCACCAACCCATTTCCTCCAATTTAGTTTATGGTGCATTGTAAGCCCAGATGGTTTTTGGCAGTGCTGCTCCCTATCAGACATATCTAATTTTTTATTTACATTGAAGTTTCCTCCCCTACACGCAGTGTTCAGCTCTATCAGTTTTCATCTCATAGGTTTTGAAAGCTTTTTTCCAGTGTATCCAGATCACTTTGAATTCAAAGTCCTCAAGAGCCCTTGTCTTTGAGAAGCTGTTCACCTTGTGCCTCGTTATTCATGACAGATGGTCCAAATGAACTCTACATGCAGATGCTGTGGGCAAGATACATCCCCCCTAGACTTGGACTGTGTGCACCCACAGCCAGGCTGAATGTTTGTGTGTGTTGTCCTTGCAGGCTGTTTATGGAAATGGACGTTCCTGACAGTGAAAGGCCCATACCCTCTGTTAGGTGTCTGCCTTGAGATGAGGTGACTTTTAAGGCAGTTGGGACAGACCCACATAATAAGTATTCAGCTAAAGGTTGGTGCTATTCCCTTTATCTGGGGCCTTCAAAGTACCACAGACGACTATGGTGGGATTCCAATTAGGATGTCCTAATTAGGAATTAGGGAGTTCTAATGAGGGATTAAGGAGCAATTAAGAAGTAGGGAAACGGACTGAACTGTTACATCTCAACACTTCAGCTCTTATACTTATCCATGACTTAAGATTGCTATTTATCCCTTAAGAAGATTCTAGCTTTAGCTTTTCCCCAGGCTGAATATGCCTGAACTGTGAAATAGGGATGGGAAAGTATAATTCAAAATGTGGCACAGCTTCCATGCATATTGACATCCTGCCTTCTGGAAATTAATCCAGGGCTGGAATCTGACCACTTAAAAATATAATTTCTCAGAAATATTTCATAATACCTTTAAGATCAGTGAGAAGTGGAAAGTATATGGTCAGATATGAGCCTGGAGCTCTGGATATCTCCTGCATCAGATATAGAGCCCTTTCTTTTTCCCACAACTTACTGAAATTAAGAGATAATGTCACTCTAATATAGTGTTGTCAGAGGAGGTTGGTTTCCTGCAGCTCCATATCAGCAAAGGCATTTTTAGGAAAATGAAATGTCAAGGAAAATGCATATATTTATTATCCAAGCAAAACCCTATGATTTTCTGATAATATACTGTTACCATGATCTCAGAAAAAAACTTGCTGATGTGCCTCCAGTCATTTTGGCTCTTGCTTCCTACAGAGGAAAACTGTGAGATACAATACTTCTTAAAACTCAGAGATGAATCACAGGCAACCCTGGTAATAGTTACATGCTAACATTATACACTCTTAAAATTCAATAATGCTGTAAATCACAGTATAATTCAAGATACATGAACAGGACTCAGCATATTTTCCAAGTCGCAGACTTGTAACATCATTTAAGCCATAGATTGTTTAGCAGCCTTTTCACTTTTACTGGCAGAGATGATCCCTTTTTTCACTAAACACTCCAAAGATATAGAGATTTATTTTAATTTTTTTTTTCAGTTTCCGGGACAGTGAAAGATTACTTCCAATAACACATTCTTGTATGTTGTCCAGAGTACCTTTATAAACAGAATTCCCCAAGGGTAGCTAAATCCCATTTGAAAGCTGATGACACAGTTTTCTTAATAAGCAGTCTAAATTGCCCCCTGTTCAAATTTAACCCAGTACTACTCCTCACACTCATAACTACACCAAATAATTCTTCAAATCTCAAACGTTCCTGAGAGTTGTCTGAAGCCTATTCTCACACTCTGTGCCTTTAGGTGGGAACCACTCTTGTGCTTTAGCAGTTGTTGTTTAACATAATCTTTCCTTGCATTTCAGTCCTTCAGCCAGTCCTCTGATTTGCTGATATGCTTTCTGATAAAATGCTGCCCAAAAGCAATTACTTTGAGATAAATTCTCTGCAGCACCTAGATCCAAGTCTAAGGCCCACAGTCAGGGCTTGACTGAGGTCTATGCTAAGTGATGACAGCTGCAGCCATCCACAAGGAATGCCTGAAAATGGCCTGGCATGTTTTGTCCTCTGCCTCCCATTAGGAAAAAAGTCATGGAGCAGGTACCAAACACTGAATCAGCCTTGCTATACAGCAGCCCTCCTTTCCTACGGGGTGCACCTCAGCCATTTTCAGCTGAGAAGAGTAAAGCAGCTAAAAAGAGGCCAGTGCTGTATTGATTTTCGTTCGTCCTCACCCCTCATCTTACAGATAATTGTGCGTCACAAGGACACTCAGTTGGTAGTGAGCCATTGTGGGCCATGCCAGAGCACTGCCCTAAATGGTGCCCTTAGAGAAGCTCATCTCCAGTTTGCTCACAAGTGCTCTTTCCACTTGCTGGTCTCTTGTGTCCTGGATCACATTACAGTGATGCTCTGTGGTAGCCAAGAGGTGAAATGGGCAAGTACCTCTGCTTTCCCAAGCCTCCCATCTCTTTTTTTCTTTCCCCTTTGGACACTGTGCAGGCTGTATCTGATCTTGCAAAGATCTTTGGTTCATTCTTTTAGATTCCGGTGCTTATCTATGTTGTGGTCAGGTTCAGTTGCTCTTCACGCTGAACCGCAGATTTCTCTGGCTTGCAGGGAGCACTGCAGTAGAAGCAGGGCTTTGAGCTCTCATGGTCCATATACCCCGTCTCTAGCAGTCATAGGAGAACATATCTGTTGCTTACAGAAAAGAAGAGCTAGCACTGATGCTTTCCTACTAGTTTTGGTGTTCCCAGATAAATCACACACATGCTGTGTGAGAACTGATTGGCACATTCACTGATTTCACTGTAACAAATACCAGTGCCCATCTGTCAACTGTAGGTCCATACTTCCTATTCACACCTTGGGGTGTATTTTTAAAGTTACTACTGTATCACCTGCTTTGACCTACTCTTTTGCTGTCATATCTGTCTGCAGTATTCTCCCAAAACCTATCGAGTGCCACTGTTTGTCATTCAAACCCTATCCAAGACTGACTGATGTCATGTTATATATATACATGAAAGGATTCCATAATAGATTTGTCTGGGAAAGAGAATCACAGCTCCATGGGAAAAAAAAACGAAAAGAAAGGCATTTTTTCATTACTTTTTTCCCTCAAATTGAAATCTCAGTAACACACTGGAAATAGAAATTGCCAAGGTTCTTAAACTGATATATATTCCCAGTGATCCCTGGCCAGCTGCTTTTGTGGCAGGCTATTAGATGGCCAAGGACTCTGGAAACCCTGATGCACATGATGTAATTTGTGACAATTTCCCTGCTGCCCACCACTGTAAAGCTGGGAGTCTGAGCAGGTCTCAGAGTTACAGAGTGGCAAAATGGACAAAAAATTACAGTTTGTAATAGGAACGAAAGGGGAGAGAGTCCAAATCCATCTAAGGGCAGCCTTTTTCATTTATATAAAGGTTGGTAATAAATACTTAGAGTCTGCTGGACTCTACCAGCCCTTACACACAGAGGATCACAAAACACTGCCCCGTGTCCTATGACTAAAGTGAGACCTGTAGCAAGAACCACAATGCAGAACACCTATATTCTGGTATGCAAAGAGTGCAGGAGAGGTTCGGGACATCAGCAATACTCTGGACCAGCAATAGCAGTGGATTTGGTGGGCAAATTAATGAGATGAAGAGGATTACAGCTATAGAAAAGGAAAACCAAAACAAAACCCAAAAAACCCCAAAACACCAAAGAAAACACCAAACCAAAACCCACTGGTGCTTCTTTCCTAATTCCTCCTATTCTGCGGAGTTCTGAAAATGGAGGCAAGACGTTCCACCTGAGAGATGTTCAGAACTAAGACCAGCACATTCCTCTCAGTATCCTGCACACTAGGTAACTCCAATTATTCTGAGAAAAGTCAAAATATCTCCTTGAAAACTATTTATACAGCAAGAAGAAAACAGAAAATCCTTTCTACCCTCTGCAACTGATCAAAGCCCTGAAACATGAGATCAATACCAATAAAATTACAGTGTAATGAGCTGTTTAAAATTTCTGAAGATGCCACTGGGTAAGAGACTTGGGTGGGGGTTCACTCCAGCTAACTTATAGGGATCTACAGATTCCTTGTATGGCCATGGAGAGAGGCACTTTCAGGGACCAACTCACCTGACCCGTTTCAAGTGCCTATCTTAGGATAAATTAATTGAATTTTACAAGTGTCTACTTCTCCCTATTGACTACAGAGTCTAGAAAACTAGTTCACATATGGATGCCTGCATTGCAGACATCTATATTTGGACAGATGAGTTTCACTGCCACAGACCTGTATCACAAGCTTCAGTCTCTACTGCCAGCAACATCCTCACACAGCCATACACTCTCTTCCCTAAAACTTACCCAGCTTTCCCTTTTTTGCAGTAGATTTGAGGGTTGCCAAGATCCCCAGCTCCATAACAACCAATGCTTTTATCCTGCAGCAACCCAAACAGCTTGGAAACTTGAGTTTCTACAGTTCCCTATCAGCTGCCTGGGAAGCTAAAATGGTTCCAGGTGCTCCCACGGGTATTGGCTCCCAAGCTTCCAGGCATCTGACTCAAGAACATGCCACACTTGTAGGAACTAATGAGCAGGAAAATCCTAGGGGATGCTTATCAGAATTCCTTCTTTTCAAAGTTTTGATTTTCAGTGAATTTTCTACCACTGATGAAAAGTTCCTGTCCAGCTCAGTCAATGGTTCATTTAACAAAGAGCTGTGGCTGAAGCTAATGATCTCTATATGTGGCTCCAATCAGTAATGCCAGAAAATAATAATGTTGGTTTTGCCTTTGCTCTCTCTCTTCCTTCTCCTGCCTTTTGCTTGTTCATGGCCCTCACTCCTGTGGTGGGAGGTGCAAACCCTTTTTAATTCAGCCCCCATTTCAACAGACACTGGATACAAGTCTTGGGTGTAAGCACTACTCTTCACTTACAGCATCTATAGTTTTCACTGTACAGCTTGTTGCAATATCTGAACACTTAAACTAACAAACATTCATTTTTGCCGTTCAGGAATGAAGTTTTTGGAAGATTGCCCAGTTCAGCCACTGATTCCCTTATATCTGTTGGTGGGTGGCGTGATTGGCAGCTTAAAGGTAATGTGCTTTCTATGTGTGAAAAACATTTTGTGTGACTCGACTTTGACTTGCTGGTTAAGACATAATGATAGCTCCAGACAGCCACATGCACCCAGTACTGGAGAGCTACCGGGATTGGACTGTGCTTGTTCCAGCACCAAAAGCACCTGTCAGTCAAGTGAGTTGCTAATGAGCTCAGCATTGTCCCACACATTGTGGTGTGACTTTCTCCTGCATCACCGCATCTGTGCTACCATCCCTACTGAGGGAAATGACTACTTAACACGGATGCCTGTGGTAAATGGCAGTGGTAAAGGTCCTTTTCCCACAAACAATCGTCCAGGCATGTAAAATCTTTCTCCATTATTTTCATACAGACAGGACAAAAAGTTAAGTTACTCTCCTTGCTTTGGGAATACTATAAAACTACTTGTGTTTGTACATAGTCCTTCATAAGTTCAATGTACTCCCACTCTGACCTGGGCAGTAGTAAATGACTGCAGCAGAATCACTTCCTTCCAGAATAAATATATCCCTGCAACACAGCAGGGCTTATTAATCTAGATGCAGCATTTTCTAACCACAACTACCTGTCTTCCAGTGGACTGTGCTCACTTATATCTTTGCTGAGCCAGAGTCTGGCAGCTTGACAAGTAGAGACACCCTCACACCTGTGATAAACCCTGGTCACTGCAAAGCTATAACTCTGCATTGACTCTAGAGTAAAGGATCACCCTGTTCTGACAGTCCCTTTGCAGATGGTGTTAACTGGCTGCTAGGGAGCATGGAGAGCCTTGCCACAACATTTCTAGCCTCTTTTCTTTGCCAGGATGGAAAGAAAGGGGAAAGAATACTCCTCTGCAGGTGTCTGCATCCACTGCACTCTTTCACAGTGGTAATTCAACCAAACCACAGTACATCACTGGGATATGAATCATGCCCTCTGAGGACCTTTGGTCAGTAAATAAGAAAATGGGAAAAAAAATAAAGTGCTTAATCTTGTTACAAGGAATTTGCTATGTTGTGAGTTCTACTGGCAAATGCTTAGTCATTCGATCACACCAGCGGACTTATCTGTATAATGAAAGGTTCATTTAATAATAGTTTAGAAAAGATTAGAGCAGAACTGAAAGGAAATGTTGAAGCTAGTGGATTGAAACTTTCATAAAAAATGTTGACTGGTTCTTAGCTATTTCTGGTTTAAAGTCAGTTTTTCTCACTATAAATAAGATGGTAAACAGATCAGTTAATATTCATGCTGACATCAACAAATGGTTTGAATCTTATTTCAGTTGACAGCAGGACTGCTTATTCTGCAGTTTGGCAATGCATTTGGTCAGAACTTGATTAGCTTCACTCACGTGTCAGCGCTTGGTCTGTAGCCAAATTCAGGTCTCTCGCCCATCTGAACTCTGCCCTCTGTTATGTTCACTGGACTGCACTGACTTCATTGAGCAAGGCACTCCCTTGAGCTCTGAAAGATAAAAGGTCAGAGAACGGGTGCAGGATGAAGTCTGAATGGATGCTGTCCTGTGATGGATATAATCTAATGGCAAGTCATTCTAGCCCAGATCTATGCAGTCTTTAGGTTCCTCATCTATTTCTTGACTTCCAGTATTTTAAAAACCAATGGTAACTGTTCAATGAGGCAACTGAACCATTCTAGAGCACCCAGAGAGGTCTTCTGAATTCGTGCCACACTGCTCCATAAATATATATTCAGCAGCTAGTAACAATGTGAGCGACTGCCAGCAATTTCTTCAATCACAGCTTGGCAAGGCAATACACATAAGAATTAAATGCACTTTCTGTGAACTAGTTAGAGATTCATAAATCGACCTGGGAGGTTTCTCTGACTGCCTCAAACCCAATACTTATCTGCCATTTAACCCCATTCCCACTGCTGAGCTTGATGGAACGTGAGTACAGGCAGCTGCCTGTGTGCTGTGCTGAAAGCTAAATGGGCTGCAGCAGGCTTCAGGTCCAGCCACAGGTACCCCCATGCAGAAACCACAGACCCACTGGCCAGGTAGGTTTATCCCTCCTGTGTTTCATGAGTCTGTGTAAAATAAATGTTCATATGAGAAGAAGATGGTTTGAGCAAGCCTGTCAGTTTGAGTGCTCAGCTGGATGTCAGACATCAGAGGAAACACCTTTTTTTTTGCCTTTGTTGGTGCTGGGACTTTAAACTGTGTTTCTCAAAAACTGGTACCAACAGTTGGGCTAGAAAAGCAGTTGGTTTTGTGAACAAATATTTAATCATTTATATATAATCAAACAGTTTTACAGGGAAGAGTAAGAGAAAACTCTGGATTCTCTTGCTAAGCTTTTCCTATTGAAAATGGGGCACATGGACTAAAATCTGAACCAGGTAAAACATATACCCAAACAGGTTTTCCTTGGCCAGTGTTCTGGAGAAAGTAGAGTGTAAAATGAGAGCTGCTCTTCTCTTCCATTTCAGGCAGAAAATGAGCCCAGAATATAACTCTGTGAAAGAGAACATGACTGAAAACCCCAGTCAATCTACCTGTGTTCTTTGTAGTGCCAAGACTAAACAAGAAATCCAAGCATTACTGATGAATCCTACTGCATTTCCTTGTATACCAAACCTTCCTAACCACCTGGCATCATGGTATTCCACCTGCTAGTGAACTGAAGTATTCCATTCTGCTGGTTTTGACTGAAGGCAGGAATGGAGCAATCTGAGAAAATGGCACTTAATTGAAGAAAATTTGACAACAGTACATTGCAAGCATCTAAAGCAGTTTCTTTGAGGTTTAAGTCATAGTCTATATGCTTCATAATTTGATATGATTCAACTTTATAACCATGGAAAAATAGAGTTAGAAGAGACAAATCTACCCACTCCAAGGCAGGAACTACACTACTTAAGTAATTTAGCAGTTACTCTAATCTGTTCTTAAGTCTCCAGCGTGGGAGCTGTTGCCATCTCCCTACACAATCTGTTCTCATGCCTTTCCATCAGCAAATTTTTTCCAATGTACGGCCTCTGGTGAATAAACTATAAGGAAAAAATGTATTATTGTCCAGCAGTACCTGCCTCATTTGTGGCTCCTTAGCTTTCTCTTACATGATTTTCTCACACCCAATTTTATTTGGCCCAAAAACAGGCAGTAGCCAGAAGGTGTTGCCACTTTACTTATTCCATTTTCTCCCCCAATGCCTCCAGGTGACTCTCCTGCTGTACGACTCAACCAGGATGAGGCAGCTGCTTTCCAAGTCTGTTGTGATTGATGATGATGATGACGACGAGTATCCCTGGAGGCAGAATGCTCACAAGTACTACATCCATCTAACCCTCAGCCTTTTCCTCTTTCTCTGGTTCATTCTTGGGAACTACTGGGTTTTTTCTGTGTATCTGCCAAATTTCATCCCGCCTTTTCATCAGCCTCAGGATTACTGTGACAAAACCCTGTATATTTTTGCTGTTGGTGTTCTCATTATTAGCCATACTGTTCTGTTTCTCCTTATCTTTTGTAGCTGCTGCATATACTGTTTTTCCAGGCAAAGATTCTCTTCTGAGGAAGACTAAATACTACACAAACAAATCCCCAGATGTTTGGGAAAGCGTGTACAACAAAGAATAGGCAATAATTCACCCTTGTGTGCATCTACGTGTATGATATATATGTGTGATAGCAGTCAACTGCAAGAGGAAATTATAAAATACACTGCCATCTGGAAATAGCTGTGCTGGAATGCAGCATAGTCCATGTAAAAATGCTGCTGCAGGTGCCAGGGTGTACTCCTGCTAACTTTTACATCCCTTTTTTAACTTCAGATGTTTTATCAGGAGGAAGCTCTTGCAGGTGGCAAACTCCTCTAAAACCAGGTCCCTCTTCTGTTCATCCTCTGCTGACGTCCCACAGTACATCTTTGCCTATAAAAGTAGCCATGTTGTCCTCTTCACTGGGATCTGAACGTCTCCCCAGAGTCTTGCTGAGGCTTGCTATTGTCCCTGGATTATAGATGAGGGAGCTGAGACAAAGGGTTGTATTCAGGCCACTTTGCCAGTAACTTAGATGATCACTAGAGAGCTATTCAGGCCACTGGCAGACTGGCCAGTAAGCAGATATGATAGCAATACGAACACGAATAAAAGGCATCCTGAATATGGCCCTTGGGTCTCTTCTGAACTTGGGCTGGGAAGCATCTGTATGTAACTGTGGCTAAACCAGACAGTATGAATGCATCCATATATATCCAATATATCCAAACTGAGCCAAGGCTGCTTTGCAAGTCTTTGGCAGAACAAGGAACTGAGCTACTGAGTGTCAGATTGGTGCTTTGACCAGGGCTCAGCATTCCCCAGTCAGGGGATACACTCTTTCTATAGCAGTAATTTGTCAGTACCAGACTAACACAAAGATGACTGTCAAACCATCAAGTTCATAGAAAAACTGATGATGTTACCTTGGTATTTTGAATATAAAACACAACAATAAGACATGGGCGGGGATGTGAAGATTTAAGGTGAATGCATTCACTACAGCAGTTCTCTGGTTGTGGTGTGAGTGTATATTTGATTTGTTCACTTTGGTCCTGTACATATGGAAATCTGTACTTAATGGACAGATGTAATGCAAAAAGCTTTTCAGTCAGCAGCAGCAGCTTTAAAAGCACCAGCATGCACAGAGAAAATTTTTTTGTGACGTGTAACGGAATAAGCCCAGGAGTGGTCCTGGTAGATTGTTTATTCATGTGTTGATGAATGCAGTGTAAAAGTGCTCTTTCTGCTTTTGCTCTTATGCATTTTTGTTAATATGGTCAAAATGGAGGGACTCCCCTCTAGCTGAGCATGAGGGTGGCCCAAGGCACAGGAAAAAGGTGTGTGTTTTGTGTATTTTGTCTGTTAAAACCCACACAGCTGAAGCCTGTGTTTTAGTGAAATCCAAAAGAGTTATACAATGCCTGTGAAAGGGTGAGATATTTACAAGAGCTCAGCAATATGCCACAGCTGACCAGGGTCTGCTCAACCATCCTTCCTGGGACTGAGACTGAAACAGTGTAACATCTGTGGGAACCACCTGTCTTCAAACATGAACATTTATCTCACCAGCTATTGGATAGATAAGTAAGCCTGCATTTGGTTCACAAGGATCTTAATTCAGGCCCCAAATTTAAGAATTGTTTATTTACAGAAAACTAATCTTAGAAAGAAGGATAGGATAAAGGTAGGATAGGATAGGAGAAGGGTAGGATAAACGTGAAATAATCTGACATGAGGGCAGCATCAATGTAGCATTCCCCTACTCTGCAGCACCCATTCAGGAGAGGTTACAGCCAGGCTGCCCCTGTTCAGAAATCCATGGAATAGGTATTACCAACACTGCTGGCTGACTTAGGCCATGCACAGTGGTATGTAGGGAGAAATGAACAATCTTTCCTTTTATTTGTGGGTCTCAGTTCAGATCTGGGAGAAATTACTGGCTCTGTTTCCCAAAGAGCTACTTCACCACACCCTCTCCACTGCCCCTCATGTTTCTGAAACAACTGCTGCCAATGGTGAAATGCTAGAATTCCTTTTTCCCACCCCAAACACTTCAATGACTCAGCACCTGGACTCCTGGATTTCAGGGGTCAGTTCTGAACTTATCGATGGGATTTTACCTTCAGTGGAGAGTATTTTCATTTGTTAAGAACCCAAAGTGCTTAAGAAATTGCCTATCAGAAGGCATAACTCCATCCATCACTCAAATGCAACAAAGCAGCTGTTTATCATTACAGAGAAACTCTACCCAGAAAATTGGAACAGGCACAAAACCAGAAAATTATACTCAATTGATAATGCAAAAGAAATTTAACAAGGAAGTAGCTCCACCCACAGGACTCCAGTACAAACTTCCTTGTTCTTGCAAAATGCTGCTAGAATCATTCTTAATCACCAAGAATTAAGGGCTAATACTCCTGATTTAAGTCTGAATTGATTCCAGTGACCTCACAGCAAGTGATGATGTGCTCCTATTGGAGCAAACAGGAGGTGATTTTAGTTCAGCCCAGAGGAGAAGAGACGTGAGCTAAGTGATATTGCTTTGTGTTTGCTGTGTGCTTTCGTGAGCATGGTTACAGCAGCTCAGCAGATGTGCAATGATTCGCCAAACTTCAGTCACACAAAAGTAAACCTGAGGCCTATGCCTCATTCACGGGAGGCTAAGACTGACATTCTCTACAGTCTGACATGGAGGATTAATTCTTCAGATATGACAACCCAGTGCATTCATTGACATATTGGGAAAGTGCTGCTGAGTCACTGTGCTTGTTGGCACAAACACAAAATTATAGAGGAGGTAGTAACAAGGCAAAAGATATTTGTGAAATATTTTGAAGTTATACAAAGTAAACAAAATACTTTGCTAGGACCAAGAGAGAAAAATTCTGCATTGATAGTATTTACCTTTACCTTGTGTACATCAATACGCTATGGCACACACAAATGAGAACATCAACACTTCCAAAACCGTTGGAGCCATCAATTCTGTGCCCAGAGGGATCTAACCATGCCTTCTGCACTTTCACTGCTAAGGCTCCCTTCAGCAGATGGGAATCTTGCAGGGTGGAGCAGGGACACCTAGTTTGGGGCATGTGATTAGACGTGCCTGAGTCACAGTGACTCTTCTGACCCACCACCAGCTGCATAGTTTCTCTCAAGTTGCCCCAGTGGCTAAATGAAGCACTCAAACCTAAATGAAAGTAGTTTAATTGAAGGCACTTTATCTCACTTAGGGGTAAGCCAGGAACATGTGCATGGGCCACAGCACCTTAACTTGCAAGCAGCAACTTTTTGAACTGCCACAAATTGATGGTGTCCCCAACATATGCTCAGTCCCTGCAGAAGTAGGCATGACTCTTCAGCAAACAGCTGTGGAGGAATTAAGTCATTACAAACCAAAGGTGAAGTGGCTGAAAATACAGTCTACACCTTAAAATGTTTAATTTAAATTTTGCCACCAGACTAAAATTACAAATTGAAAATGTTCATTTTTCCCCCACAGTAATATAAATGTCTCCTGAAAAATTGAACAAAATACACCCTTAAGTTAATTATTATGCACTCAGAATGTTGACTACAATGCAGGAAACCAGCTCTGTTTCAGTTAAATCATCTCCCCTTTTTGAGAAGGAAAGGTCTATTTCTAGTATTTAAAGTAAAAAATATACATTATTTCAATAGATTAGATAGCCTGCTCACTGCTAGTTGTGAGTACTACAGAAATCTAATAATATGAAGACCCAAAGACAATTCCGCATGCACACACTGACTATACACAAACATATAAGTGCACTGACAGCAGCCATGAAATAAGTTACACTTATTACAGTTTATTGCCCACAGTATATTTGTCCTCCCACTACTCCACCTTCTTTAGCAATGGGCATAAGATTCCAATGCTCTAGAGAGTAGCTTTCCACAGCTATTTTAGAAGCAGCAGACAGACACGCAATGTTTTTTTCCTTCACTCCAAATGTTGAACACAGACAGCTCCTACCTGCTGGCCCAAAGAAGAGAGAAAAGAAGAGCATCAGACATATCACAGATCTCATCTTCTCAGGACTGGAAACCAGAATGCTGTGCTCTCAGGGAAGATGATCTCTCTCCCAGAGCACTTGCTCTGAGCTTTATGAGGTCCCAAGACATCAGCCATTAAAACTACAAGGTAACTGTGCAGAAAAAAATAACCTAGAATAGCTTCCGCTTCTTTATGCCAAGAGCTGTTTCAAATGTCCCAGATCCTGAAATAGGAACGGTTGGTGTAAAAGATCCTAAATGCTTTGACTTTACAGACAAAGAGCTACAAAGATTAAACTGGTGATAGCTCATATATATTGTACAACATTCTACACTAGACCAGTTTCTGTAAATTATTTTGAAACTTATCTCAGATAATTAATCTTCTCCAAATTCTAGTTGATAGGGACTTGGCATCACAACCAGAACCCTTGTATTTTCTACATATAATACAGAAAGGATTGTTACGTTAGGACTGCAATTTGAAACTGTTGCTTCTTGGCATAGGTTTCTTCAGGTTCGTGTTCACTACTGGAGCAGATGAAAGTCCCACAGGTATTAACCATAGGAGGAAACAGAAAACATTTTTAGAAAGTATAGAACTTGAGGAAAAATAAAAAAGACTGGCAAGTGCCATCTGATATTGCATAGTACAAGGAAACTGCTGAAAAGAACAATGTCATATTGCAAGGTTTCTGAACAAATTGTACAAAATTCTGAGAAATCATGTATATGTGTTTGTAACACTGAATTTCTACCAAATGTCTCATTTGAATAAAAATGAGTGTAAGTGCATAAGCCTATGTGACTGCAGTCTAAAAATTAAGGTACTTTACATTTACCAGTCATGCTAATTATAATCAACCCTGCTGCAATTTCACTGAGATGAATAGTTATATCAGAGACTGATTTCACCCACAGATTTGAATCTCAGCCATACTGACTCTTCTGTATGATTAGTAATACTCAAGCAAAGGAAGAATCCATGATTTCCTTCCCCATGCTGCAGTACAGCAGCTCAAATGTGAGATGCAAACTGTGGGCCTGTAAATCAACATACAAGAAAGCTTTCTTTTTACAAGGTCCTCGTCAGGTGAGTTAGGTACCTACATATGCAAAGGAGCCTACAAAAAAATGGAGAGGGACTTTTTACAAGAACATGTAGTGATGGGATAACAAGGAATGACAGTAGGTTTAGGTTAGATATTAGGAAAAAATTCCTTACTGCAAGGGTAGTGAGGCACTGGCACAGGTTGTCCAGAGAAGTTGTGGGTGCCCCATCCCTGGAAGTGTTTAAGGAGAAGTTGCATGGAGTACTGAACAACCTGGTCTAGCGAAATGTGTCCCTGCCCACACCAGGGGGGTTTGAACTATATGATCTTTAAGGTACCTTTCAAAGACACCTTATGGATTTGATTCTCAGTCCTTTGGAAAAAAAATTAGCCTTTCAGTGCCAATATGAAATGAGTACACAGGATGCAAGCAGTGGAGAAAAAATTTCACTATTCAGTCTTACTCACAAGCTGCTGTAGACAACAACTTTTTTATTATCACTGTTTACTTTTGCTCTTTGTATTGCTATTTTACTTCTGCATGGATTTCACAATAGTAGTTCCTAAATACTATTTATTTTCAGAATATATCAGAAACAAAGAGTTGCCTCAGTATTTTTAGTGAACTTTTTTTTTTTTAAACTTGTCCAACAGGTGAAATAAGACTTTAAGTAAACAGGGCTGGTGCTGGGAAGGTTTGGCTCCATAGGCATGGATAAGTTTCACATATCTCTGTAGGTTCTGTTACAACAGCACAGGGACTGTTTGAAGACACAAAACTCCAGACTATTCCTTTGGCATTTGAACAAAACATACAGCAACCATGTAAGGAGGTGTGTCTGTTCCTCTACTTGTAGATACTTTTTGGAGGATACATTCTACTAGATAATATCTGCAATTTGGTAACAACTGGACTGGAATTAAACGCTAATAAGCAGTAAGATTTGCAGAAGAATAAAAAAAGCCAGACAAAAGAATGGAGTGTAGCAGGACTCACCTGAGTCAATAAGCCTGTGAGAATTCCTGTCCAACAGCTGGTAGTAAGAACAGTAAGATCCAGTAGAAGAGCAGTAAGAAGAAAAACAGGTAGCTGAAGAAAATGTTAGATAGATAGATCGATAGATCAATAGATAGATAACTGCATTACTGCCACAGCCCAGCAACAAACACATATGCATTCAAGTATGTCTTTAGGCATAATAAGGACATAAAAAGTTTTTCAGTTATGGGAATCACAAAATTATCTTTTACTGACTAAAAAATTTATTCTCTAGGATGCATATCAATTATAATGTTTTAGTTTTATTATTTTTAAAATATCCTAAGCCATCCTATTATTTTTAAAACAATTATATACACTTAAACTTGCATAAGTTATTTGATATATAGGAGATTAACTAGGCTAGCAGCAGGTCTAGCTGCTGCTCCCAGCCAATTCTTTTCACTTTGGGAGGACACTCAGCAGCCTCTCTCCTTGCCAGGACATGCCTGGCCCTGGGAAGTCCTGCAGGCTCCCAGAGACCAGGGCCCTCAGCAGCTGATAAAGCAAACCTGCACTTCTGATAAGGCACAGCATGAGATTCCTTTTACTGGCCCCTGAGCAATGAGTGGTAGAGCTGATGACATATTGCCACACTTGTTCCTCAATAATAAAAGGGTATTTGGTCTGGGGAAAGCCTGACTCTTCACTGGAAACAACATTGCTGATGACAGCAGCTGGAAAACTTGGCGATGACTTGGGTACACAACAAAGGAAACACCCTACTGTTCACAAAAACACAACACAGGCCAGAACTTCAACCCCTCCCTGCATTCAGGATGAGCAGCTTTTGCTTCTCTCAACCTGCTTCACAAGCACTTCAGACACGTTGCTGAGACCTCAGGGACTTGATGCTCCTCTTCAACCACTCACCAAACCCTCTGCTTCATTCAGACAACAGGACAAGTGTCAACTGCCTCTCCCCAGGCTGCTGCCAGCTCTTGATTGCTATGACACTGACTGGGGCAGTGTGAGTTTCTAAAGCAGAGTTTTCAAGTGTTCTGCATCCAGAGCTGAGGCCAGCATAGTAAAAACAGGGTTGGGAGCAGCTCCCAGAGCAGTGGCTTGCACACAGTTGCCACTTCCTCTGGAAACCTGGCCCCAATTATAGATGCTGAGCTTTCCTGCAGACCTGGCCCTTAAAGCCTGTGCCTGTTCCCACTGTAATCAGTAGCGACTGAATCAGTTCTGATTGATTTAATGGGGGCAGGCACAGAGACTTAATTAGAAAATTAGTAACTGCAAGGAAAGGAGAGAATGCACAACGGCCTGCCAGATCTCTGGAAGAAAGTAAGCAAAGGAGTCAGTCATCCTCAAGACTGAGATTTTAGCCTCTCACCAAAGAAAAAAAGAAAATATAATAAAAGAGATTGACAAAATAGCCTTGAAGCTGTTTTAAACATCTTGTATAATGTATAATTGCTTTTCAGCTCTTGAGTACTCTACTTTTAGATCTGTCCCCTGGGAAGAAAATATGAAACATGCTGAAACTCACAGCCCTTAACAGCAATCAGAATTTTCAACTTTTCTTTGTGCTGGAAGTAATTAAAACTTTGCTTAAAACTCCTTGCTATTTGACAGGTACAAAGACAGATCAACTCTAAGGTGTGTTTTTCATGTTAGTCCAGCTGAGTGCCAGAGAGGTTTTTCAGCAGCTCTTGTGTTTTAAGAAAATTGAGATTCTCAACTCATTACTTTATGAAAAATCCTCCTGTCTGGAGGCTCACACCCACAACACTCCAGCATTTTTATGTGCTTGGAGGATTACCTGCAGTCATGGAGGGCCTGCATAAGAGACTTGGGGGGCTATTTGTACACTGGTAAATGCACGCACCAGAATGCAGGACCACCAGTGCCAAGTCAAGCTGTGCGGCGTTAACCCTGGTGCAGCCTCATCCGTAGTGTTTGGGAACAAATGACCTTTTGAGCACACTATTTCCCTGATGATATTTGAGCTTGTTTTGGACAGCAGTATCTGCTTAATACCTACTGGGAGCCTGGGCATCAACAATCATTTGCCTAGTATGGGCAATAAGAGAATCAGGGCCTGGGAATATGCAACGGAGTGTTTGATAGTATAGATACAGGGTAAGAATTAACTTGGGTGTGTTTTATCAGGGATAAACAGTGAGTTGTGTTTATTAGCCAGGGTGAAGCCATTTTGTTCTGTGCTCAAATGAGGTAAATATTAGGAGCTCAAGAGACTCTGGCTCTCCCACTTTCAGCTATATATGACATATATATACCAGTTGCTGGTGTGATACACATCAGCATTGTTTGTCAATCAAATCTTAAATAATCAGTGTGAGTTTTCCAGCAACCCCCACCAGGGCATTTAACTACAGACATCCACTAGAATAAACAATGTATATTGTACTGACAATTGTGTAACCTATGGAGCAGTATGCATGCTTACAGCAAGAGGGCATTGGAAGGTCACTGAGGAAAAGTCATTATCTTCATCCCCAAGACCACCAGAAGGCAGAAAAGACCCCCCTAGCAACACCGTGGCGCAGAAGCAGAGCACACCAGGAAAAGCACGTCAGCCGGAAACCAAAAGAAGATAAGAACACGGAGCGGACAGAGAAGCGGGCGAGCTGCTTTTGAGGGAAGAGAGTTCCCACAGCTCCCCAGCGCTGGTTTGCCTGTATATCGCTTGCTTAATAAATCTTTTTATTCACCATAATTGGCTTTAAGTGACTTTTGTCGATAACACTGGCTGTGATAGGTATCTGAGATGTAGGATGCCAATGCATGAGAAGAATTCTTTGTCTAAAAAAATCTCTCATGTTCAGAGCAGTGTCCTGTTGGAGTTAATTGCTAAGCTACTAGCAGTCAAGAAAGAAACCAGAAGCTATAACTTTCCAAATTTCCAAAGCTGCAGAATGGATTCTAATTCAGCTAATGAGATGTATCAACCTAGAATTCAGTACAAAAGGCAAGATATGCAGTCAAAACTTTTGAAGTGGGCAGAAATTTGGCCTGTGGGAATGCTGAGATGCAGGCCCTTCATTAGTACCACCCAGCTCTTGGCAAAAGTACATCTTGCCTTTCTCCTGCACACAACCCTTCATCACTGTGATGGCTGGGTTAGCAGAGAGCACTTACACAATCTCCACAGCCTCCTGGCTCTGGAACAACAGTACAAAAGCTCTTTAAATACTCCTACCACAGGGGATGAAATGAGGCAACACAAACATCTAGGTAGTGTTAGGAGAGTGTGCAACAGCTCACTTTTGAGGTGAAGGTTGGACTTGATGATCTTGGAGGTCTTTCCCAACCTTAATGATTGATTCTATGAAGCTGCTCAGACAGAGTGCTGTGACAGTTCCTTTCTGAGTGTAAGCTTAGCCCCTCAGTACAGAAAAAGCAAGGGTTTCTAAGCAGAAATCTCTCAGCTGAATGTGCTCAGGGATTGGTGTACTCTGACAAGGGTATCATTTCTGGGCATTTACAAAATCTCCTTAAAATGCCATTTGTTAGAAGAGTACAGCTAACATCACAGTAGGGGTGTTGCAGTATTTATATAATATTCTCTGAGAAAACTGTGTATGTGCCAGGATGACACTGGTAGCCAACACTACATTCAAACATCTTCTGTAATCTCAATATGAGTAATATCCTGTAATTGCCCATTACTGCTTAAACCCCTCAAATATTATGAGCTGCTCCCATTCGCTGGCTGCCATAATCTATTTTTGTGCTTGACTCATGGACAGCTTCTGCCACGCATACTCACATTGGTTAGCACCTCAGGGCTGCACCATCCAGCATCATGCTGATCACAGTCCAAATGGTTTAGCCTGTGAGGAATTCTGTGTATCTGCATGCACCCCATTTACTTTCAGAGGCTGGCAGACTGCAGGGACAAACGTACCAATTCATGAGAACATAGGCTGAAAATACAAGCAAAACACATCAGAGCCATCATCCCATTTTGCTTGTACTAAGCCATAATCTCAGCACTTAAGAAATAAATAAGGTAAACACAGAAATGACAAAGGAATAAAACACAATCTGGCTTATTGCATTTACATTTTTTAATAGAGTTTTTCAACTGTTTTAAGAACAAGCATTTTTAGATGGATGGCCTCTGCATGGAAGAAAATATCACTGTGAAAATGTGTCTCTTTGCCCTCTAAATACTCTTACTTCACACATAATATACAGTACAAGTGGACAGGACTGAGTTCAAATGTTGTATCTTCATGGTGGGAAGTGCCTTTTGTATGAGCCTAATACTCACACATGGTGCTGAGAAAGTGGAAGACTTTAGTACAAGGCCTTTACCAGAGCAACGAGATTTAGAGATTTAGAAAAAGAAGTATCACGCTATAATACAGGATCAAAAAAGAGAGAATATTCCCATTTCTCCCCTATCTGTGCTATTGAAATCAGGTAACTTAAGCTCTTGCAGACTTAGACAGGGTTCCCAAAGGAGCTTCTCTGCATGTGGTCCTGCATACCCCATAAAATACATGAATTTATCCAACTTGCACACTGCACTTTCTAAGTGCATAGTCCTTTTGTGTACTTAAAAGCATAATTTATACCTATAATGACAATTTCCTTATGGCTAACATGGACTGTCCACATTCTTCCAAGTGCTTCTTTTGGGCTTCATAGGTGCAAAGAACATACCAGGGGAACTGAAAACATTTTGAATTTCACTCCCCTTACTGCAACAGCCACTCATGTACCCTTTCCTTACTGGAATATTTCACTGCATCAGTAGGAGCTGCGTATTTAATGGATTTGTTATATAAAATGCTACTTCATGTGGCACGACATCATTTTTTAATGTTTCACTGGGAGCAGCCCTTTGACAGCTTTCAGGGCAGAGGATGCCGGCCCAGGTCCTGTAGCACTGTTCCGCATTTCCAAAACACAACCCGTCTGCAGTCCCGGCTTAGCTGGCAACAGCATCTGTTGGAAATTTTCCACCCTTCCTCCACCACCACCTTGGCCAGGTATGGCTGTCTGCAGCGAGGTACGGGCTGGCTGCTGCTGCCCTTCATGGCTAATGAAAAAGGGGAGACAACAGAAGGGATAAGAAGAACCAGCCCACGAACTGCAGCTGAGGATGAAGAAGGCACCGCTGCCTCGCACCCTCCCTTAGCGGCAGCGGCGGCCAGGCCGGGCCCGGCGGAGCCGCCCCTCAGTCCTTACCTAAGGCGGGCAGGGCTGGCCGGACGCCTTATGTAAGGGCGGAGGCGGGGCCAGCAGCGCCGGCAGCGCCGCGGGGGCGGCGGCAGCAGCAGCGCCATGTCCTGGTACCGCAACGCCGTGTGGTTCGTCAAGGGGCTGCGGGAGTACACGAGGTACGGGCGGCGGCCGCCCGGGAGGCGGCGTGGGGCGGGCGCAGCGCCCGGGCTCGGCCGTTCCTGTCTGTCCGCGGGCGCTTACCCGCGGCGAGGCGGTGTTTATTTGGTGTTTTTATGGACGGCTGCCCGCCCCCGCCAAGGCGGGCAGATTCCCAGCCCGCTCCGTGAAAGCCGCCCGGCCCGGGCCCCCGAGGGTCGAGGTCAGGGCTGGATGAGTTGGGGCGGCCCAACGCCACCGCGTGTTGTTGCAAAGCACTGGAGCAGGCTGCCCAGGGAAGTGGTGCAGGCATCATTCCTGGAAGTGTTCAAAAAGCCTTCTGGATATGGCACTCGAGGGCATGGGTGAACGTGCTGGTGGTGCTGGGTTGATGATTGGACTTGATGATGTTAAAGGCCTTTTTCCAACCTTAATGATTCTCTGATGCGTTGCTGATTGCAGTGTCACTGGTGTTCATGGCCTGTTCCATGGGTACAGAGAGTAAAGAGGGCACTTACCATATGTTGAGCTGTGAAAGTGCTTTTCAACCCACACATGTGTTTGTTTTGGAAGGGCTCTCTTCTAGCTTCTCAGAAGTGTTTCTTGATTTGTTCAGAGGTGGCTACGAGTCAGCTTCCAAGCACTTCAACCCAGCTGATGTGGAGGTGGATGTGGCTGGAAGATCATTCCTGGTCACTGGTGCAAACAGTGGCATTGGCAAGGCCACAGCCAAGGAGATAGCGAGAAGAGGTGAGCAGGGCTGCCTGTCACATGGAGCTCCCAGGAGGCTTACAGAGATGGAAGGAAGCGGGCTTGGCCTTCCAGCACACATACACAAATCCCTTGGATGAGGGGTCATTTTACAGCACTCCTAGTGTGGGTTAGAGGTTTAGGCACAATCAGTGCAGTGAAAACTGGAATAAGGAAAGCAAATCAGCAGAGAGGATCTGCAAATTGTTTTTCAAGTGGATGCTTACCAAAACTGTGTTATAGTGGCATCTAAGGATGTTGGTGACAGATCAGTGTCTGTTTAAGGGTAATTTGGTACAAGTAGCAGCCGGGCTGAATGTGAACTGAGAAATTTGCAAATCATATGATGAAAGGAAACAATTGTCTTTGCAAAAATGAGATGGGAGAGTATAAAAGAAGCAATGTAGCTGTTCTGGATCTTAATGATAATACCCTGGAGTTTGTACCCTTTGACTGATACATGTAATTATTTTTTTATGTTCTCTGTGCTCAAGGACGTGGTATGAACTGGGCCTAGCTGCTGCTGAAGGATAAACCTAATCCCTTACAGAGTTGACAAAATAATTCCTGTTGTGCAAGAGTGACAAGAGTTTTGGCACGTAGAATCAAAGGGAGGAGCTTGTGGCTCTTTGCTCTCTTTGTGTGCTTAGGTTTCGTAACTATCTTATGAACGAAAGTGGCGACTCAGTTAAATTAAACTACTTCAAAACTGTTAGCATCAAAGAGTCTTTGGGTTAAAGATCTACATCAGTGCCAGCATGTGATTGATTTCAAGTTCCCACTACTGCTGTTGTACATAATCGCTTTATGTAAGTGTTGCTTTGTCAGGTGACTGTTTTGCTCACAAATGGACATCTCTACCAGGTTTTGCAGACTGGAAAGCTGGCTGGATCTGTGTGGGATTTGGTCACCATGTTTAGCAGAACAACCTTGGGCTCAGACTTCATGTCAGATATGCTGTGTGGGCATTGCTGTTCCTATGAAGTTAAAATGACTTCCTGATCCCATTCTTGAACATCTCACTTCGAAATTCAATGTCAGCTGTTGGGGCTCAGGCTTCTAGTTGAATCTCTGCAAGTAGACCACGACAAGAAAATAAGGAATTCAGACTCAGCAGAAGAATAATGTTACCTTCAAGCACTCAGATCTTTCTAACTAATTATGATCTTGCTGATAATTTCTGTAGTCTGAGTTCAGCTTTTCTCTGAGTTGGTGTTTTATGGGTATGCAGATTTGGGCTTTCCTGTGACTTGTGAACTGCACTTCCAGCTTGATGCGGTCTTCTCCCAGCTACTCTGACTATTCCGATGTGTTAAATTCAAATAGTTTCAATCTTTACCATGGAAAATCTATTTAAATTCTTTTCCTAGTGTATCGGTCACACTAATACTTCCCCCCTGTCCTGCTGCTCAGTGGAAGAACCTCTCTTGTAGACAAAAGGTTTCATTATCAGACCTCAAACTGGGCTGTGCAGTGTGTGACTGTGTCATCCCGAGGTAGACGTGGTGCTTTGCATTTGGGTTCTGGCACTAGAAGTGTGTGACCTGACACAACTGTTGTTTCTATTATCAATCCTTTGGGATTAATTCCTTGAAATTTCTGGTGGTGAACTGCTAGCAGTCCCTAAAGCACCTTTAAAAACAGGCCAAGGTAAAGAGTACAAGTATTCCTATGACTGAAATTAACACATGACTTGTAACAATCAGAGACTATGAAGGAAAAAAATTTGCCTAGCTGTACTTTAGTCTTGTTTTTGAAGGCTTTCTTTAATGTGGCTAAGTGATGAGATTGTGTTAAGTCCCCAGGTCTCTGAGAAGAACCTTGCCTTGTGTATTCCTTTCACGGAAAAGTTGGTTGGAAGAGACCTCTAGAGGTCACCTTGTCCAGCATCTCACTTGAAGCAGGACTGTTGGCAACAGTAGATCAAACCAGTCATTGCTGTGTCTTGCTGCTTGATACAAATTATGCATCCTCTTGGGACAGCCTGGTCTATTTAGAAGAAAGCTATTGAAAATTATTTTTCTTGAGAGATGACCTGAGCCTCCTAAGCTGCAATTTGGAGCCATAGTCCTTGTCATATCTCCCACTGCTGAGAATTCTGATATCTGGCACTTTTATTTCCTTTTCACAGAGCGATTCTAGTCACTTGTGTTGTTCAAGCCCTTTACTGAACTTCCTAGAGCATTATCAAAAAATCCATCAGAGACCTTAGCTTCAATTTCCAGTGTAGCTCTGGTATTTCACCCACTAAACATGATGTACAGACTTGACAGAAATGGTTTGAGCACAGTACTTAGAGTGCAATGGCCTTTTCCATACGTGCAGCCCTGTGTGATGACCCTGTCTTCCTTCGCAGGAACCAGAGCCAAGCAGAAATATTCCAGATTTTTTCTTATAACCAGTATCTCACCTAATTGAAATGCTGATGTCTCCCCCAAAGGCAGTTAGTAATTAATTACCAAATGCTTTTCTTGTCGCAATCCACCAGGTGGCACGGTTCATCTGGTTTGCCGAAATAAAGAACGGGCTGAAGTTGCCAAAGAGGAATTAGTGACAGAAACGGGCAATCAGGTGAGCTGTTTTTCAGTCTTTTGTTTACTCTTAGAAAGGTTGTTAATATTAAAGACCCCAGAGGCCTTGATATACTCTTTCAACATCTTGCTGTTGTGTTCTTAATATTTTCATACAGACATGGAAACATCTAGTAGTTTATAATTCAAATGGTTTGAAGTGATTTAACTTCATTAGGTGATGTATTCTGTGATTAGTAGCATCATCAGCAGCATGCTGTTTTATTTAATGTTTGTTGCTGATTTGCTTTTTGATGTCCTACTTACTATTCCTAACTATGTGGCTGAGGCTTTTAAAAGTTAATGCTTTGCAGCACTCTTGCAACAACATTTATGAGTCTACAGCATTGGAGCTGAAGGTTTTATGTGTCTGAATAACATGCTCTTGATTTGCTAAGGTTGGCTGCTCTGTGAAGTCTTGTGTGTGGTCCTAATTCTGTGCTCTACGTGCCTTTTCATCTTCTTTTCTTATAATACCTCTTCCTTCCCTTTGTTACACCTTCTTTTTATTTCTGTATATATCATTCTACAGTACACCCTTGTATCTGTCGCTGTTACTTTTGCTAATTATTCAGGAGGGTGTGCTCATGGAGAAGTCATTACCTTTCTGTCTTGGTGCCCTGGTTTTGGCTGGGATAGAGTTAATTTTCTTTATAGCAGTTCCACTGGTGCCGTGCTTTGGATTTGTGACCAAAGCAGTGTTGACAACCCATGTTTTAGTTATTGCTAAACAGTGCTCACACAGCATCAAAGCCTTTTCTGGTGCTCACACCACCCCACCAGTGAGCAGGCTGGGGTGCATAAGAAGGTAGGAGGGGACACACTGGGACAGCTGACTCCAGCTGACCAAAGGGACACCCCAGACCTTATGACATTGTGCTCATCAGTAAAAGCTGGGAGGAAGAAGGAGTAAAGCAGCACAGTTATGGTGTTTGGTTTTCCAAATCACTGTTGCATGGGATAAAGTCCTGCTTTCCTGGGGATTGCTAGATGCCTGCCTGACAATAGGAAGTAGTGAATTAATTCCTTGTTTTACTTTGTTTGCACACACAGTTCTGCTTCACTTATTACTGTCTTTATCTCAGCCTGCAAGTTTTGCTGGTTTTGTCCTTGTGATTGTCTGCCCATTCCCACTGAGAGTGGAGTGAGCGAGTAAATAGGGTTGTGTGGGGCTGAACTACCTACCATGGTTAACTCACAGCACTTGGATGGAGACCTATCTTCATTTTAAATAGTGGCTTGCCTCTTGTACACAGTATTTTGATTCCAGTAATAGTTTTTAATGTGGATCAAAAATTCTGAAGGCTTTTTTATGGTTAGAGATGTCATGTTGACTAAATTTCTACTCTTTGATTGCAGCTTCCTAGTGTGACACAACCAGCATTACTCTTCAGTTCTTTAATGGAAGTGAATTAGATCAGTCCTTGTGTAGAAATAAATACTTTCCAGCTGTCTATAACTGTGTAATCTGATGGCTGTAGTAAGACTGGTGATTATCTGTGTTACCTCCTTCTCTGACTGCATTCAGACAGCCTGGGAAGAGAGGTGAGTTTGACCTCTGAAGGTTCCTTCATGTTCTGTTTTCTGTCACCTGGTGAAACAAACTTGAGGCAAATAATATTCTTCCTCTAAAGGCAGCATAATTACTGCATTCACACTTTTTAGTAGGCTGCAAACTTGTAGTTTTTGTAGTCATGAGAGGGTGTGAGAGCACTGCAGAACTTGTTCTTGACCCTGGGGACAGGGCACTCGTGTAGAGAGCAGCTCTCAGTGAAATGTTAGATGAGCTGTGCAAGAGGCCCTGTGGGACACGTGACTGCACTGGGAAGAGCATTTTAATAAGGAGTCCACAAGAACATCCTTCTTTATAAGTGCTCATTCAGAAGCAATCCAGAGAGATAATAAAATGCTTTATCTGCAACTTGACAAGCTGTATCCAGACTGAACTTGCTCTTCCTGATAATTTGGATGGAGATCCTGTTATAGTATACACCAAAGATTTTTTCCATCTTCCGCAGTACATGCTAGAGTGCAGTGCTGAAATGGAGTTATTTGGCAGTCATCTGCCCCCAGATCTGGGAACTGGAAAGTTCTCCTAATCTGTTAAAATAGATCTAGTCACGGAGATTAGGTTTCACTTTGAAAATGGCTTTGCTAGCGTCGAGGACTTTTATAGGGAACAGGCCTGAGTATCCTTTTCCTGAGTCAGTGTGACAGTCTTCAGCAGATAAGTGTTGATTTTGATCTCTTTCAATCTCTGAAATCCCTTGTAATATTGAACATCTGCCCAAAAAACTTTACCTCTTCCCTACCAGCAGATAATGGTATCAGCTTTAAAAGTAGAAAACTTTTAAAGAGCTATCCAGCTTGAACCAGTAGAGCAGTGTCAAGTTTTTGGTCAGAAATGATTCACAGAATAGGTATGGTTGGAAGGAACCACAGTGAATCATCTGGATCCAATCTCCTTGATCTTGCAGGGTTGTCCTAGAGCACTATATTACAATGAGAAAATTCTGACCCAAACTCAACTAAGGAGCTGAAATCAAGTGGCTAAAGAGCAAGACGGGCTTTTTATCTCCAGGGAAGCAGAATTACAGGCAGGGAATAATGCCATATCATTTCTTCAGCTTCTTCACTTATCTCATTTGCTTGTATAATGAGTATTTAAAGAAACAGCTTGGAAAGAGAGGAGGCCCTTTAATGATTATTTGTTGTTTTGCATGAGAACACATCCTCTGCATAATTATTTTAAAACTGCCTTTTCTTGGTGTACGTCATGAGACTCTCTGTGGTGTGTCTTTGAGACTAAGTGCTATCTAGAAGAGTAGGAGTTGACATGCCTTTGTATGCTGATACATGCCACTGTGCTTGTATTATGTAGAACACAAATCAGCAAGAACCAAAAGAATTGTCTGTAGCAAACAGCAAAAGGTTTTTGATGTTTTGGAGGGAGGAATTATTTCTAGCTTTAATGGTTTAGAAAATGATAACTTTGCTCTATGTCAACTTTTTTTTTTTTTTTTATTCTATTACATCCACCTTGCTGACCATAATATTGCAAAACATTGCAGGAGTGTTGTGACATGGAGTGACTGACAAGGATTTAGCGGTTAATGCAGCAGTTAGCATGGAAGGGGATGCAGAAGGCACCCAACACTCTGAGACAGCTGGAGTGGGTGCAGTGATGCTCCTGAAAGCATGCTCTCCCACCCTGGCTGGAGCAACTGTGCCTGGCACGTGGGAGACTAGCCCAGAGAGAGCTCCAGAGGGATAATGTGGCAGATGTTGGGCTGCAGGGAGTGACTGGTACTTTTCCATGAGCCTGGGGCAGCACATGATGGTGGCTTCATCTGTTGGGTTCTGCTGTCCTCAGGTGCTGAGCTGCCAGGTGAAGTGACAGCAGGAGATGAGCAGGCTGCAGAACCATAGGGAATAGAAACAGGAGATTGACAGGGTCCCTACAGAGAGTAGAAGAGCACATTGCATGGAAGGAGGGACAGCTGGAAGCTGTATTTGAATAAGTGGTGAATAGAGACTCCTAAGATGGGGAGGAATGGAAGCTTGTGAATCCTGGCAACAGAAGGCAGGCTCCTTCTCTGTCTGCAGATGTGCATTTATAGGATAGGTATAGTGCCATGGTAACAGATGAGGAAGAGCAAACTCTGTCAGGGGAGGTGTTGGAGACAGATGATCCTGAACAGTTGTTGACAGTGGGAGGAAGTCGTGGGTGATGATGGCTGAAGGCTCCTTCCTGTGGGGGATAGAAACACCCATCTGCAGTCTTGGCTTGATGACTTGAGAGGTTTCTCACTTGCTGGGAACTCAGATGTAAGGTATTGCAGAGTCTGCTGAGGCTGGTCTGGACCTTGGACTAATACCTCTTGTTGGCCAACCACATGGGCATCCGTGACATTGTGAGGGGTGACCTGGAGTTCATCAAGAGTATTCACAGAGAGTCAAGGGCATGGGAACCCAACTAGGGTCTCTTAAATCTGTATAGTGAAAGGGACGGGCTTGGGTAGGAGCATATACACCCTGCAGGTCAACACCTGAATGTTCAGCTGGCGTCACTTTGGCCTTTGTCACTTTGTCTTCGGCCTGTATGGCCTCGTGGCCCTTCCCTGTTAAATGAGCGTTGCTGAGCAGCAATGACAAATTGGAGCAAGAGTGTCTTTGCCAACAGGTTTGCTAAGCCTAGTGAGGAGGCTTTAAAGTGGTTTCATTGGTTTGTAGTGACCGAACTCGGAAGAGTAGTAGAGTCATGGGAAGCAGTGGGTATGTGTCTAGGGGACTGCAAAATGGAGGAGGCTCTCACAGTTTTCATGAGAAAGCAGCATATTTGGGAGCCTATTTCAGTTGCCTGTTCATGAGTACACATAGCATAGGAAACACAGGAATCCATGCATGACTGCAGAGCTGGGATCTCACTGGGATTAGAGAGGAATAGTTGGCATGACTAGAGTGCTGGAGTGGATGTATACCATTGCTTGTTGTACTGATTTTGGCTGGACTAGGGTTAATTTTCTTCACAGTGGCTGGTATGGGGCTGTGTTTTGGATTTGTGCTGAACACATGGTTGATACTACTGAGATGCTTTTGCAATTGCTGAACAGGGCTTACATAGAGCCAAGGCCTTTTCTACTTTTTGTACTGCCACACTGGAGAAGAAGTTGTGGTTGCATGGGAGATTGTGAGGACACACAGACAGGACAGGTTGACAAACTGACCAAAGGGATGTTTCAGACCATATGACATCATGCTCAGTATATGAAGCTGGGGGAAAGAAAAAAGGAACAGGGAGATGTTTGGGATGGTGGCTTCCCAAGTAACCATTACGTGTGATGGGGCCCTGCTCTCCTGGAGTTGGCAGAACACCTGCCTGCCCATGGGAAGCAGTCAGTTAATTCCTTGTTAAAAGCCTAAAGCACCTGGTATTCCCAGGCAGTTTCCCATCCAAGTACTAACAAGGCCCAACCCTGATTAGTGTCTGAGATCAGGCAAGATTGGGTGTTCTCAGGGTGGTATGGCCATAGGCTTGGGATTTTCTGCTTTTGTGTGTGGCTTTTGCTTTCCCTATTAAACTGTCTTTGTCTCAACCCACAAGTTCTCTATCTTTTACCCTTCTGATTCTCTCCCTGATCGCTTTGGTGAGATGACTCTGCCTGTGGACAAGAGGGGAGCAGTGCTCTCCTTAACTTTGACAAAGCCTTTTAAATGGTTTGCCATGATATCCTTGTAGCCAGTTTGGAGACGTGTGTTTTGAACTGGTGGATGAAAAAGTGGGTGGAAAACTCTGGAACATGTGACTCCAAAAGTAACAATTGACAGTGCAAAGCTGATCTGTTAATGCCTTTTAGTGGTATCCTCCATGAGTCAATATAGGGGCAAAACCTGATGACATCTTTTTAACAGTGCAGGTAACAGAATGAAGTGCAGTGTTTGCCTAGCTGGCTGGAAAGCAGGTTGCAGAAAGGGACCTGGGAGTGACAAGTTGCCCCTTCGTGAGCAGTGCCCTGGAGCAGGGAAGGCCAGCCATACCCCGGGCTGTATGAACATGAGTCTAGCCAGCAGGCTGAGGGAAGTGCAGCTTCCTCTCTATGAAGCCTTTGTGAGACCAGAGCAGGAGTCCTATGCCTGGAGCTCCATCGTGCACTCCCCAGGATGAGGAAGTCATCGATGTCCTGGAGTGAGTCCAGCAGAGGGTGACTAGGGAGATGGGACATGTGATGTGTGAGGTGACTCTGAGAAGGCTCATCTTGCTCAGTGTTAAGAAGAGAAATCCGAGATGGGTCTTGCTGTATTCTACAGCCAAGTGGTGGGAGTGTGTAGAGAAGGCACTACCGAGCTTCTCTTGGAGGTCTGCAGTGGGAGGACAAGAGGCAGCTGACACAGACTGGAACAGGGACAAAATTCTGAGGAGATAGTAGGAAAAATATTTTCACCATGAGGGTGATCAAACACTGGAGGCTCAGAGCAGGGGGCTGAGAAAGGCTGGTGAACCTCCATGTTTGCCAAGCAGCCTCCAGAGCTCTCTTCCAACCTAGATTATTCTCTAATGCTGTGACCTTGAACGTTTCCTTGGAAAGTTCAGCCAAAGAGAAAGCTACTAGATTGTTTAAACTGAAATTTTGCAAGCTTTGCAATATTTTTCTAGGTCTATGCTATGCCTGACTGTCTGTCACATATATTTATCTAAGTAGGACTCTGTCTTAATAACTTTGGCATTAAAAATCTGTGTCTCAGAAGCAGCTGAATCAAGTGACTAAGCATATTTTAAGGACTAGAGTTAAATTTTGAAGTTGTACATGTTAACCTGTATTAGTTGTGTTCTGGAGACAATATTTTTTTCATACTGCTTAAAGACCTTTTCACCTAGACAGGCCTAAACAGGGTCTCTCTCTTTACTTTCCCTGTTGATTGTGACTTCGTTTCTTTTCCTTTAGAATATCTTCTTGCATATTGTGGATATATCTAATCCCAAGGACATATGGAAGTTTGCTGAAAAATTCCGAAATGAGCATAAATTAAATGTGTTGGTAAGTTTGTGTACTTAAATCATGTGTGTCTGTCTTGGGAGTGTGTAGCTTATGAATTTGTCTGACAGGTCATGTAGATTTCACAGTTTGGCCCACAATTCTCCCCTTAATTTTCTCTAAATATTTTCTTTTCAGGAGTCTCCATGGTTTGCTTGCTCTTGTCCTTTCTTCGTTCACACAGATGTGTTACAAAAAAAAAGAGAAAAGCAGTATTTTTATAGCTGCATCTTTTGAAACACCACACATTTTCTCTTTGACTTTCATTGCTAATAACATTCTTGCTCTTAAAGCTAGACCTTCTGAAAGATTAAACTTTTGCAAAAAGTCCAAGGACTAAAACAGAGCCAGGGAGAGAGGAAGCAGTTAATCATCATGGTTGACAAAGGGCTCAGTACAGTTTTCCCTTTATTTAGCAGTGAAAATTTGCTCGGGGGACTGTACTAGCTGAGGCACCTGGAGCAGTTCCTTTGGTGCTTACTAGATGAGGAAGGTCTGATAAAAATGAGGAAATAACTTTTGAGGAGTGGCAGTGAACAAGCAGGAAGGTGTGTAGGGGCAGATCTTTTTTTGAGGTGGGAAAGATAAGCCTGAGCTCTTTCTGGAAAGTAAGGCAGGGAAAGAAATGTGTCTGAGACTGTGCTAGCTGCACACAGCTTGCAAGCATGTTTTATTGAACAAATAAAAGCTACGGTGTGTAGCTTTGTGTTGCAGTGTCAGAAAGCAGCAAGTTAACATGAACTGCTCATATGTGTGGATTTCCTTGTAGATATTTGTGTCGATTGTTTAAAGGAGTTGTTTTACAGATCAACAATGCAGGATGTATGGTGAATAACAGAGAGTTAACTAAAGATGGACTTGAAAAAAACTTCGCGACAAACACTTTGGGTGAGTATTGAAGGTTTAGTTCTGGAACGTACTTATTTTGCTTACAGAAGTGTGTTTTTTAGCTGGGTTCGTGAGGTATGTATTCCTGCTCAAAGAGGGATCGTAGCATTCCTATGCCAGGGAAGGAGTCAGGAAGGAAAAGAAGAAATATTACAGCTTGTTTGGAGTGTCATTTTTTAATTTCTCCATTTTTCAGTTGTTCTGATATCAGCACCTTTATTTATCGTGGCAGAAGTGGGCAATTGCAGATTGATTCTGAAATTTGCTAATGATATTCTTTGTAATTATTGTGTTTCTGGGGTTTGGATGGATCTTGGATCACATTCAGGTGTTTAAAGAGACATTCAGGTGTTTGAGTGGGCTTGCACAGCCCTGTTTGATGTGACAGAGGCTCTGTGTAGGATGTCTGTGCCATGTACGGTGCCCTAGACGCTCTGGAACAGGTGCAGTCTCTAGTCAAGGGATTGAGCAGTAGCATGCAAGTCTTGGGCACTCCACGTGAAAGGGGCATTTTGTGTGAACTGTGTGGCAGTGGTGTAAGAGGGGGAAATGATGGAAAGCAAGTCAAGAGGGAAAGTGAAGATGTGGAAGGGCAGGGAAAATGGCGAGCAAGGTGGAAGGGTTTCCCACAGACGTTGTGGAAAAGATGTGAGCAAACAGCCCACCAGCAGAGATAAGAGCTGTCTGATACTGCTGATATATGTAAGGCTGAAAGCTGCCCCTCTTGCAAAGAGACACATGGTGCTTACATCCACCCAACAGTCCTGACACTCTTCCCCCTCTGCCTCTGTGCAGGGTAGGTGGATCTCTCAAGAGACTATCTTTAATATATTCAAAAGTGACACATTAAGGAGGAACAGTAGTTCTTTGTTTCTGTATTTTCCTCCTGTTCATCAGTATCTGGAATGAGGAAGGGGAAAACCTAGTCTATAAAGATACAGCATTTATAGAACTATAGAACCATTGTTGGTTTTTATTCTTAGCCTTTTTCCTGTGTTGATTCCTTAAATCCTATTTATGTTTGAAAACTAACATTTTGATATAAATGTCTTGTGCTTCACTGTTATTGTGCATACAGCTCATTTTTTTCTGCAAGTCTGAATACGTTAAACTGACAATTAAATCAAGTATAAAGGCACAGATTCATTTTCTTCAAACTAATCTTCTGCTAACATTCTTCTGTTTCTCATGGTCAAAAAATTCAAGAAGAGTTGTATTTTGCCATCAAATTTCCCTTGGCTGCACAAGTACAAGAACTTTTACCTTGAGAAATCTATTCCCCTTAAATTAGTTTTAATCCTCTTGTGGTCTTTCAGACAAAAACCCAGCAATGTGCAAAGGTACAGTTCTTTCAGAGAGATGCAGAGTGAAACAAACACAACAGTGTGAATGCAAAAGCATGTTTTGGTTTAGTTTTAGACATTGAGGATATTAAGTGCTGAGAAACTGTACTAGTGCATCCACGTGAATTATATTTTATCACACAAGTAGAAGCAGCAAATTCTACTTTTCCAGCTGTAAATCAGACTTACTAGAGGTATACAGCTGCACAGAGGAAGCTGAATTATGGTTGTAGCAAACTAGGAAAATGCCTGTATTATCTTTTGTGGATGTTACTTATAGATCTCCTTTATTCATTCGTGTATCACTCGCTGCATGATTGTATAAGAAGTTTAAGGAGATAAACCATCCTCTGTTGTCCGACTTCTTCAGAGTTCAGGCAAGGACTGGGTTATTTGCTTAGACCGCTTCCCTCTAGACAAAAATAAGGATTAAACTTTGAATCTCTTAGAACAGAGTGGGACTTGGTTGAGCTGGAAGAAGCTGGCAGTGCTACAGGAAGCTTCTGTGCTTGCAGGCCGGACACACATGGAGGACCAAGGCTACACACCACAGGCTTTTTTCTTCAAGGTCAGGGATTGGGTAATAAATCATAATGTCTGGAGTCATAGTAGGAGAAAGCTGTGTGGAGAAACACCTGTCAGAGTAGATGCTTTGTTATTTCCCTAAGTACTAAATGCCTTTAGATGTATTTTACTTGGGAGAAGTTATTTCTGTTTTAGTAACTATCTGTGGTTATAGGTTCCCAGAGAAAAACCTGGCTAAATTAGATACAGCTGGTATATAGGCTGACTGTAAACTAGAATGTGGACTGAAAGAACAATCTAAATTCCACTCTCTGCCCCAGTAATGCTAAAGCCTGAAGGGTGACACGGGCTCAAGGCCCTTGTTTGGAAAATGTGCAGTTGTCCCTTGCTTGACTGACAAGATAGAATAATATCAATATCTTTTGTAGATCTTTATGTGTAGGGTATTCCATCCATGTTTCTTACACTGTTTTTTTCCTACCCTGGATTTTAGCTCTGGTCTAGTAAAGGAATGTGTAGGTTGTAACTATCCAAGAATGCAAGACTGAAATATAACATGCTTTAAATGCATGACACAGTTTTTGAATTCTGTATCTGATATCTGATTAACATTTATATAAGCTGTAAAGTTGCTCATTTAGGTGTCTGAAATGCTGTGGAGCTTTTAAATCTAGTCAAGGAATATTTTCCTCTTGACTGATCTGTTAGTCTGTTTTCAAGCATAATGGATGTCAGTGTTCAGTTCTAATAGATGGTCTGACTTGTGAAACATGCTTTGTATCCTGATCTTTGCTTGGACGTACATGGGACAAAAATGACTGCATAAGTCCTCTCATATGAATATGTACAAAAATAACACTGGTTAGAATAGAAAATAAAATTCCCTTGATGTAAAACACAGCTGACTGGCTAATTGAGGGTAGCAACTGAAATAAGAGGTGCATAGTCCTCTCTGGTGCTGTCGGAATATGCAGGTGGATGAAGTTCATGAAGATGTAAAATGCAGGTTGATAGTTAAGGCTTTGTATGGTTTGTTTGATATTCAAGTTCAAACTGTAAAGTGCTTTGAGCAGGTGGTGACAGCTGCATCTGTGCTGGTGCCTGTAGCATCCTTAAAATGAGTCTGAGGCACAAACGCTGTATGGCTTGTTGTGGTTCTGTTGTTGTTGTCAAATGAAACACCTTGCTTTTTTTCCCTGCTAGAGCCTCAAGAATTGTTGTCTGATTGCTGGAGCTCAGTGACTGTAGAGAGCAGAATAGGTGTGGAACATTTACACTGTAATGTGGGAGCACTGGCCAGGCAGGAGTCTGAAATAGCACTTATGCTGATTGAAACACACTTTCAGTACCAAATTGAGTTACTCGCTTGGGATAATGTGGGCAGATTTCCTGAGGACCTGCCAATCCTGATGGGCAGATTTTTTTCTCTGTCCTCTAGTTTGTGTGATGTTGCTGTTGTATTTCTTCCTGTGGGCTGACCATGTACTCAGGGTTGTACCCAGGAGCTGGCAGCAACAAGCAGTCATTTCTTCTGATGAGACTTGCAGACTTCTGAGTCAAAATTTTTTTTTAATTTCATTTTATTTTACTTGTTTTAGTATAACTCCCAGCAAAGGCTGTTAAAGCTGGCAGTATTCAGTCATTTTGGAAAAAGAACTTCAGCATTGATAAGCAAGTAGAGGCAAAAGCAGCATGTTCTTATTGAACCACTAGACGTTTAGCTGAAACAATCCTTTTTCCTCTATTTTATCGCCTGCGTCACTTTACTTTTACTCAACATATCTTCCTGCTTGACATGGAAAAATGGCATATATGTTACTTTTTTATTGCTACTTACCAGCCAAGGGGATGCTAAAACACACTGAGAGATAAATAAATTATGCTCCCAGTATGAATCTTTTCCTCAATCTAATGTGCTCTCATGTTTTAATAATATATAGACATATAGTTCCACTCTCTTTGCAAGAAGGGTTGGAGCCAGAGGAAATAAGATGTTTATCTATCATAGTAGCACTATAGCCCATCTATGGCAAACTGCCTAACCTGGATGGATGTTTGTCAGTCTCTTCCCTACACATGAAATGTATCTAACTGGTGTTTCACAGAAACCAGTGCAGCCTGGTGTGTTCTGAATTACTTGGGAGTCAAACATCTTGAATATCAGCTGTCAGTCTGCCGTGAGTTCAATGCCTGATCTTTGGCAAGACAACCTCGTCTGTGAAAAGAAGACTGTGGTACCAATTTTCTTTCTAAAGAGTTTTGAGACTTATGGATGAGTGGTGCTATGTGAAAGGATAAGGTTGAATGTAATTGCACATGCAATAATTGTACTGAAGACTAGTTCCCAGGAGATAGAGGAAACTTTATTGAGATGAGCTTTGTCATTTGAGGGAAATGTAAACCTGTGTTTTGTGTTCATTAACTCTTCCCATACACTTGCAGTTATTTCTAGTGCAGTGGAATTGGCCCTCAGAGACAGCACACTAAAATCTTCATTCCTGATCATCTCTTACTCAGGGATGTCTTTTACTGGGAACTGCATAAGCTCTAGGTGTGAAAAGATAATCACGTCAAGGAAGAATGTAACTTCGTTTGTTGGGTGGTTTTGTTTGTTTCTGTAGTTTGTTTTTATTTGGACACAAGAAAAGCAAGTCAGTTTAACTGATTTCTACCAGATGAATGAGCCATTGAAATCTGTACAATAAAATATGTTTGGTGTTTTTTTGTGGTTTTGTTGTTCGTGGGTTTGTTTGTTTGTTTTGTTTTCACTTTTTTCACAGTTGAAATAACACTGTTCCTAATAATAGTGCAGAGCTCAGGCAGATGAAAAACTTCACTCTGTATGGTGCTGGCTGCCTGCCCTTATCTGAATGTTAGAAGGGTAAAAACCTTACCAGCAATGTGCCACTAATTGCTGGCTGGAACATCAAGCAAAAAACATGCTGGAATCCACCAAAACACTTGTGTCCACAGTAATTGTATCATCAATTAATTTGGTGTTATAAACAGGTAGTGGCTTTACAATGTTACTTCTGCTGAAACCATAATTTTCTTCAAAACTGATTTATAAAGTACAGATTTTAGGATCACATTAAATTTTAAAGCAAATCAGAGTATGTGTTTGTGTACTCTTATTGTGTGTGATATCCTGTTGATTTTCAATCTGAAATAAGTGAATTCTAAGGAGACTTCCAGGTTCTGGCAGACTGATCTACACCACCAGCAGTTTGGAAATCTGTGTGCACAGTATTTGTTTATATCTTTTGTTAGGGCTATCCTGTGTTTTTCTTAGTTTCCTGTTTTAGTACAGAAAGATGAAGTTTTCTGTGGGAAAGACCAGTGTCTAATACACTGTAGACTGCTGTCCCTTGCACTAGGATAGCTTTAATTTTGTTCATGTCGCAAGATCCACAGTGGAATAACTGTTGCAAGATCATGCACAGCTGCCTTTCCACAAGACCTAATAATAGTGTCTTCCATAGAGTCCTTTCAGCTTCTACATCAGGTCATGGGAAAGGTAGCATAACTTTATTTAGGAGCTGATGAGACAGGCTGATTTTTGTAGTTTTTTGGCTTCTTTTTAAAAGCAACTTACTATATGAATCAAATGTTTATCTCCATAACGGTTCCTCATTTTCTATGCTTATGTCATTAATATTTCACTCTGTGATTGTGAAACCACTGAATTAGTGCTTATCCAGGTTGACAGAGCAGTTCACTCTGTGGAGTCAAAAATTGGAGTTAGAGCACAATATCAGATTACTCGACTAAATTGAGAAGATCTCAGAGCAAGGGGGGCAATTACAAAACAGACCACAAGGGAATGCATGGTGATTCAATATTTTTGGTGGGTTTTGGTTTTATATTTATCAAGTAAATGTGAACCTTAATGTGATCCACACTTAGGAGGGAGTGTGCATGAACAAAGTGTGTTCTCATTAAATGCCATGCTCATTACTTTTACTGGAATGACCATGTTTAATGCACAGATTGGCAGCCCAACCTGTCTACTCTACCATGTGATACAGTTGGTTTAATGTTTTGTAATGGTGGAGTTGCTCTATAGAAAAGTTTTAATTACTCTGTGTTATATGTGATCTCGTATTATGTGAGATCAGCTTCAAGACATAAACCCTACAGCAGTTTTTCCAAAGAAAAGTAATGTTAAGAGATTGTTTATCTTTACAATAAATTGTACATCTATCCCAGGAGCCTTTTTAACTAGAGAAAACATGGCCAGCCAGTACTGTGTCAAACTTCATTACACAGAACAGGGCTATAGCTTGTCCAGTAGGTTTTGCAAGTCAACTCTTCACCTTGGCAGAGTTCAGTGAGGGCAAGATGAAATCCTTTATATGAGTGTGATGGACTGGACTCACCTTCTTCTACATTCTTGCTGCTTCTGAACAAACTCCCAAATTCATCTTGCTGGACTCCTTTATGTTACAGCAAATACTTCTCTTCAGAGGGAAATGTTGTAAACCATTTATTTCACTGATTTTTTTTTTTTTTTTTTTTCCCCCCCTTACCCCCTGGGGAGACA
>VZTJ01001259.1:646029-724097 GCA_013397795.1 Orthonyx spaldingii
GTTGCTTTTCTTTTTTTTTTTTTTTTTTTTTTTTTCCCCCGTTACACCAGCGGGAGACAAGCTTTCGGGCCATGTGGACAATATACCTTCCACTGACAGGAAATGGTGATGCACAAATCTGGCCCCTGTCATACTACATGCAGGTAGTACCAGCTGTATGCCCAGCAGATACCCAACACTTACAGCTTTCATTGCAAGGCACAGCACTGTTGAACGTTGCCTTTTCTTTCATGTACTTTTGTGTTAAACTAGTAAATACAAAAAGAAACCTCAAAAAACCTGTACAGTTTGAACACAGTGATAATTAAGCATTAATCACATTTGATATGCTTTACCTTTTTAAACTAAGCTCTACTGGAAGAATTTTCTCCTTTAACAGACAAAAATGTTTTTTGAGTCAAATAAATGTGTTGGAATGCTCAAGTGCTCATTTTGGAAAGGCTGATTATCCAGTACATTGGTATTAATAATCAAGTATTGGAAAAAGGATATATGATTTGGATGTGCTGCCTTGATTTCCTTAAGTAGGGGCAGACATGAATGTAGTTTCTTCTACCAAATTACTCTTGGTTTTCCTTGCAAAGTTTTTTTTTTTAAAACAAAAATTTCCTTCTTTTTCTAGTAAGGAAAAAAAGTTCCTAGTAAGGACTGTGGCAGGCAACACCTTCATTTGCCCCCTTTACTTAGAAATTAATTTCTGTGCTAGTGCCTGCTGTGATACAGCTGTGCTGGACCAAGTACCTGCCGTGAGGTACACGCCTGTGCCAGGCCCTACAGTGACCATACTGAGCATTCTCCCAGGCTGTTTGAATGTCACTATCAAACCACGGGCCAGCTTTTGCACTGATAAAGATGGGGAGGTTTCAATTGATGATGGTGTATTCAAACCAGCAATAAGCCTTGTTAGTAAAATATATCTGTTCTACTATTACCATTCCAAATTTCTTTCCCATGCTGGTTTGCTTGACAGACCAGCCCAGGCAAATAAGAACATATAGTAGCCAAATATTTTTGTTAAAGTAATGAGGAGTTTGTGTTCAAACACTTAAAATGGGGACAATAGTTGGTGAAATATTTAGCAGCAGGAGAAATTAAATGCTTCAGCCTCAATGCCTGATGCATGGTGTCTGTGTGTATTTTCAGATACTGTTGCTTACCAGAGGAAGCTGTGATCAAAACTGCTCTGTTTGTGCTCTCTCTCAAAGCAAATGAGCAAGTGGGTTTTTGGGGCAAAAAGATGGAATGCACTGGCGTGGTGGGATTTACTGAATTCTTAATAAACTTGAGGAAGAGAGAAGATGTGGGCTTTGCAGTTAGTTTGTGGTTCTAAATAAGCACATAAACTTCTGACAAGCTGTAGTTGCTCTAAGCAGGATTTGTGGCATTGAACATTTATCTGGCTGGAAAACAAAACAAAACTCAGTTGTTAATGAGGCAACATTAGTGCATTCATCTTTGCAGCTCTTTAGAATTAACAGATCAACATGAAACCCCTTAAAAGTGTAAATTAATCTGCAGGAAAGTAAAATGGAGCATCATCAGAGCTGGTGCATTGCAGCTCTGCCTTTAGGAGATGCAGCTTATTTAACCAAGACATGATGTTACTTTGCATTTTGAAGAATCCACAGCCAAACAACATTTAAACTCATCTTGTACTGAAGTGATTTTTTTTTGGATTATTTTTTCCCACATCGCGGCAGTTTCCCCTGACAGCCAGCGGGAGTTCTTGTACCGATGATGTCATCGCTCAGTCTCCCCGCCATTACCAGGGGACACGACCGGGCTCTCGTTATTCACTGGCAACTGCCTTTGCTCACATTTTCTGCTGAAGACAGGCTGCATTTACTCATCTGCTGAGCATTTGCTTGGTTTGATTTGCCAGGGTTTTAAATATATTGGGTGTATGGACATACCTCTGATTATATAGAGAAAGTGAAGACTGCTGTGACTGACAGGGGAACTGAGCAGTTTGTTCACCAAGCATGTAACATGTTTGATTTTGATACTGTATTTATAAACATGCTGTATTTTAACTGGGTGATCTCATTGCTTGTGTGGAAGAGAGGTTATAAATACATGCTGAAGTCTTCATGCCTCGTGAAAAACATAGCCTTGGTAGCTCATGGAAAAAAATGCTTTTGCCACTGATAGAATTGTTGAACTAGAGCCATTTGTGAAGATATGAGAGGGAAGTAGATGCAGAAATACTAGACTTAATAAGGCTAGATTAATTTTGAATTAAACAGATCTTTTAAAAATACATTTTAAACAGAAAAAAGAAATCTCTGAAGAGAGAAGACAAAAAAAAATCTGTGTTGCACTCAGTTGGGTGAAACATCACTAGGTGTGTCTGTGAATCAAATACACTGACAGTTGAACAGTGTTTGGAATAACAAACTTTCCTGGTCATAGTAACAGCTGTAATGGAATATATTTGTGTGGTATGTACAAATCCTTGCTAAACAAATATGATTAAAGCAGGGAAGGACACAATTAAGTTCTCCCAAATAATCTTAGCTCAGCCTTGGGCAGGCAACATTAATATTTTTCCCCCCAAGAATTCCTTATCTTCCATAATGGTCATGCTGGGGTTTTAAGGGGTGGGTTTTGTGTGCAACACAAATCAAAAGTGTCAGTGTACTCTGAGTGATTTCATAGTGAGAAGGCAAAAATGGACAAGTCTTAAGTGCATGTGCAGTGCCCTAAGAACTGCAAGTATGAAGCACAGTTTCTTTCTCTTGTTCATGACCCGGCTTAGATCTGTGTATATGCCACACTTGGAAGGAAGTGCATTCCTGATTTCTTCACTGCAATCGCCTTCCTCCACCCAAGAAATTCCATATCTGAGCCATTTTGCCTTCAGATTCATGGCTGAATGTAGTGAGCTGTTTTCTCTATAGGTACAATGAACATAAAAGTCTGTAAAATTACAGATACGCCTTTTGCTAAGTATATGTCAATGTGAACCACTACAAGTTGAATTGGCACATTGCAGGTGAAGCAGCAACAAGAAATCATTGTCAAATTCAGATCAGGTTTCAGAGATAAAGAAACTTTGGGGTTTGGGTTGTTATAGAGGGTGGAGAGAGAGAAGAAAGCATTTTTTAAAAGGAAAAGTTAATGTTGGTGCTTGTCTGTCTTTTAGGTACATACATCATGACAACTGCCCTGCTGCCTCTCCTGGAAAAAGCAGCTGATGCCAGAGTGGTGAGTCTGTGATGCTGTTTGAAAGGGGTGTTTTGCTATTCTTACCTTCTGGTTTGTGACAGCAGTTCTCTGGGTGTGTTAGCAATGCAGGATTAGTTATAATGCTGTAAGGATCTCTAGAATCCTCTTGGATTTTGCTAACAACAACCTCCTCCTCTAAGGCAAAGCTACTGCCTGCTGCTCTCAACCCTTCATTATAAAGGAGAGTAAAACACTTCATTTGGGAACTTACCCTCTTAGTTTCCCCAGGGCAAGTTAGCTCCTGCAGCAGAGTGCAAAATACCTACAACAGGAGTATAGGCTTAAAGGAACTTTACAGATCTTGGTGTAAAATAAGACAGCAGGTATATTTTTTAAAATGAAATTTCCCAAATTTTGTATGGCTTCTAATTAGCTTCTGTAAATGCTACACATACAAACTGCAAATAGTGGTATTGTGCTGTTTTCTTTCTCTCCATTACTTTTCAAAAGGAAGAAGCACAAAATTCCTGAAATGAATCAACATCACTTTGAATAAAAGTCACTTCTTAAAAACCCTTATATATCTTTCACCTCATCTCCAGGTATGCTCCACACATGAGCATAAGGATAATGTAAAGAGTATGCAGAGGAATCCTGCTCCATAGGGACTTCCAGCTGTGGCCTGAAGACTTCATTGCATGCACGAGTGCATCTGTGGGGAGTTCCTGGTTTTGCTTTTCATTCATTTGCTTTTCATTCATCTGTTTTTCATTCTTTTCATTACAGATAACTGTCTCTTCTGGGGGCATGCTAGTTCAAAAATTAAACATATCTGACTTGCAGTCAGGAAATGGGCCATTTGATGGAACTATGGTGTATGCACAGAACAAGGTACAGTCCATGAGATTAAAAATAAAGCCCAGCTCTTCTCTGCTAGGGAGCTCATACCATCTACTTTGCAAAAAGCCTGTTGTTCACTGTTGCTTTCCCGTTGCATCCAACCCACACAGAGATGCACAGGCAATAATCTTCAGGAGTATGATGGCATGCCCTTAGGGGTGCATACATCTTGCATGCAGGAGAGCCTGGCTAGACTTTCATTCGATATGAGAGAAGTCCCAAGGGGGAACACTGTCTTTAGCTGATGAACCCTTTCTGCCTGCTTAGTTCTTGCCCACAGTCTGCAGCAAGCAGACGTGGTCAGTAAAAGCAGTGCAGCCACTTTAAACTTGTGGCCAGGGTATGGATGGCAATGACTGTGGAAGTCTCTGATGAAATTATCCAATAAATCCAGTCAAGATGAGCAAACGTATATTTCTGCTGCACATAAATGCTCTGGTATTTATGGCATATTTAATGTAGTTTATTTCCCTGGGAAGTAATTTGGTGGACAGGCTGTTGAACTGGGTGTGAGTGTGGCTCTTGTTGCTCTGTCCTAGAGACAGCAAGTTGTCCTGACGGAACAGTGGGCGAAGGCTCACAGAAACATTCATTTCTCCGTAATGCATCCCGGCTGGGCAGACACTCCAGGTAACTTCTACTTCACACTCTGACAACATTTTCTTCTGTTCAGGATTAGTCTAAAAGCAAAGAGAAGTGAAACTTCCTAGTATATTTTTCCAACAGGTGCAGTAATTTCTTTTCTCCAAATTGGTGCTTGAAGTAGTTTTATATCCCCTTGGTGGCTCTGTTCTGCACAGTGCCTGCTAATTGTGTATATCTAGAGAATCATAATGGGCAGTGAATGCTTCTAGCCCTGCACAAAGGCACAGCAGAGACACAGTTCTTTAAAGTAAACCTCTAAGTTACATTTGTAGTGGAACTGTTAAACACACAGATGGAGCTTCTGCCTCTGTAAGTACCAACATGCAGACACTGGGAATTTGTGAGTGCATGTAGGAGAATGCACCACTATGCAAGCCCTGTTCCTTTACTCTTCCTCTGAACATTTACTGCTGTTGAGAAGCAGTTTGGCCAGACAGCCTTCTGTCTGAGCTGCAGCTGTTCTTCAGTGACTGTGCCTCAGCAGGTGGGCCAGCGTCAGTCATGCAGTATGCATGTTGCATTCGCCATGTTTCCAGTCCCCAGTGCCCAAGCTTGGGATGCGGAATAGCAGTCCCATCTCTAGGTCTTTTGTAGGGATGCAGTGTCCAAAATTTGCTTCTGACGACAGAAGCATTTGCCCTGTCTACCTTATGCTTGAAAACAGCCCCTTCCAACTAAATATAGTGGTATTTCTTTTCCTTTAAAATACATTTATTTTTGCACTTCCTTTGTGGATTTCAAACCTAATGAACCATAAAGCTATCCCACCTTAAAGTTCTAAGACTCTCCAACCCCCCCAAATAAACACCTACAGTGGATGGGCCTACAGTCATTACCTGTTGGACAAAATAAAATTAAAACAGAGTTTAGACAGGAAGTATGCAGTTTTTAAATACAGTGCTGCAACTGGTTTCCTAAAACTGGTAAGAAAATTAGAGCTAAAAATTCCATTAGAATACTGTTTTTTGAAATTTCTGTTTCCCCTGTGTTTGTTGAGTTTACAGTTTAGAATGGAATTGGCACAGGAACCTCTTACAGATCCTGTTGTCAGTTTTGTCCCTGTAATTTGACCCAAACAAACAAGTGCTGGATCATCTGGCAGCTTAGTGCTATTCTCCCACAAGCCATCCTGCTCCCAGACAGGGGGAATACTCATTTTCTTCCATAAGCTCCAGAGATGCCTTCTCTCCTTCCTACACACAAAATGGCAATTTGAAGCTGTTCTTTTTTTATTTTTATTTTTTTTTGTATCAAAAAAGCCTTGCATGTCAGGCCACCATTGCATTCTTATCTTTTGCAGCCGTGAGATCGTCCATGCCCAGTTTCTACGGGAGGATGAAGAACTCTCTGCGCACGGAGGCCCAGGGAGCTGACACTGTCCTGTGGTTGGCAGTGTCAGCTGAAGCAACAAAGCTACCCAGTGGCTTGTTCTTCCAAGGTAAGGATGCCTCACAGCCTGCCTGAACTTAGGATCCCTGTCTGGCCTGGAAGGGGATGAAGGCTGCACCAGGCAGCTTGTTGAAAGGATAAAGCATTTCTCAAAGTCATTTCAATTCTAAAGGTTCGAGTGAAAATTGTGTTAAATCGTTACATTCCTGCTTTTGTCCTCTGTAGTGGCTGATAGAGACTGCAGAGCATTTCTTTAGGGAGGGTTGGGGATTTTTGTAATGAAAGTGGCTACATGTAGGACTGTGCCAAGGGAAAGTGAATCACAGCAGTCAAACAGCATCTTTTATGATGCTAGGAAATGAGCATCTTTCTCAACAGAGCACTGGGAGTTGGCTTTGCTTTGACAGGTTCTTCTTCCTACTGTTCCATGGTAGCTAAAACTGCCTATTTCTCCTTTCTCTAACACTGGGCAAAGACTCGAGCACAGTGGCATTTTTGGCACTGTGAGCTTAGAGAATGGAAAAGTAGGGCAGAGCCCTTTCTTTTCTCCCAGGCAAATGACAGGCATCTTTGTAGGAACAGCTGGAAGCAGGGATGCCTCAATGATGATACAGGTCAGTCCAGAAAGAGAAAGCTCAGGGTAATTGCTTACAGAAGCTCAGTACTTCTGTTGGATGTGGCACTCAAATCCTGATTCACTGAATTTCTATACAGAGAATGCAGGAAGCTCAGACTTTTCCACATTTGGGTTAACTTTGTCCCTTCTGTCCCACAGACAATCACACAGGGTTGGCTGACAGATACTTAAATGGACTTTTTTTATGTCAGCATGTGGTGCATGCGGAAACCCCACATTCCAGCTGGTCAGCCTTCTTTGTAGAAGCAGGCTTTGCCTTTCTCTTACTCTAATCACCTTCTTCTGATCCTAATGCTTCTGCTCAGTTATTCTTTCTTTCATAATTCCACCAGGCTCTTTCCTTTGGCCTTTGTCTACCCCCAACTTTCATAAATAGGGAACGTGCCCTGGCTCTTTAGCTAAAGCTGTTGACTTTTGAGAGCTTTGGTCCTGGCATGACTGCTCTTAAAGCTGCAAGAGATATTCTGTGTCCTGTGCTTATCAAATAGTGGTGAAGTCAGTTATTTCTCACTCCTACTGCCTTTTGGAAGCCACAGCTTAGCATGGGCACTCTTCAGGCCCTTTCAGTAAAGGGTTTGGGGTGCAGGAGCACTTTGCCACAAACTTCTCATCCTAGGGAGCCATTTCCAAATCAGTCACAGTTTCCCTCCATTTTCTGCATTCTCTTTTACTGTTCCCTCTGAGAGCAAACCAAAGCCAGTTTTTTTTTTTTTTCCTGAGGAAAAAAAAGGGAAGTGAGAACATGACTAGTACTACCAGAATGCTGCGCATCTGCTAAAAAAAAAAAAAAAAGTTTAACAGAGACCTGCTTTGCAAAGACTAGAAGCATCTTCTCTGCCATGCTGAACTTGGCTTACTCACTTAGTTCCCAAACTTTAGCACAGGCTACTGGAACCACTGTGGCTAGGTGGGAAGCAGTTCATAATCAGTGATAGAGAAGGGAACGTTCCTCTGCATGTTTCTCTCTCCTCAGTTTTCCATGAGCATGAGTTATGTGGTGTGTGCAGTCAGTTAAACATTTGCTCTTAAGAGAGCAAATATCTCTGCTCTCCTGGCAAGCCTAGTGGCAGCCTGATAGGTTTTCAGGGAAATCTGCTGCCCAGGGTTGCAACAGCTTGTTCTTTTTGTCTCAGCTGCCTGCTGCAGAAGTTGGGCTCACTAAATAGACTCAACAGTGCTGCACCGTGTTCTGACTGTTGTTCCACAGACACCTGACAGCATTGTCATAAGGCTCCTGGGCTCTAGATACCATGTTTTTGGAGAGGAAAATCCCTTAGAGTGGATGGTGATAACAGCTGTGTTTACAGAGTGAGTGACAGGCATGAGATTTGGAAAACTAAGCAAAGCATGAGCAAACTTAGTTGGATACACATCACTTACGGCAATTGAGCAATAACCCCAAGTTCCCTTGCATTTAGAATTTAACTATTGTTTCTAAGGATGAAAGTAAGCATTTTAAGATTGAAAATAATCCTAACTACAAAGTCCCAGCTGGGGATATGTGTAGTACTAGAAGTGTTATCCAGGAGGCAAGGAAAAATGCCGTTTCAAGAGCAAAAGTATCCTCTGCCTGCAGCAACAAACTCCAGCTATTGCTCTTTGCCTGCAGGTGTTGCAGTCGTGACAGGCATAACCCCCCAAGGAAGCCTTCCTTTTCCTATACTGTCCCTAGCTGCAAATGGGGGCTTGCTCCACAGTCCGGGTCATACTGTGCTACAGCAAAATCACTCTAGTTCCAAAATGCATATTGAATTAGTTTAATTTTTTGTTTAGAAGATATGCTTAACTAGCATTATTTACAGGTACGTGGAAGGCAAGTTTCCTGGCTTCAAGACCATGAGGTATGCTTGGGGAGTACAGAGATCATCAGAAAAACCTCCTTTCTGCCAGAAGAGAGTTAAATGTATCCTTAAGGCTTGTTTTTTTTCCTTTTCTTCCAGACAGGCAACCAGTCCCTACACACTTACCCCTGGCAAGCACCCACAGTCCACCAGAGGATGAAGAGAAACTAATGGAGGTGCTGGAAGAGTTCTCCCAGAAGTTTAAATCTGTTTCTCCAGGAACTTAGTGTCTCTGCTGACACAGTGTCACTGCAAATCTTCTAATTACCCAGTAACTTGCTGTTGAGAGGAAGTAGGATGCCATAGGCCTGTTAAAAATGAATTGGGTTCAGGTGTTCTCATAATGAGGTGGCAGAGTGGCACCTGTGTCATTTTTTTCTGCTGCCGAGTCTCTCCCATTGTGAATGTGCAGCTGCAGCCTCAAGACATACTAAGGTTGTGTTCTTTGGATTGGAAGAAAAATTGAGAGGCATTAAAATAAACCCCAAGACTTTGTAAAGTTACCTAGAATAATTGAAAACACTTGGCGTAGAGAAATGCAGAGGAGTGTACCTTCAGTAACCTTCATGAAGGACTTCAGGAAAGAAGTGGGAATGTTTTAAACAACTTTTAACTGCTACATTTGACAGGTTGGTGGCTTCCTTCACTGCATGAGGGTGATTGGGCTCAAACATGTAACTGGGAATGCAGAAACTCTCTTGCAGTCTGCTTAGTTTAAAGGGAAGGATTCCTCACGGCCTTCAGATTCTATAAATCAGTGCTGGTATGCAGAAGTGATCTGCTTCCTCATGTTTAAACAGCAAGAATTTAGGAACACTGCCAAATGCCTTCCACATTACTTTATGGAGACAGGGCTAAATATTATCCCATTTATGTCAAAATACCGTGAAGTAGGAGGTTTCAACACAACACACCCAGACATGGCTGGATCCAGCGGAGAAATGGCTGCATGACTGTAGGCATGAAAAGAAACAACATGCTAAGATGTACCTGCTTGCTATTTCTGTGGGAGATTACAGGGAATTGCTTTATTGTTATCAATGGATTAAGAGGGGAAGGGAACGCTGGAGGGGTGTACAGGTTTTAGAGGAGAATTCAGCTCCTGATGAGAGGGTTGTATTTTGTCTGGATCTGTTTACTTCCAGACAGAGAGGACAGGATTCATCTTTCCTGATATGTGGACATTTAAATTACTCACTTGAGTTTCTCACTCTGGTAGAGGGAAAAACAGGCTTTTTCACAGGGATTTACTGGATCTAGTTTAAGAAACACCACCTACAGTGCTGCATCTTTCTAATAGTGCTGAGGACAGTCATCTCAGACTAAGACATTCTGGTGGGATTCATTTGTCTTAATTATTTCAGATCTACTGCAAAGCCAGGACTATTATTAACAAAGGTAACACCTTTCCTGCTGAATTGTGTTTATTAACCAACAGCCTCCAGAACCCAGCCAAGTTGCTGCACTCTTTCACGTGGCTCATGCCAGTGTGGTAGGACAAAGGACCTAAACACAAATATAACACAGATGTTCTTGAGCTCTCTGCAGTGACTGGAAGCTAAAGGATGCTGATGAACAGAGGAGAGCTCCTGATGTCTGCTTTATGTAATTTAGTTTCCTCCTGGTATTTCCTCATTATTCAAAGACCTCCTACTAAATATCAGTTTAAGAAGAAATGGCTTTTTTCAGCCTATTGTCAATCTCCGTGGAAATAAAGACTTTACTGTCAGGGAGGCCTTGAGAAAAATTTTCCCATAATAAGCAGTGCTGAGACAAGTCAGGCTGTCAACAGCTCCTCCTGAAGAGGCTGGGTCAGCATTCAAACTATTGCCTCATTTATAAACTTAACTCCTTGCACTACAGTGAAAGAAAACAACAGCAAGGCTTGTACAGAGGTTTATTTCCTGCAAGTCTGGTATTAACATTTTCTGTGGTTCCAACTGTTAAATACATTTACCCAAAACAAGAGCATGGCTGGAAGCATATATAGTAACTACATTTCTTAACCCAATAGCTGCAAGGCTAATAAAAACATCTGCATTGTTTAGGAGTTACGGCAATTTGCTTCTCAGCTCTGCAATACAGAAGAAGAGTTTAATGACTGGTATTTAAATAGTTCATAAAAGTAAAAAAAGTGCACTATATATATATATATCTGTATTCAACACATTTTAGTCCACATTCTGCACTAGTGTATTTGAATAGCCTATATTTTTCATTTTCCATCACAGCTTAAAAATGAAGCCAAAGTTAAGAAAACTGCTTTAATTAAAGTTTGGTCACAGTGTCAAAGAGCAACATGCTATGGTTTAAGAGCACTTGTGATTTAAAAAGAACTAAACCACAGGAACAGCAATTAGAAACAAAGTCCAGAGTCTCACACACTTTGGTATTATGATCCTGCTGATGCTTTATTTCAGCCCAATTCCACGAGAGCAAACATGGCATGTGGCTGCAAGCCAGCAAGAAGATTTGTGTTAATGCAATTCAGAATGACTTGTACCTTCATGTAAGTGAACACAGTGACAGAATCACAGACTATGCTGAGATGGAAGGGACCCACAAGTATCATCACATCCATCTCCTGGCCCTGCACAGGACCATCCCCAAGAGTCACACCATGCACCTGAGCATTGTCCAAATACTTCTTGCACTTGGTCAGGATTGGTGCTGTGACCACTTCCCTGGGGAGTCTGTTCCAGTGCCCAGCCACCACCCTCTGGGTGAAGAACCTTTTTCTAGTATCCAACCTAGACCTCCCCTGACACAGCTTCAGGCCATTCCCTTGGGTCCTGTCACTGGTCACCACAGAGAAGAGATCAGCACCTGCCCCTTCTCTTCCCCTCACAAGGAAGTTGTAGACTGCAATGAGGTCTCCCCTCAGTCTCCTCTTCCACTTTTAAAACTTTATGAGCAAAATAAAAATGGCATCCAGTGACAGATGACCAGAAAATGAAGGTGGTACAAGTCCTTGCTAAGCAGTGCATGCTGGGAATTTGAGTGCACACCTGGTTTATGGCAATGGAACGACAAGCACGGCAGCTGCTCTTGCCACCCTTTCCTGTCCCTGTGCAGCCCAACACTTCTTTTGGCAGCTTAGAGGCTTATATGAGTCTGACCTCAGTCTGATGGCTTCACATTTTTCTTCATTTCATGAAGTCACCTAGTTGGGAGGTTTTTGCTCTCAGGGATTTTGCACAGGCGTGTAGCACCACAGAGCACATGTGGAGTCAGTCATTTCCCTATATCCTAATGGAAAGGCACAGCCCATCCTCAGTGCAACAGGACTGCAGTGATGCAGGGGCCACTGCAACTTCTTTTGGTCTTGGATGAAAATTTTAGGAGGTCAATGTAACAGGTACCAAACAATTTTGTAAACTGCATTTCCTCTTAAGTTTAATTTCTAGGCCTTTATTCGTTGTTAAAAAAACACCCCAACAACCTAAATCAACGGGTTATTGATTAAAGGTATAAAAAATTGTTTGTTATTTGCCTTTGAATGGGGGCATTCCCATACATACCTCACTATTTTGGAGTAAACTGGAAATACCAACTGGTGGCATTTGCAGTAACATGTTCCAGCTTTTGTGTTCCACTCACTGGGAACAAGGTGTGAGCAGGGCCACCCCTTCCTGTTAAACAAGACTTGGGTAGGATGTTGAACATGCACTGCCTGGTCTCAAAGAAGGGAGTTCTACCATATCGTTCATTGTAACCTGATAAGTCCGTCCTTCAAACCTCAATGTAAATAAATTTATTTAGTGGGGGACAGTGCCAGCCATTTCAATTGTCACTATAAGCACTGATTTGCATTTTTGTAATGACAGAGCCTTTCTAAAAGCCATGTCACTTGGAGCAGTACTAGTTTTCATTAAATAATGCTGAACATGGTGAGTGGAGAGTGGGGTTACTCTTTCAGGGAACGACCTGATGGAACAGTACAGGAGGGCAGCTATAAAGCAGTTTAATCTGTAAGTTCCTCTGTATTACTCTCTCACCCTCCCTGCAAAAATAAAGCACCCCATCTCATGACACTGGATCATACTTATCCAAAATTAGTGCTGGTCAACGTCCACCCACTGTCATTTTAAACAGGCAGTTTCCACTCTGGCAGCGCAAGGTTTCGCATCTTCCCTAGCTCAGCTCACAGTATTTCCCTGTTTGTCTCAGGCTTACATCTCTTGCCTTGTTGGGAGAGGTAGTTCTGGGCACATTCAAGCAGAGCCAGTGACTGATCAGAGGAGAGAATTTTGAAACGCAGCTAAGATGACTCGAAAACTCTGCATTCCTGCAGTCACCTGAAAAGCGCTGATCTAGACAATGAGAGAAAGAAGGCTTTGAAAAGGCACTGAGTCTAATGGGGAGCAAGTGCAACAGAAACACGTCTGGGACTAAAAGTGATCAAATCCAACAACTTCAATTTGTGAAGTAGGTCAGTATTTATGTTCCTCTCTCTAGAGGGAGCCATCAGATAAACTTAAGGAAAAATGATGTATTCCTCTGAAGGAAGTTTGTTCTCTCTCAAAACAAAAGCTAATGTTCAGCTTTACGAAGAGACAGTGTCAGCCTGGCCAAAGGTCTTCAGCAGGACAGGTTTCTACCCTGCTGCCAGGAGAAACAACTCAAACCTTTGCTGTACCAGCAGTGCCAGTGCCATTTCACAGATAAAATTACTGTCCAAACAAGGGAAGAGTGGTAAAACCTGCACTTGTGCAAACTTCAGGGATAGAGGTCCCAGGAAGTGCTATTTTCTTTGATGGTTAAAAATCTTGAGCATCGTCCCTTTCCTTTTCAGTTCAGAATCCACAATCCACAGAGAGCCTTGGAGCGATGCACAGAATTGTGCAATTCCGCCACTGCCCAGACACCCTGTTTCCTTTGGACTGCTCACCCACTGCCAGGCACTCAGAGCAAGAATTTGTCCTGGCAAAGGACATGTCCATACAACAGCTGTCAGTTTCGTGACAATTCACAGAACAGGCAGGTGAATGAGTCCAGTCAAAACTCAATAAACCAAATTCCTCATTACACACAGAGAGAAGGAAAAGAAATAGCCAAAAGCTGATAGAAATTAATTTAGTGGGGTTAAGATACCACCATTTATTCAGCTACATTGGAGATGCTTATTTACATGATAGAACAGTACTGGAAAGTTTTACAATGTAATTGGTAGATAAGATGGTCAAATTGCTGAGCAGCATTCCTACAAAACACTGACCTGAACAAAAGCCAGTAAGATTTTTTTTCATATAAAATCCCTCTAATGAAGAAGACAACAAAGCCCACAAGATGTTGGTCAATATGATGAACTTAACCTACCAAGCAGAGTCAGAAGCAATGCTCAGCCTTTGAAAAGGTAAACCACAGCTAAAACTAGTGCTAATGACAAAGATGTAGCAAGTAAGTTTGGGTACTTGTTTATTTGTGAAAATTTCTTGATTACTTGGCCTTGGCACCCCACAGAATTTTCCTGAGACAGGACAAAATAGGGGTGTTAGCAGTTGGATTTTTCACATCTGAAGGAAGCCCTGACCTATACAATGAAAGTATAAAGGTGATAAACCCTTTAATAAACTCCGATTATTTAATGTCTAAAGAAGAAATAACTGGAGAGAGGCAAAACTATCTTCATAAGGCCTGACACCTTTTCTGCACAATTTCAGTAGTGATGTATCTCTTCCCCATCCTTTTAATGTCAAAGTGCTTCTGCATTTAATGCAGTTCTGAAAAAACTACTTGAGGTAGATAAATATTATTTGGCAATTAAACCAAAGAACAAGAATTGGAAGTGAAATCTTCATAGGTTGGAACAACTCTATGTTCCTTGTGGCTTCTGGATCTGGACCCTGGGTGCTGCCTGGCTCACACTGCTGGGGTGGGGGATGGTTTGGCTTTATACAGTTCTGATGAATATTCATTTCTACACTGTAGGTGCTTTTTCTGTGATGTTTTTGGTTTTGTTTGGTTTTGGTTTTGTTTGGTTGGGTTTTTTTTTTTGTATGCTGATAACATTCTTTCTTGGTATCCCCTCTTTGCAAAGACTTTGCTAGGACTCTCTTGTTTTCATTTTGGTTTGAGTTCAATGTCTCTACTTGGCAGCAGTTTCAACTGAACTCAGTCTTTCTCTTCTGAGCTGTACAATGTGTTCTGCAGCAAACAAAATTTCAGAGATGGCCAAAGACTGGTCACAAGGGAAAATCCCCAAACTGGGAAAATGCAATGAAAAGTCGCATTTGATCACACAAAGTTAATCTCAAATCCCAGAACTTCAGGTTATTGGCAGACTAGGGACCACTTTTTTTCTTCTTCTGAGCAAAGATTTCCTGCCAACATTCACAAGATGCAATTTTGAAGAGGAAAAATCTCAGTCCTCCTCAATATTACATAAGAGGTCATCACTTGAAGGGACTTAGCACATCAATGTATCCTGAAAAGAGGATCAAGTTTGTTGTTACTGTTGCATACTATTGCCACACATGGGACAAAAGTCTTCTAAGTCCTAATTGAAAACATCCCATGTGCTCAAGGTGGTCTCCCAGGAAGGACATGGCCTTTAAAACCACACATTGTAGCCCTATTTCCTATGTGCTACAAAACAGAATTTTGGTCGCTGCTACATAAATCCTGTTTGGAACAGCGAGGACAGACACAAGGTAGTATTTGCTAATATGTTAGTAACTAATTTGGTAATAGTTTTGATTTAAAGAAACATTTTTTTTTCTCCCTTCTCTAAGCAATAGAGTAGACACAGGCATTAAGTGGACTTGGAAGCACAGAATGGCTGAGGTGGCAAAGAACCTTCACAGGTCATCTGGTCCTGCTCAAGCAGGGTCACTTAGAACTAGTTGCCCAGGGTCATGTCCAGTTGGGTTTTTAATATCTCCAAGAATGGAGAACCCACAAACTACCTGCCTGGCCAGTCTGTGCCCATGTTCAGTCACCCTCACAGTAAAAATTGTTTCCTGTTGTTCAGAGGAAATCTCCTGTGTTTCAGTTTGTGCCCATTGCCTCCGGTCCTGTCACTGGACACCAGTGCATTCTCTTTGCACCCTCCCTTCAGGCATTTATACACACTGATGAGATCCTTCTGAGCCTTCTTTTCTCCAAGCTGAACAGTCCCAGCTCTCCCAGATATGCTCCAGTATCTTCACCATCTCAGTGGTCCTTTGCTGGACTTCGTCCAGTAGTTTCATTTCTCTCTTGTACGGGGAAGAACACAACCAGACACAGAAAAAAAAAAGAAGTCAAATATTCCTTTCTAACAGTGGTTTCCTCAGCAGGCATAAGACAAACTTTTTCCCCCCTACAACTGTTTTGGATCATCCTTTTTGCATATCCAGCCATCCATCTTCTTATCAGTAAACAACCCCATTCAGAGGGAACACATCGCTCCCTTTCCCAGTACTGGAGATGCTCATGCCACCCTCTTAGGCAAAGTGCAGTAACCACTAGTGGTGTACTAAGAGCCCACATGCTGACATTCAGGTGATGGCCTCAGGTTCAGGAGGACAGAGTGGGGAGGTCACCTGGGCTTGGCTGCAAAAAGCAGCTGCAGACAAGGCTGCTCACAGCTGAGCACACCAGTGTCACCTTTCAGGATTATCCTCAGTCAGACAGGCTAACTTTTAGCCCTATCACTACCCTATTTCAACATCTAACCATGATGTTAAGTTTCTTGTAGCCAGGAGGACCACCAATGCTACATTGCAAGCAGTTGCCCACATTCTTTTCCCTTCACTTAAATACTTTCAGCTTAAAAAGACTGAAGTTTGGGGCTCAGATTGCCCCACCTGGAACACAAGTGACTCTAGCAAGCTGCTCAGGCACTGTCTATATGACCAGCATCTGCCCCATCACCTGCCTAAGCACTACAGACACTGCTCATTTTAAAGCCAAGAATAGCAGGCAGATGCTCTGGAGAACACTGCCTCTTCCCACAAGGAAACGCCAGCTAAGAGAGAAATGAAAATCACCTTTTCTGATGTGAAGAGCAGACGGAGGCCAGCACTGTTTGTGTGCCCCTTGTCACAGGTATCACTAAAAGCTACTGCCCTTCAGCAGCCCCAGGGAAAGGGGACTTGGCTTCATTTGAGTGTGTGTTTATGTGGCACTGCGTAGTTTACACCTGTATCAAAACACACTCTCCTCCCATCCTCCAATAATGCAATTCATAAAAATAGATCAGATCTGTTATTCAGCAAGTAAAATGGAAAAAAAGAGGACCAGGCAACAGGGATCCCTTTTCATATGGATCTAGCAGACAGAAGAAATTGAGATTGCTACTCTAACACAGCAGAAGAGGAAGGCAGGCATTTTAACTCTCCCAATGTCAAATCCTTCTTGTTTCATTTGGAAGGTAAAAGAATTATTGAATTAGAAACATATCTTTTCCCTTCATATCACTACATTATAGCTCTTAAGGGCATTGAAAAGGGACAAATTTCCCTTCCCTCCTCAGCTTCACTTTCAGCTTGTATAATTTTCTAAGCCCAGACCAGTTTGTCCTGAGACTGCAAGATAAGGAGATGTTCAGCTTAAATCCAGATAACCCTGCAGGTCATTCAGTCAGAAAGAACAGCCAGGAAAATTTTGCAAAATGGTTTTGCATACCCCACATCCACACATAAGCAACACCGAAACCATAACTCCTTGGAAGACAATGGCGGAGTGGCCAAGTGTTTATTGCAGAACAGGCCAAACAAGTCATTCCCAAGTGTAGTCTCCCTTGGAATCAGTTCTTCACCTTTGTTTGCACATTACATGCTCAGGACTAGGCACTGACCCAGGGGCAGATCCTCATCTTGCTGACTCTACCACTCCATCAGTGTGAGCACAATTCCTGCTGGAGTCCCAGGCTTGGTGTCACCGCTGTCTCCTCAGGAACCAAGCACTTAACAGCAATTTAAATTCACTTTGGTGCGCCCGTGTTTCTGCCACCATGAGATGCACTCCCTGCACAGCACAAGTCAGGTCTTCGGCCAAAAGGCCCTGAGCCCAAGGGAACATGGAACACCATAGTCCAGCAAAGCTTTGTAGCTATTCTCCAGCTGGAATGAAATACTGGCAGGCCACTTGCTCATTTTGCATGGCTTTGACAGCCAAGAACACTTCAGTCATCAGAAAACATGCACAAGGTGTAATGAGAAGCATTCCAAGAGGAAACAAGCATCTCATTTCCAGGAGAGAAACTGGGAGGACTGAGAAAACAACTTTCAAGCTGGAAAAATAATAGTGCTGTGTGCATTATGTTTGAAAATATGCTTTAAAATAGGCTGTCTAGAGGGGAACCAACAACAGGCTGTAAGACCAGGAAACCCAAGGTGGCATTATTTCAGAGAACATGACTGCAAAATGCTTTATTACAGTTTCTAGGATGTTTAAAAGGAGAATTTTCCCTGAAAATACATAGCAGTCCTGTGACATACACACAAAAGTTCACTCACCCTTTACTGCAGCAGCTCACTGGACCAGAATCAATGCCATGGATTGAGTTAACCTTTTTTTTTCCTCAAAAATGAATTGCTGCTGGGCAAACAAAGGAGAGGCTTTATTTTCTTTTGCATTCTCACTCAAGAGAGAACACAAGGCTTCTCCAGGTAGCAATGTGCTCTGTAGTGGCAAACATCATGGCCTCCCCACTACAGAGGGAAAAAGATAAGTCCAAAACACAGCAAGACTGAGCACCACCAATGTGCTGTGTCACAGCAGCTAAAACCACAAGGCCTAATGAAATGGGAGATACAGGAAAGCCTTTGGTCTGATCTGCAGTTCTATTCTCTACATCAGTTTCTTTGAAGTGCATGAGTTATGCCATGCTAAAAAGTAACATGGATTAATGGAACAGAGAGTTGATTCTTCAGGGAAGGTCGCTTTGGAAAAAAGGGCTTTTTTTGTTTATTCACCTTGACAATATCATTCTAAAAAGGTAATTTTGGTCAATCCAAGTTTTTAAATACTGTTTATTTTTAAGAGAAACTGTAAAGTATGACAACAGGACAGTGGCCATCATTCAGCAATATCACTTTCGGGTCTATAGAGGAAATTAATAAAAACCATCAGTGTTTTAAAAAATAAATATGACTAACCATACAGAAAACAGAAAAAACAAAATTCATCTTCAACAACATAGATAGGTATAGACGCTGAAATGTTGCTGTGCAGGGTAGAGGTAGAGGTAGAGATAAACCAGACTTTTCAGATCTAGACCAGTTTTAGATCTGCCCCCCTCCATGCACACACTCCCAAAAGTTCCTGTTGCCAATAATTTCATTTGAATCAGCCTGTCAGCATCATCAAACTCAAGCAAGTCTGTGTGCTCCTTGTAATGCTCTGAGCTGGAAAACTCTTTCAGTTTTCTGTAGAAATCAGTTGCTGAGTAACCTGACCCCTGATTCTGTGACTTGTGCAGCAAAGGAAGAGGCAGGAAGATTATACAGACCAATGAATGCTCTCTGGATGATGCCCACTAGGACAAGTAGATGGTAGAGCCCTTTTAGGAATTGCAGTAGTCCATCAGCTCCTTGGTGATGCACCCAGAGACCGTGCCTGGAGTTCCTCCTCTGGAGAGAGCATGGTCAGCAGAAATATCCCAAACCAACAGGTACTGGCTGCAGGGAGGGCCGATTGCCTTACACAGTCTGTTGACACCAAAAACTCACAGTGGAAGACACAACCCAAGGACCCTCTGTACAAAGCAGCAAGTATCTCGACATAGTGAAATATAAAAACTAAAAATTGCACTGCACACAGATTTTTCCAAACAAACTTAAGACAACCAAAGTCAGATCGTACAAACCGTTAGTTAAAAAAATACCTTCTTGTATATTTTGAGAAGAAGTGGAAAGAGTCTTCGTGCAAATGTTCAGCCTGGATCAAGCAGAGGACATAAAGTTGTTGTAAACACATTAGTTCCTTTCTCATCTGCTGTATGCGCTCAGTGTTATCTATCTTCTGCAGTATGATTAGGGTTAGGAAATCCGTTTCTTCTGTAAATATCACCTTTCAAGTTCCACTGATGTGACATCAAGACACTACTGGTGTCATATCCCACAACTGTTAAATACAATAAAATATAACAACATAATGAATAATGGTAAAAGACAATAAAATACAGTAAAAATAGAATCTTCAAATAATTTGCACCTTTCTTCTTTAATTAAGAGGGGCTACATGGTTAGAGGTGGATGCAACAAGTCTGAAGAAGTTTGATTTCATTTTCCAGCACTTATGTCAGAGTGGTGGAGGTTGACCAAGTGACATTCTTTATGTCACTAGGTTTCACCTGTCTGAGCCAGGTTCATAGCTGGCCCTAAAAGAAATAAAAAAAACTCCCACTACTTTACTAACTTCAGTGATCATCACAGTCATAATGCATTGTCAGGGTTTTGTTTTTTAAAATTGCTCAAGCTGTTATAAGTTAGTCATTATTTTAGCTATTTCTTTATCTAGCCACACTGAGATTTGGCATGTTGAAAAACAGTTGGTCTTCCTCAAGGGAAAACTACAGTGAGCTCTTGTCCCAGCCCCTTCAGGCAATAACTTCATAGATCAAGACCTCCTTGGTCCTTATTGGGCAGAAATCCATCAGTGAGATGTCTCTGGATGGAAGAAGGCAGGTATGACATCCCTGCAGCCACATGGGAGAGGGAAGGAAAATGAATTACAGGAGCTAAAGCACATTCCTTGCTCCTACCTTAATAACCTTGTCTGTCCCCGAGGTCAGCAGCCATCCCCTGGTGGCATCGAAGTGTACATGAACAATGTTGTGCTTACTGTCATGGAAAGTAGCTGTAGGCGCCCGCCTGAAGAAAGAAATCCAAAAATCAGCAAGGACTGAAACTACAGGATTTCCACCCAAAATGTTCTCTGTTGAGGAAATAAGTATTTGACTGCTGCTGTAAACCATTAATTCAGCAACCACTCTGTAAACTGCACTTTGAGACCTTTCTGGCATGAAAGAAACAGGGGTGAGGGTTCTCTATCCCTCCTGGCTTGATCTCCTCCTTACCCTGCTGAGGAAGCCCAGGGATCACCATGCCAGGCTGCTCCCTCCTGGAGCCTTGCTCCTGCCCAGGCCCTTCCAGATGCAGGAGTTTTTCCCCATTCCAGCCAACTCAGTGTCCACACTTACTCCTCATCCGTTATGGACTCGTGGCAGCTGTCGCAGACCCTCACTTCAAACTCAAAGCCCATCAGCGGGATGGAGGAGCGCTTGGAGCTGCATTTCCCGCACACGGCTTTCCCACACTTGCGGCAGTGATGCTGCAGGAGACAACACGCAGACAGACATCTCAGGCCACAGACCCACACCAGCTCACTGCTCAGCCCCACTGGCTCCACCATCTCACCCCAGCAAGACACAGTGCAGCTCAGTTCTGCCCCAGACACCTCATTTCTCAAGTTCCATGAGGGCATGGAGCACTTTCACACCACTTCAGTAAAAGTCTGCAATCTGCAGCCCTCTCCTCATAGGCAGGAAAACACAGCAGCATGTTTCAAGCAGACCAGTCAGCCTTTCCCAATACAGCTTGAGCAGTTACAGATGCTTATCCAATCTCATTGAAAACAGCTTTGGTTCCAGCACAATCTCCAAAAATCAGCTGTAAATTTCTTTCTGAAACATATTTGACTAACAGTGAGCAAAGTCCCACATGGCTAAAGTCATGGAAGGCTTCAAAGAATCTACTCAGCCCATATTACATGCATTTGCTATTGGAATTTATTAGAAAAAAATGGTATGTTCCTTTCAACCACAAAATCAAGCCTCAGAGGGGAACCTACTGTCCCACCTCTGAGCACTTAGTGGAAGAACAAAGTGCAAAGGGGGAAAAAGGTTACCACAATCTATTATGAGAGAAAAGCCTAATTGCACCATGTTAACACACCAAGGGACACATACAAACCTGCCTGAGGCCTATTTTCTTACTGTCCCACATTTGCTTGAAGTTCCAGAAGAAAGGCTGGTCACATTTTTGACAGGAATCACTATCCAGCCACTCCGGGGTCTGCAACACATATGTATAAACACAAAGTGGAAGTGAGCAACAAGCAGAAAATCTTCCAATGGAGTCTAGAGGCAGGACAAAAAAGATGTGTTGTGGTGTGACAATATGGCCACCTAAACTTGATTTAATATCTTCATTTTCACAAGATGCCATTTTGACTACTGTGGATGACAAGATGACATTTGTTCCCTGGCATGACTTTTTTGGCTTAGCTTTGGCCTTTGAAGGACATGGGAGGAACAGTTCTCATCCAAATCATGAAGAAGAGTTTGATAATAAGACCACAGAAACAACCCAATTCTGGAGTTAAACATATAAAAATATTTTGTTCTGTCCTGTCTGGAAAGCATTTACCATCTGCTATTGCCTCTGGTGGGAGCTGGGATCAATTAATATTTCCAATAGTCAAGCAAATCATCTGAAGGGAAAGGGAAGTTATGAGAAATGCTGATGTAGTTGGGGTTTTTTGTATTCTTTCTTTCTTTAACACACTAAGAGGAGTTCCTGCTGTCAGAGGTGCCTGTGCTACAAATCACACACAGGGATGAGAAAAATGAGATTCACCTGAACAAACCCAAGACCCAAACCAAACACAAGTTCTTTTCCCTCATGAACCCATGAGGTTAAATAAACACAAAATATTGTTTAATACTTTGTAAGGAAGTGCTATTAGCAAACTGCAGTTGTTTTATCAGAGCTGTTGGTTTCTCACATGCTGCAAATTATAATGGCAAGAAACATAGCCAAGATTAAGAACTGAAACAACAGAAAAGCCAGGCAAAGGTAAGTTAAGGGTGGATGGAGACCCTCAGCTCCCAGGACAGCTTTGACCCCCCGGCAATAAAGCAACAACCTGTTTCATCTTCTTCTGCCAGTTATTCTGAAGGCAATTCATTCAGCTGGGGAAAATCCTTGTCTTTTCTACCTACAACAATCTTTCTTTTTAATGCCTGCAGATTTACTTCTCTGTATATAACTTTCCATCTCTTGGGCATTTGAACTCTATAGATGAAGAAGACATTTTGTTTGTGACAAGTAACCACTTTGTAGTCAAACAGAAACACAGCTTAGAGCATCTTTCAGATGTCTTCTTACAGCTTTTTAAAAATTGAGTTGAAAATAAAGAATCAAGGGCTAAAATGGCTTAATTGACTGTAATGCAATCTCAGTGATGTGGGAAAGTCTGATAGCAACAAAATGAGTACTGAGCACATATCACATGGAGAAAATCCTTAAATAAGGGTAAAGATACGAAAGCCAAAATCCAAAAGAAAGTGATCTAGGACCCAAAACCAAGGTTTGATATTAAAATTCCAAAGACTCATGTTTTGGGGGTGGTTTAGCACCAAGACCACCCTATTGCGCTGCTGATAAGAAGAACAAGCCCACATAGCCATAGTCTGAGAAAGCTGTGAACCATCAACACCTGCTGCTTGGCCTTTATTTAGCTAATAATATTTTTCCTCTATTTTTTAAACCAGCCTTCTCAGAGCATTGCTGCCTATTTTGTGACAAGCCAATCTTAATCCTTACTGTAGCCTTTTGAAGGCAGCAAATAAATAAAGGTTTTCATTTCTGGATGTTCGAGTTGCAGCAAAAAGGAAACATCTGTTGGGAAGGAGGAAACCACTCTGCTTTCGTTTCACTTCGGGAGCTGATGACATACTTGGTCCCTGGATTAGTAATCAAAGAGAGTCAACTGGAATGCTAATTCACATTAAAAAGGGAGCTCAGTTTCTGCCTATGCCTACTTCAGTAGTCTTTTAAAAGTCAAGTTTTCCACTTAGTGTTTCTCCTTCCTCAAGGGAGACACACTCAATCCACGCAGGCCACAACTCTTGAGAACCAGCAAAGCTGGTGAAAGCCCATGCTGCCAGAAGCCTTGCTCTGACCTACCCCCTGCAGCAAGAGGGCAGAGGTTTGCCGTGACTCATGGCACCAGGACTTGCTAGGCTGCTGGAGCAGGGCTGGTGCCTGACTCAGCCAGAACAGAGCTCGCTCCCCCCTGTCTGAGTCAGGACTCAGAAAGTGCCAAGCGGGGGCTGCTCCCACAGTGCCAAAGACCTGGGGAGCATTTTTGCACCCGCTCACATTTGTTGGCCAAGAAGCACAAAAGCAATTAGGAATGTGTGGGTGAAATCTGACTGTCTGGATCAGAACAGCCATCATTTACCCTGCTTCTATGTGGTTACACAAGAGAGAAGCAAGATCGAGTAGCAGGTGAGATTGAAGCTCTAGTTAAATGACTTCTTATCAAGGAAAATAAATGCTGGGTTGTGTTTTTCCAGAGATGACCAACAGTCTTCTTGTTTTACTTTTTTAAAACCAAAATGTGTTAATCAGTCCATCCATTTACGTCTGAACTGATATTTCTTATGATGTGCCGAAAAACACAGCAGAGCATCTCAATACCCTTCTTACAGGATATTTTTCAGAGCAATAATGTAAAGAGCAAGAGCCATTTAGCAGCCTATTTAATATAAATTTTCTGCCAGGTGATTTCCCTTGTACCATATTATCAAAGGCACGGCATAATTGCTGTGTAACAACCAGAGCATGTCCAGAAACATTTTTAAAGCTTGGAATGATCTTGTTCAGGTTGAAAGCTGCACATTTTAGAAAGGCCCCTTCTTCGCAGGACTGCTTCAGACCAAACTGTCAAGAACTAAGCACCTACCTCCTGCCTCTCAACATCCATGTTCCAGACGACGATTCCACCGTCTGCACCACAGGAGATGAGCTGCCGAGTGTGGTGAGCATAGGAGAGGGACTGAACTTTATCACTGAAAAAGAAACAAGACAGTTAGCAATCAACCACCTATGGCTACTGCACAAGTGAGCACAGAATATCAATAAAGCAGTACAAACCATTTGCTTGCCCATATGTTTCCCTTCCCCACTCACTGCACATGGCATCCATCAGATGCAAATCAGTCTTTGTTGTCAGGCTGGGACCAGAATGAGATTGTTGCTCATCTGGGCAGCATTCACAAAAGCAAAGACCTGTTTTGATAACTGTTTTTGCTGCTCCTGGGATAGGAGGTCTCAGCTGCACTGGGAAGCCTCAATAGGGCTGCAGCTTTTGAAAGCACATCTGGATGCATAAACGCAACCCTGGTAAGGTACCTGCTTCTCAGAATGTCAGTAACAACTTTGTTTTGTAAATCTCCGCAACATCTAGAAATGAATCACTGAGAAACTACTGAAGATTTTCTTTTGACACTAACAAGCATAAGGAGTTTCAAAAATAATATAGGAATCACTAAATTGTTCCTAAGCCTTCTCACAGTAAGGTGGAAAATTTAAGTGCTTCTGTTTCTTCCTTTAATGAAAAAACAACATGGAAGAGACAATTCAGCTTAAACCCCCAAAGATGGGCTCAATCCTTTATAAAAGAAAGAAATTCAGGCCTCATCTCAGGCTATTTATAACCTGGGAAACAAAGACTGTACAACACTGTTATGGAAAAAACAAGGTTGTGAAGACACAGTAACTGAACATACTGTGACTGGAAATCATCCACAACATTTGGTTTCCTTTGCTACCACCACTGGTCTTGTCCACCAAAATGACTTGCATGCTAACACATTTATTCATGCCTATGGCTGCACCTGAAGAGGGCAATGAATTTATGGGAGAGTTTGGGACAACACCACCACCCTTCATAGTGCCTGCCTGCTGACACCAGAGGCACCATCAGGATTTGTAGGACTCTGTGTTGTACAGTTCCAGCTGACAGCCATCACACAGATTAAGATCCAGAGGCTAACTTCATATTAGAACTAATTTCCACAGCAATAAATCAAGCAGTGATGCATTAGCAAGTACCAGTGGTAGGGTATGAGGGTGATCTGGGAATTTCAGCTAGAGCTCTGCAGTGCTCTGAAATCCCAGATGCATCCCAATCACTCAGCAGAGTGCAGCATCACTCAAAAGAAATGCATGAATATGTAAGAAACTGTTAGCCCAAAACCACCATGGAATTTTGTCTCTCCAGACCTGAGCCTGGCATGCAAGTCCCACATATATGCAGTCCCAATACTCTGAAACCAAGTTGTTGCATTGGCAGTGTTAAAAGGTGAGGAGTCATTGCCACTAGAGCCATTCTGATGTATAATCAGTGCCCAGCATGGGCTTACCCGCCTTCAGAGACATCTGTGGCTATGCAAGTGTACTTGTAAAGATGATGCCTCTTTGCACTGAGGAGATGTGAAGGCTGCTAGGGTTAAAGGTTAAAGCACATCACTTAGAATTCAGGCTGTAGGTGAAAGAGCATGGAGGAAAAAGGGACTAATTGTCCAAGCCCGATGCTCCCTCTAGGGGAAGGAAAGACCTTGACACCTAAAAACCGAGAATTTCCCTGCAGCTGTTCTCATTTGAGGAGCCTTCTCTTTCCAACAAAGGGACAGGCTCTGGCATAACACATTCAGGACTACAGATGTGCTTTCCTTCACCACCCTCTGCAGACTCTTAAAACAGCCTGTGGGCCCAACACTGGAAAACTTACTATAAGCAAATTATTCCTGTTGTATACGGACCACAGGGAGTCACACATACAAGCTTGAGGCTTGTGAAGATTGTAACCTTTGGGCTGTTTGTTTCCAGATGTGGCTTCTGCCTTTAGCTTTTCTCCCACAAAAGCAGGAAGAAGGGCTTTGAACATACTTATGTCCTTGCAGCTCGATGGCTGTTCCTTTTCTTCCTCCAATATCCCACATTATAATGGAATGATCAGAACTGCCTGAGAATAAAACTCGCTGTATTGGGTCCCAACAGAGCGCAGTGACACCACCTGCAATAGGAGCACACACAACAGTCATTTTATTACAGGAAGATTGGAAGGTGGGTAAATATAACAATACAACAAAAAATACAGAGTGATTAAAATGCAGATGTCTTTAGCAAAGACTATGCAACCATGTGCCTTTCACTGGAAAAATAACAGTCTAGAAAAACTACTGAAACCTCATCCTGCTCTTCTGTGGGCAGAGGGCTCCACTGGCACTTGCGTGGGTGAATCCACTGAGCAATAAAATGTGGTAGAAGAATGGTCACAGTGGGAGCTACACAATGTTCCATCTCCATAATTTCCAGAAGATTAAAAGAGAAGCAAGTGTGGAATGCTATGGCCATCTTCTCAGTATCCTAGCACAAGGACTGAACTATCTTGTGCTACCTTGAGCTATTAGCACTTAGAGAGGAGAGATATGAAGAAAAAATGCTGAGGAATGACAGCATTTCATTTGTTAGATGGTAGGATCATACCCAGAGTTGTTCTTTTCAAAGGGTGATGGGTCACAAGTCCCAGCAATGAAACAAGCATTTAGTGCCCCCAAGTTGTGCCTAGTCCACTTGGGATAGTGTCTATCAATACAGATCTTGCCTTTAGCAGCATCCTTTCTCCCTCCCAGAACTACCACAACTTGTTCAAGTCTCACTCTGCTTTAATTAGCCGCTACTGATTGTGGCATTTTCTACCATAGATGTGTTCTGCTCAGAGCTCTGACCACTCTTGTTTTTACCAATACAGCTTCCCTGAACTGCTGTGACAGTTTAAGGTCTATGTCCCTTCCATGTTATGCACTGACACAAGTCATCCCAGTGTATCACAGGACAGTCAAACCATCATCATGCTGTGCACAGATGAAAACCCTCCTGAGGCCTTACCTGTGTGTCCCTTAAATGTGGTAACAAGGCTGCAGGACTCTTGCTCTAGTTTGAGTATGGTCACTTGCCCAGAATGGTCACCAACAAACACATGCCGGGTTTCCACATCAAATCTGAAGGATAAATGCTCAGGAAAACACAGTGTTTACACAAGCTTTGCATTACTTTCATGACTCACTAATTTTTTAACATGAGTATACTACAATCTTGGAATAGTGCTCCAGTCTCAAGGAGGTATTCAGAGTATACTTTTAGGCACCTGTTCATATTAATAATGCTCATAGCTGTTCATACTAATAGTGCAGTATCCCTGAGTGAGAAAAACTGAGACCACTCCAGAGGACGCAATTCATGGTTTTGTTATGAAACACCACTGAAGTAGCCCTTTGCCATGAACATAGGAGTTGTCTCCTCCGGCTCTGTAACTTAAGTGCTAGAGTTGGACGGTATCCACTCTCTCCCTTCCCAAAATTATACAAAATACTTATTACTAGTTTTCTGTTTGTATTGGGTTTGTGTGGCAAGGCTTTGGTGCCGGGGGGTATATGGGGTGGCTTCTGTGAGAAGCTGCCAGAAGCTTCCCCATGTCCAACACAGCCAATGACAGCTGGCTCCAAGATGGACCCCACAATGGGCTGAGCCCAGCAGCAACAGTGGCAGTGCCTCTGGGATAGCAGATTTAGTAAGGGAGGGGGAACTGCCCCAGCAAGTTCACCTGGCAAAAGAGCGAGACTATGTGAGAGAAATGCACACGCCAAGGTCAGTGAAGAAGTGGTGCAGACCATGGTGAGGCAGCTGTGCCCCTGCAGCCCTTCAAGGTCTACAGTGGACCAGATATCCACCTGCAGCCCATGGAGGAACCCCACACTGGAGCAGGTGGATGCCTGATGGAGGCTGGGACCCCATGGGAAGCTCACACTGGAGGAGCAGGGTTCTAGCAGGACAGAGGAGTTCATGCTGGGGCAGGTTTGGTGGCAGGACTTGTGACCCTGTGGGAACCCATGCAGGAGCAATCTGGTCCTAAAGGGCGGCACCCCATGGAAGGAACCCACACTGGAGTAGGGGAAGAGTGTGAGTAGTCCTCCCTCTGAGAAAGAAGGATCAGCAGAGACAACATGCAGTGAACCAACTGCAACTCCCAGAAGACAGAGCAAATTTGCCAGAAAGTTGAGCCCAGGCAGGAAGAAGAAAGGAGTGGGGGGAAGGTGTTTTTAAGATTTGGTTTTATTTCCCCTTATCCCATTCTAATTTCATTGGCCATTCAACCACCTACTGGAATCACCTAACTGGACAGATTCTGACCTCTTCATCCAATTTAATTCCAAATTCAGAATCCATACTGGATGTTTAAGGAGTAACTGGTTTTAGCACTCTTTAAGAGCAGTGCTATTTAAGGAGTACTGATTTTAAGAACACAGAACACTGGAGAACAAAAACACCCAAACCTGTTCCTGTTATGCCAAATATTATTGCAGTATTTGCCAGTGATTCTCACTTCCACTGCTTCCACTGCCCTCCACCATCATAATCTGATGACCCAAATCAAATTGTCCTCCAGAAGTTTTAATCAGTCAAAATTGGCTGTTCTCTAGAGAGATTTAGGGAACACAGGGCAAATTCTTGCATCATGCTTTCAAAAATATTTATCAATGAATTAAAAAGTAAGTTCAGTCTTTCTGCCACTTAGATTGGCTGAATTACCAGATAATATAAAGCAAGTCCATATTCAAACAATAATTTTGAGTCAGTATCACTTCTCAATGATGATCACTTCTCAAATGTAATGAACTAGCAAAACACGCATCACCTATACCACATACACTCCAGGGCATTAAAAAGTCTGTTTATGCTACCCTGTTTTCAGCCTACGAGCTCATACTTTTCCATTTCCCTTTTCATTTGCAATAAAACTGAATTAATATTTCTTTTATTGTCACGCAGCTGGGGCAGCTCTAGGTGAATAAGCCACTCGAGTGCCATTTCTGGAGTCATTTACTCTTTAGTTACCCCAAATTCCCAATACTTAATGAGCAGTTCCAGAGTGAAGGACAAGTGCTCATTATTTTATATTAAAGTCATTTAATTCTTACCATGCATACACACAGGCACTCTGACCTGATCACCAACCTACTTTTGCTACCATTAATTCTCTGAAGAAAGCATGCACTGCATGTTTAAATGAAGGCCCTATCCATATTTATTACAATAGCAGACCACAATAGGTTGCAGATCGCCCATTGTGGAGCTCAAAAATGCTTAGACCTAAATATGCCACAACGCATTAAGGAGACAAAGCAAGGAGAATTGACAGTTTTTAAAATTGGCTTTAAATAACAGTTTCTCTCACAAAGCATTGAATCCATACAGGGCACAAAATTTGGAGGACAACTACACAAATAAACTAAAAGGGCTGTTTGAGTGCCAGAGCAGAAATAAAACTGATAGCTCAGAAAAGGATACTGCAGGCCACAGGCGCCAGCGCTGGTGCGGTACCCCCCCAGCCGCTGGCCACTCTCCGAACAGTGCCATGTGAAGTGTTTGTCTTGTCCAGTGCTCAACACCCACTCCATCTCCAGGACAAACAGAATCATGATGACCCTGCTCTGATGAGCTGAAAGTTAAGCAGACAGACGTATAATCACATTGCAGAGAAGAACGTGGGGGCAGACAACCATAGCAAATACCAACTGCACCCAACTCCTCCACTCACACTTCCCTACAGAAGCAGCTGGTGTTTAATAATCCTGTTGACATCAGCTTCCATGGAAGCTTGTAAGGTTCCTGCTCTGCATGTTCAGCGTTTGCATGAGAAAGAGTGGAAGCAAGACTTAATGCCTTCCATGCCTATTGCAGTCATTTATCTTCTACAGCAGCACAAGTCTTCCTTCCATCATTGTATCATCACTAACAAAGCTGCCACTGTGGAATGGACTTGAGGTTCCATTTAGACCTCTTTTGAGCTGTTTTTTTGACAGCAGTGAAGATGCCTACACTGCTGCTCCTCTCACTGTGAGGTTTTGGTGGATCTGGGCTGTGGTACCCCAGCAGAATGATGAGTTACAGCATAGGCACAACACTGCAACAAAGGGAGGTTTCAGCATTAAAAGGTTACTGGAATTAAATTTTTTAAAAAGAAAAATATCACAGCTGTGGTAGATGAATAAAACAGCTCAAGGCATAAATTTCTACTGCTACCAAAATAAAGCCATCAAAAGCTTTTCATTAAAACAAGGGAATGCATGCTTGTACAGACAGCTTTTTTGTATGAATGACCAGCGGGCTTGGTTATGAAGACCTGATCGAGCTGATACTCTAATAAAATAAGTGGCTGGAAAGACATATAGAACTATTCCCAGCTGCAACTTACTGGTGAATGCCACACTCCTCAATCTACAGCCCTACTAGTTTATTACTGTTCTAAGACCCAGCAATATATGTCGCACAAAACAGGCTGCTTGTATTTGTTTGTGTAAAAGCTGACACAAAAAAAGATTGAATATGTTTGGAAGCTTAAACACCAGCCCCAAGCCTCCATCCGAAATGCAGAGAAACTCCTCAGAACAGTACAGGAAGATTGCTGTCCACCCTATACAAATGTACAGCACAGATGAGAGCTGTGTCCAAACCCTACAAGGGGCAACTACCTGTAGGAAAGAAGAGGAATATTCCAAGAGTCAACACTGGCCCTGATTCACACTGCTTTTTTAGAATGAGATTCCCTGACCAGAAAAGTCAATAGATGTATCAACACAACTTGCCATAACTGTGATTGATAGTTAAATCATTTTACAGTGTCAAGTGTGAACTGTGCCCAGACGCTTTCATCCTTGTCCATAGAAGAGCTCAGATTTTGGCTGTCATTTCCACATACTTCTACATTCCAGATAAAAGGATGGGGACCACCCAGGAGTCGCTTGAACTCTTTCAAATAGATCCCATCTGTTCTCCACCCTTACTTTCTCTGGGAAGAAACTGAGTGACCCCCTGGGTGGCTCATGCTTGTCTTTACTCATCTGTTGGTGTCTCTGGGAACACCTGCACTAGCTGGTGGAGTGCTGTGCTTGGAGAGGGACACGATTGCTGCCACAAGCACCTGGTGGGCTCACATACATGTCCCAGGAGCTTGTGTGAACCATCGATGCCACAGACACGCCCATCCACTTCCACAGGACGTGCAAAGCTGGCTGAGATCAGACTGCTCAAGGCCTGTCCACGAATGGTTTCTCAGCACATGGCAAATGCTACTGCTAGTAACAGCTTCCTATGGTTTGAATTGGTTGTGAGGATAGCTGGCACCACCCAGCTTGCCTGAATCTCCTCCTAACTCCTAAAACTTCTAAAAGACAGGGCATGTAATTTTTGGTAAAGTACTGCCTGTGGATGCTGAGGCAGCTCTTTCTGGCAAGTAAGGAGTAGACATTAAAAAAGGGTACTTGCCAAGAAGTGGATGGGGTGTACATGACAGTTTTGCTTATCCTCTCTTCCCAAAAAGGGCTTTCAATTCAGCACTTTGTTGCCCACCTGCATGTATTAGCTGGTGCCACCACACACACAGTGATGGCAGAAACAAGTGAAAGTGCACAGTGTAGACCATCTAAATAAAGGAGCAATAAGAAGACAAATGCAAATAGAAAGTCACTTGTCATTAAGAGAGAATTTAATTCACATAAGGCTTAAAGAAGCAAAATATCAGAAGATTAGAAGGTGATAGCAGAGCAAGGAAGAGGTCTGGGCCCTAGGATTAACACAGGTTCCGCATCTTGTAGCAGCAATCAAAAAGCTGGTTCTTCATCTATTGACGATCGATCACCATTTGTACGCAGAAAAAATGTGGAGCAAACCATTCCAAAGCTGCTCATTTGCAACAACAGCAGGATGGGGTTGAGGGGATGGAGAGTAAATGTGGTCACAGCACAGGAAAACTCTCAACAAGCACCAGGCAAGAGCAGATCTGTGTAAGCCAGAGTGAGAAGGGAGTCATTTGTGGGGAAAGATCATGCTGTACAGAAGAGAGAGAAGCAGCAGGGAGGAGAAGGGCACAGGTCCATGTGCAGCTGGAGGGTGGGAGGGAGCAGGGCGGCTGCTCTCCTCTTTGAGAAAGCAGCAGCAAGCACTGTGCAAAGAGCACGCTGGAGAGAAGATGGAAAGGCTGTGCCCAGAGAACAGGAGCTGCAGCCAGGAGGTGCACACCAAGATGTCAGCACAGGAAATGGAGGGTCAGTGCTGTGAATAAAGGCAAAGGTCCAAAAAGTACAGCCAGTGCACGGTCACACAGTGCTGGACAAGAAGCTATGTTGAGGGATTACAACAGTAAAAAGTATCAGCAAGCACCAAAACAGAGGTGGAAACTGCCAGGAAGAACGAAAAAAAAAACTTAGTATGGGCAAGAAAAGCACAAGTAAAGAGGTTGTGCTTAGTGGAATGCAGAAGTAAGGGCATGACATGAGTTGGCCTGAAAGCAGAGGGCCAGGGGGACACCCTTGAAACAGGCAGGCTGCACAAAGCATGGGGCAGAAGCAAGGCTATAAATATGGCTAGGCAGAAAAAGCATGTGTCAAATAAATAAATAAACAAACAAACAAACAAACAAACAAATAAATAAAAACACTACCAGGAGCTGTTATCCAGAGAGAGCAAGATGGTCCAGTTGCAAGAAGAAGGGTAAAGAAGGCCATGCAGAATGGGAAGCAGCAACAGCCATATGGCTGGACTAGCCTGTGAGGGGCTGGAGAGGGCTGGAAGCCAAGGCTGCTGAGGGGAGGGAAGGAAGAGTTTCTTGCAGGAATGTGGGACGAGCTGCCCAGGAACAGAGCAGAAGTTGTCTACACCTTCAGCTGGTGCTGTGCCTGAAGAAGAGGGGATGATGATACGAGAGACAGACACACAACGAAAAAAAATAATTTCCCAGAGCATCCCAAATGGCACTGATCAAATGCTTGCACTACTCCTTTTGCAAGGGACTGAGTCAGTGCCTGCAAGAGGCCAATGCCACAAGACCCACCCCAGAGTCCTGACTAATACTGTGCCACATCCCCTATTTCTGTGTTCAGATCCCTTTCAAGAAATAAGATTTCACAACTCCACAGGCAGTGTTGCAGCAAAACCTCCACAGAGCACGTCCAGCCACGTACACTGTCAATGGTAGGCTCTGTACTCCACCAGACCTGGCTGCACACCCCTATCAAGACCAAAGCACAGCCTATCCACATGCTGTCATTCTCCGTCACCACAAGATCATTTGACCAACATATTTATGGCCTTTCAAGACACAGTCAATGTTCTTTAATCGCTACAGCAGCCTCAGCTATTTATAGTAATACCGTGTTGGGGGAGATGATCAGTAGCCCACGAGTCACTGGGCAAGAGCACTGCTGACCATTTACAAAGCTAACACACCCAAAAAACAGCCAGCATGACTCAGATAAAACCCCTTAGCAGGCTAAATAAAATTATTTACTCCCTCTAAAATACTTTTGAAGACTATTAAGGTCTTACTTGAAAACTTTAAGCAAAACTTTTTAAAAGTAAGCCTTTGAACAAATGTACCACTAGAAGGCCACCATACCCAACAAAACCACCGGTCCCTTTTTAATTATTTCTTTTCCTTGCCCAGGGTTTTACCAAAATGCTTATGCCAAACCCAAAACTCAGTATGGCGATGTGAAGAAAGTGCACTGCAGGGATGGGATTGTGGAGGGAGTCCTACTGGGATTGTGGAGGGAGTCCTCTGTTGGATCTTGATATGCCTACCCAAGGGACTACACTGCCCTTCCCTGCATATTCTCCCAGAGAGCATGGTGAAAATGTGTCTCTTTCCTACTTGCTGTCTCCCAGCTGGACTTTGGACCCAGTGAGGACCCCAGTAAGCCCAGATCCAGTGTTCTAGTTGGAAACAAATGCAGCAAGAGGAGCATGCAAGTGCCTAACACTGTATGGACTGATGGAACTACAGGACCCTGTGACTGACAGAAGCTCACAGAGCACCTCATTTTGCAAGGTTTCCCCAGCACTCCAGACCTCCAACATGGGTCTAGCCAAGCCCAGGGAGCAGGCAGAGAGGGTGCTACACTCCTTCACCAACACCTGGTGTGAAGAGTGGAGAATCCGGGAGCATGTCTCTTTGGAGGGGGGTAGTGGGAGGCACTGTGCTGTGGAACAGCAGGCAGACCCAGGCTATTGGTGCCCTAAAAACAGTGGGGAATCTCTTTGGGTTTTTTTTTTTTTGTTTTCCTGCCTTGCACTATCAGAAAACTGTTCACTGCAGTTGTGCAGGAGTGTGCAGTAAGACACAGGCACAAGTTATCCAGAGAAGCTGTGGATGCCCCATTTCTGGAAGTGTTCAAGGATGGATAGGGCTTGAGAACCTGGTCTAGAGTGGAAGGTATCCCTGTCCATGGCAGGCAGGGTTGGAACTTAATGATCTTTGTGGCCCCTTTCAACCCAAACCATTTTATGATCTCACGATAAACATTCCCAGGGTGAGACAGGCAGTCTAGAAAGAAGGTGACTCTAGTTAGGACTGTGGTCAGTTGCACCACCTCTTCATTAATATTAGTGGACACTCATTAGAATCCTTTGCTCCCCAATATTTGGGGAATCTGAGCTCTTGGGTTTCCCCTCAGGACAACCTATGGAGGTTCTCCATGGCATCTTCCTATCCAAAGGCATCCTCTAATGTTTGCAGCATATCTGGCACATTGCAGAAGGCCATGAGAACAGTTCTTTCTTTTCTTTTCTTTTCTTTTCTTTTCTTTTCTTTTCTTTTCTTTTCTTTTCTTTTCTTTTCTTTTCTTTTCTTTTCTTTTCTTTTCTTTTCTTTTCTTTTCTTTTCTTTTCTTTTCTTTTCTTTTCTTTTTTAATTTCATGAGAGTTGTTCCTGAGACCTTCAGTGGGCTATTACAGCCAACTGGCTTTTCTGAAATACTGCCAAGAAATCCATTCCCCTCTTCCAGAATTTTCAACATTTTCCCTGAAGAGCTCATCAAGAAAGTTGTTCTCATGCATATGTTATTCTGCATATACAGAAGAAAAGACCTCAGCTCACCCTCTTTAGTGCAACAACATTTAAATATGAAACTTAACTGTATCACTTTGGTGACTGCAGAGATCACAAATTTGGATACTTAACATCTGTACAGTCAAGACTGCAGCAATCTTACTTAAGATTCACATATATATATTTTATCATCATTGGATATTTTTCTTCAGTTTTTACAAGCTAAGAAAAAATGCAGATATTGTAGCTTAATTTTACAACACACCAGACGTTCATGAAACAGCTGAAGTGAAACACTCACATGTTAGCTGTGCTCTGCAAAAATCAAGATTCTCTTCATACCTTAAAATTTAAATGTTACAATGTGATCCCCATAGCCTCCATTTAGAGATTTAAATTACCCCCTCAATCTTTCAAGGTATAAAACTCAAAATATATGAGTAAGTACATATTTTAAAGTGTATGTGAGAAATCTCAAGCTAACATATCAGAGGCTTCTATATAGAAACATAATGCTTAGTATATAACATGATATGATACCATATAATATTATACCACCTCTTAGTCTAACAGCAAAAAAATATAAAAGAATAAATTGTCACATTTATTTATTATTTTTATAAGAATACCTGTCCAAAACAGTGTCTTTTAGAGGTTTGAATAGGATAAAAAGCTAGGTTTCTGAAAACATCACATTAGTGATCACCAAACTCTAATTAGAAAAGATATGGACTAGCATTTCTTGACCTTTTACTAGGAGAGGTAGTCACTGATAATCTTGTGGTTATTGGAACTGACAGTTACTGAAGTATAACCAGACTAACCCCAAAAGCTTCAGCCTTAAAAGATGGATTAGTTTCCTACATTGTTTCAGTAGATACACTGGACTACTGAAGACTGAAAATCAAAACTCCTATTCCCCAAACATGGACAGTTTGCTGTCTACTGTGATATTCCAAAGCAACATTTAAAAGGAAAAACAGAACATGAAACAGCTCTTTTAAAAATCATGTAATCTCAGAACAAAGCACATTATAGATCTATTGATAAAACCAGCATTTCCATTAGTTTTAAAAAAAATCTGTCATTGTAAGGGAAACTTTTCCACTCACACTCCTCAAGAGAACATTAACAAAAATTAATGACAATACAAACCAATTAACACAGATCGTGGTTCTTACCCTGGTAACTTTTCACTAGTGTCATCTTGTTGTAATCTTCTGATAAAATGAATTCCTGAGGGAGGGGAAGAAAAAACAAAACAAACTGGGCTTAGAGATGTAAAGTGTTTGAGACTGTTTATATTTGAATACTTTACCTAGGTAAGCTCTCCCTTCTTCACAACCACAGCCCTACCTATACTTTTAATAATTTTGAGTACCTAAAAACCTAAATTATTTCACTTTTTAAAGCTGCCTAAGAAACAATATTATGAGTGCTTCTGAAGGGAATGGATAAAAGAGGAACTATTAAAAAAGAAGTCAAAAAAAGTGACAGAAATGACTGGCTGTGAGCTGAAGTGCCACAAAATGAGGGACCTGAGACCTGACAAACACTTGTTGCTCAGGACTGCCTGGGCAGAAACCTGCCTGTGTGCACAGCTATGTGTGCACACATGTACAATTGTGTATACACCTGTATCCATGTGTGTGCATACACTACAGCCCAATCTGAACACTCAGCAAACTCAATATAACTATGTAAGAGACCCTCCAAGCTGCTGAGTCCAGACTAGGTACCAACAACACATGATGGGAAGGGAATGCATTTCAGGTTTCTGTTAAAAAGCTTCTCAGTGCTTCAGACAAACAGAAACCCAAACTTTCCTGTGTCCAGGTGAGAGCACACCTATGGGATGGGCTCTGCTGCCTTAGGGCTGCTGTTCAATTTCCAATATGGCTTTTGCATGGGGAAATGATGAGAATGGCAACTAAGAGTCTCCATGGCAGCCTCAGCTCCCAGAAAAGTCCCAGGTAGTTAAACTGACTGACCACCCAGGTGTTCCTGCAGATTGCTGTGAAGAGGAGAGTTGCTCAAAACTGGGGAAACAGAATGGCCACAACCAAACCCCTACAATATCTCTCTGGAGGAGACCCAAGCAAAGGGTAGGCTCTGTGGCAGCACCACATGAATTAGCTTTCAGAGAGCTGTCAGGTATCTATGTGCATATATCACAAACTCAGAGAAACACTAGGTAAAAAATGAAGGAGTGTAAAAACACAACACATTAATAATTTACAGCAAACTACACAGAAACTCCCAGTGCTAATCTGCCTAGAGGACAGAAGAAGTAAAACCTAACTCATTTAACCTGAAATAGGATGGAAAACTAAAATAAACATTACAAACACAAGATAAGCAAATTTGATAAACATACAGTTATGAAATGTTCCTGTGCACATGCCAAAAGCACTGTAGAAGATTGGACTTCAAGAGCCTACAGACTATGTTTAAGGTAAACCATACATTTAATGCAAAAGTGCAAAAGACATTCTAACCCCCAACAAGCCAGTATTTCCCCCCAGTTTCCAAACCACAATTAAAAAAAGAAGTCACTGCATTTTCTGTTGGTTCATTGCAGGTAATCTGCCTGGCCTTCAGCACCAGAATTGCCCAAACACATCATATCTACTGCTTGGCACTAAGGTGGAGAGGTTACAGTACTCATCTGTGGAACATCTATACATCCCAGCTCCCAGAAAAATAACTGTGAGTGATTTGAGGCAGCTATGTATTCTGCTCTCTCTAGGTTTCTGTTCTTAAATTTGTTATAAATATGTTCACTTAAATTTCTATTTCATCTTCCTTTCCTTTATCTGCTCCACCTCCCCTTAGGTTACCCTCGCAGCTAAGAACTACAGTGGAGAGTGTTACTTGAACAGCAGTAACAAATAAATTAGGTCAGCTGGATTTCTATACAAGGGTCACCTTAACTCTACAAAACACAGAAAGTTAAAAATCTGCTATACCTTTCCAGCTACTTACAGGGAAACTTGTTGTCATTAACCACTGCCTGAAGAATACTAAACCACCATATGAAATGCTTTACTACAAAGCCTATTTGAAGCAGGACCCTTTGCTAGAATGTTAACTTTCTGCTAGTGTTACCTAAAGAGAAATTGCTTTAATTGCTGCAACATGTGATGGGAGGATGTGTCTGCCTTTCTCACCAATTTGGCTGTCCTTGTCTTTGACTGTAGTGGCACACAGATGCTGATGACTTCAGGTGGGATGTAGAGAGTCGATTGCATTCTCACTTTTATTTGCATTTTTCTCTCAATAAATTTAATGCGGCCATTCTGTTTTGTGATCCAAAGAGCCCCACAGTTTCAGTGGAAGACTGAAAAGGCTTTTAAATCTCTCCATTATAATACAATAAATCAAACATGTGCAGTTTGTAAGGTGTATCCAAGTACTGATTATTACTGCATGCTTTAATACAAACCACAGCTATCTACTATCAATACACTGCTCCATCCAAAATAAAAACAAATAGAGTATAAGATAAACACAGTTTCAGTTAACCTGAATACTGGATATAATTCTTTTTCCTGAAGACTTCTTGCATATCATTTTCTTCTTTGAAAGCATGTGATAATTTGTGATGCATTTTCTAATCTTTCTGCAGGCCTCCCCGCTCCCCATTACACTCTCATGTGTTCTTCCATTGCACTTGTTGCCCTCTCCCTCTTCAGGCCGACTGCATTAGTTGCGTCACTAAACAGGTATTTTAGCACAGGGCACCTTGCTCAAGAAATTCATGCCCTGTTGCACATACATTGTGTCATCTGCACGACAAAAACACCGACTACATCTCTTTAACATTGTACCAACAGAAGCTGGTTTTTTATCCCTGCCTACGTAGATGTTTTGCTCCTCTCAGAGCTGCTGACGCTCAGTTCTCATTAGGCAGCTCTGGCTCTTCTTAATGAGCTGGAAAAGCTGGGGTCACCTACACAGCTCAGTCAGTGCTTGTTAATAGAACAGAGAAAGATTTCTGAGTCCTGTGTAAGCCCTTTTGCACAGGAGGGGCTGGGACATATCAGAACACTCAGGATGGTGAAACCAAACACCCTCCTTGCTGGGACTAAAACCAACTTTTTTGTCAAGATGATTCTTTATCCTTCAGAGGTGGTTTTGGAGCTACTCTACTACCTTTTTTTATCATACTTAAAATGTTAATATTCAGTCTTGCCTATTTCAGGTAAGCTTATTATTACAACAGTGACTTGGTACCATGAAAGTCTTCACAAAGCACAAAGGAGAATTCTAGAAGACTGTGAAAATCTAGCTGACCACTGATGTACAAAGACTCTCAACTATCCCTTTGCATAGCACACCTCCCTCACACTGAAACACATATACCCAGCACAAACTTCTCTTCAGCAAAAGACTTCTGTAAAACCTCGTCCTAGAAATAGTATCAGCATCTTGTTTAAATAATTCAGAGTCCTTGGCCATGGGTCTGGGTGACATGGTCCAGGAACTAAGGAAGATCCATGCCTTCCTAGAGCTCCAGGTATATGCCAACTGATGTATCTCAAAATGGAAAATTCTCCTTAAGCAACTGAATCTATTTCTGAGTTAATAATATTTATATATATAGTTATGTGTTACCCATTCACAGGCCAGTTCCCACCCCAGGGAGTTTACAGTCTCTTCTTTGATGGATGATGCCATTTTGACAACACACTACGAATCTCCTTACAGGCTTTGACTTTATCCTGTTAACACAAGTGACCAACTGCACTCTCAGATCTTCCAGAGAACAACAAACATGCTTCAGAAATGGAAGAAAATGAAAACTCTTAAATCTTCTGTCAGACACTACATCTATATCTGTTGGGGAAAAAACCAAACCTCTATAAATAATGACAGCATTTTCACTTTATTTGTTATATAATTTCATTTTGCTTCTTGAGGGAAAAAATACTAAACTTCCCACAATAGTGGAGGGGAAGGTTGTACATCAGCAGGTAGAGCCTGACGCAGTCTCAGGTGTCCAAAATACTGTTTATAGTCAAACCTGTAGACAGGTGCAAGATCAGATGATGAGGTGAAAGATGAATTTATCTTAATAAGTACCATCCCCAAGGAAGAATTCTGAAGGGGTTGTTCTGATGCCCTGTTGTCCTTGTGACTCTGCTTAAAGTATGCAACAGCTTCATACAGACATAGGATGGTCAGCAAAAAAAAAAATCCATTTAATTCATCTTCAGCTACCTAAAAACTAAATCACACATTTCAATCTCCCCAGAAATGAAGAGAAAAATTTATGCCATTTCATAACAGTTTCTAGGAAAAGTAAGATGGCTGCATCCAGACAATTCATCTCTCCTTTACTGGCTGCAGAACCTAATGCTTAACTTTATCTAGGAAATGAGTTTTCATATGGATGAAATCAGGTGAGGCGTCTCATCTTGGCAGTGGAAGTCTCCTGTTTATTTCAAGTGGAAGACGTTTCTTCTCTTTCTTATGATACTTGAGAGTCTTGCACCCATTAGAGTATGTTTTTCTCCACTTCAGAGCAAGGAATTTATGTCCAGGATAAAGTTTTTTGGCTTCCAAAAGGGATCTCAAGCAGTCTCTAAGATGTCATCTCTTCTCAAAAAAAGGTTTGCCGAGTGTAAAAAAAGCAGATCACAGAAACTTTTTTTTTACAATAGGTGCCACCACTCTTCAAGCAAGATGTTAGACAATCTTTACTCAAGATAATGGTGTGCTGTGCTGCACAAATGTTTGTGCAGCCCTCACGTTGAGAAGTGACAAAAAGTTAAAAACAATCTCTTCTCTGTAGAAGCAAAAGTTGTTGCCTTGTTTCACAAAGAGCTCACCTCACGGTGAGCTCACAGAAGCTCACCTCACGGTAGCTTCGCTGGAACTTCTTTCTGTGCCGATAGTGTTGCTGCCTGTCTTTCTCAAAACGCAGCATACACATTCCTGAGGTGCTATGCTTATAACCAAAATCCATACAGCTTACAAAAATTTCACATAGAATAAAAAAAGGCAGTTCCACTTTCTTATCTCCATTTACACCTGAAAGTACTTCCTTGCACTGCAAAAAAAAAAGTCATTTGAAATTATGTGGCATTCTCATGACTATCAGCTCACAGCCCTTACCAGGAATCCTTTCTTTCTACCCGAAGTGAAGGTGCAGAATAATTTTCAGGATTTTATTGGTTTGGTTGGTTGGTTTTTTGTTTGGGTTTTTTTTGGCCCTGCACCCAGCATACACAAGTGTGCTAGGCATTACAGAAGTGCTAATGTGGAGCAGCTGACTAATTCCCAAATAGTTCAAGCTGCTCAAGCAAATTGCCTGTATTTTCCCTTTGAGGAAATTAAAATAAGGGTACTAAGGTCACCTTGCTGCAGTAAGTTCTGTTATTTTGTGGTCAATGTGCCCTGCTTATGTAGTCCTGTGCTAAACTTATCATCATAGCTGGGCCCAGGAAAGAAAATTTATCCTTTCCTCCAGAGGGTGGTTGTACCTCACGTTCCAGTACCTGAGGATATTCTCTATACCCCAGTATTGCTGGGATTTGAAAATGGGGCTCCCCTTGCTCTTCCATTCCCACCTCCACCACTTCTTGCAGCACATTACAGTTGTGGCTTCTCTTACAAGTAGGTCTGAGGTTTGCTACAGATGAAAACATTTCATCTTTTGTACAAGTTTGTGGAGTGCATTTTCCCCTACCACACACCTGCTTGCAGCTACAGAGAACTAAATCAAACAACGCAGACAAGCACTTCCCCCTTTCTATATACCTGTATCGAGAAGACTCGGAAAAGAAAAACCCAGCTTAGCAACAAAGAGAATCTGCCTTAGACATGGCAATATGTACCTATAAATACCCAAAGTCACGTGTAGGTTTATCACCTGCATATCTCATTTACCTTTTTTTAGCTTCAGAATGCAAAATATTTGACCCCATTTACTCTGAAGCATCCTCTGACTCTTCAAAACAAAATGCCCCCAAGACAAAGGACACATCTCCCATCACGCCAGAGTGTTTAAATACCTTATTTACAGTTGCCTTCACATTCCTCAAGGGCCTGGTGAAAACAAAAGTGCCTAGTAGGATCAGCAAATTACAGCTATTTCAGAGAGTGGGAAGGAGAGAATTTCAGAGGTGCAGAGAATTCTCTGGCATCTGTCCCATCTCCTAGATACAAAAGGAAAAATCTCCTACAGGCACTCAAAAAATTCTCTATTACTAGCCATTAATAGCTTTATAGGTCAAAACCTTCACATTTGTGATGGAGCTTACAGGTAACAGCTAAAAGGGTCACTCCCCTTTCCCAAACACCATACTGGCTTCAGTGCAGGCAGCTGTCCTTATGTCAGCCTGAAAACACTCATAAGGCCCATAAGGCAGAGACAACTGCGGAAAAATTTGAAGTCATGGTAAAATGATCTTAAACTGGAAGAGGAATCTATTGATGAGGTATAGGTGAAAAATACCTCTGACCCATAACTCTTTCAATCTTTCAAAGTGATACAGCTTTTTATTCATCATCCCACAAGAAAAATCCAATTAATAAGGTCAACTGCTACCCTCTGTCACAGATCTAACAGAAACACTCTTCTTTTAACATCCTACCTCCTTTCCACACATACCTGTCTCAGATGTTAATGAACCAAATCTCTCAGCCACCTCACTACCAATTAGAAGCAATTCCTCTGAAGGGAGAGGAAAACAATTCTGAACTCTGAAGTTTGGAAAAGCAGATAGATATGGAGCAGAAATCCACCTTCTGCCTCTAAGAAGATGGTTTTTCCTCCTTTTAATTGCTGCTTTCAGAAAACTTAGGTATCATGTAATTAACAAGTCACTTAAATTTAATAAAACAACAGCTGTTTTTCTGTGATATTTTTTAAGAGATATGCAAATTAAGATAGTTTGTTGACTTGCCTAATAAATACTGTAAACCCCACTCAATCTCTTTGTGGCAGCTGGAATAAAATTTTTAATAACCTAACGTTTTCTACACTACAGATTCAGTTCCACTAGCATTAAAAACTCTGTCTCCCAAACACTAGCAAAAATATTCTCACCACATCATCACACATATACTTCTCAAATAGGAAGCATTTCAACTAGAAATCTTTGGATGTACTTACTGAGATTGTACCATTGTCTAGACCTATGGACAGCCTTCTGGTTTCCGGGTTAAAAGACATGCATGAACATGGAGCTGAAAAAAATGAACATGTTGATGAAGTTAACAAAACTGAGATTCTCATTTTCATGACGTTCTGGAAAGCCTAAAACTAGCTAACATGCTTCATGATGCTGTGCAGCATTTCAAGCTTACCAATAGACAAGCATTAAAATAAAAATGTTCTTGCAATTCATTCAACCATATCCTATTAGGACATGGAACAATAGCTATTTCTTGCTCCAGTTCCTTCATTTTTTTTCTTACTAGTTATAGGTAAACAGGCATTTCATATAAGAGCAATGGTGCTGCTTTGACATAAGAGGCATCTGTCACTTCAGTATAAATCAGAGATTACTTAGCTGCATAATTTAGTTTTTTACATTTGTCTGAACTGTGCTGACAATAAAACAAAACACTACATTATGTCAGAGGCTTGCATCCTATACCTGCAGTAAGAAAATTCCCCAGTAGGAATCAATATATCAGCTAATATTAAGGACTGAGTTCAACTGTCCCCTACTCCAATTCCATCACAGACAGCACTATGATAGTATCACATACTATGGCCAAAACAAAACTTTGTGTCTAAAACCAGCCATTGCTTGATTACCTTGATATTACTCTAATAAATATCAGGATCTATCCTTAAATTGCACACAAGACAGTCACAGTATGCTCCCTCAGGGATCGGCAGGGTTTGTATCAAAACCAGATTTCCTTGCAAGAATTAAAGAGCTATGCTTGGTTTAATTGAAAAATTGTGAAATTACGTTCAGAAAGCAGGAATTGTTTTTACTGCCCAACACAGCAGCATGCAGCTGGGAATCCTGCTGTCCCAACAGAAACCTTCAGCAGTTATTTTTCAGGATCAATTGCCAATTGCAGCTAGGATAACAGTAAGAGTGCTTTATAAACCATATTCTTATGATAAATATAGAGTACAGTCAGATGTACTTTTAGTTCTGCTTTTTTCCCCCCTCTTGGTTTCTGCTCTCCATTGTGATTGCTTGCATGTTTGTGTCACTAACAAGCTTGGGGTCCTCTCAATTGCAGCACTATAATCCAGTATATTCTCAATCTGTGTAATGTCTCACTTAGAACTACACAGCCCATAGCTTAGGAAATCTTCTTTGATAGTTTAGTTGGCAGCAAAGCTATATGAAGAAGAAGAAGAGGAGAAGAGTCAATGTTTAATAAAACTTTTTCCACCTTCAGTATTGACTCTCTCTTGAAATGACTGCTGAAGGACAAGTAACCATAAACAGAAAGCCCATCAGATCCACATCCATGCAGGCACCTCAGTTTATTTCTTTCCTGGAAGGGTTGATTGAATTGAATCAAAGAAAAGGCTTCAGTTCAAGGAAACTGACAGGAAGAAACAATTAAATCAGGTGTAGTAACAGCGAAAAAATTGCTCCTTCCTGTACCTCTCCCTTAGAAAAGGCAAACTGAAGTCATCCCTTTCAAAGGTGGAGCATTACTATTATATTGAGGCTTCTATGCCTGTAGCACAATAAGAGTTGTAGAAACAAAATGGACAGAAAACCCCCCAATTCTAAGTAGAATAAACATCAAATAATTTTAAGGGCACTTAATGCCAGAACAGGCATATTCTACACACCAGCTTTTAAATGCTGGGCACTGTGCATACATTGAAAGAGCTACCAGTATCTCTGAAGGCAATGAGCAGCTCGCAGAGAAGAAGTCTCAGGTAAATTACCTATTCAAAGTATGCTTTTCCCAAACACTTCAGAAGCAAATGGTGTAAGCAATTGCTTGACACAATCTGATTACAAAAGAAGTAACTTCTGAATTCCAGACCTGTGTGTACACAGTCATAGCAGTGTAAAGATACTTATTTTGCTATAATCATTTTCCCAAGAGAACTGTTCAGTAACATGTGCACTTAGAAAAATCATTATGTCAGCACTAAAATTATGTCTATACCAGCTACATTGATCTAGTCAGTGGTGCCATTTGTAACAAGACTGCAGCAGCTTACTCCGGTAAAATTCAAACAATATTCAGGTACTTATGCACTTAGGCTCATTAAAAAGAGGGGAAGAAAAGAAAAGGAAAAATAGAACAAAAAACTGAAACCTTAAGCTTCTGAGATATTTAGGACCCTTTTTAAAAACATATCCAGGAAAAATAATAGCACTCTGAAGGCTACCTACTTCAGTACCTAGCTATGATTTGGATTTCAGACTGGAAAAAGATTGATCTGAACTACTGTAGAGGACAAGCAGGATATTCCTGATGCAGAACTCTGGCTGCAGTCTTTGTCTTAAATACAGGGCAAATACACACTGATTTTTGCCTTTAGAAAATGAAATACGGAGGAAAAATCCATTTACATGCTTTACGCTCTCAAGAGTGTGTCACCTTCATTAGAGGCTGACAGAATCAGAAGAGAAATACAGACTTTGTACCTGCAGTTTCAGGGGACCCCCTCTGAAGTCCCTAAATGTGACACAGTTTAAGACCAAAGGAGTATGTTTTGCTTTGCAGTTTTTTTACCCTCCTATTCAAAGCAGTGTTGGTTATGAAAACCATCATAAGACAAGTAGTGTATTATCTGCCTCGAACACTGGATACTCCATTGTTCCCCAGTACAATAAATCCTTTACTCCATTCCACATCTGTAATAGGGTTTTTGGTTGCATTTGGGTCTTTTTGTGTGTTCTAGTTTTGTTGGGTTTTTTACTGGAAAGGTCTACTAGACTCTTGACTACAATTTCTTCACCTTTCATAAATTTGTGTCTGCTAAGTTGGTTTTTTAATCTTGTGCCCAAAGTGACAAACCTAACCACGGTTACACATGTGTAATCAAGAGTACTCATCTAACCAGGGTTACACGTTCACAGATGTCTGTTGTTAATGAGCTGTTGAGCCAACACTGGTGTGAAAGAAATGTATTAGTGAGGTTTCCAGCTAGAAAGAGCTCTTTTCTTTCTCATGGGCTAGAGATGATGGTCAAAAATGTGGCCACTGTGTTGTCCAGAATTTTTTGACCATAGAATCAACCATAGGCAGGACATTAAACTTTCCCAGTTAGGGGAAAACCTACCTCTAAACTCAGAAAGATCTATAATCTTGACTTTTTTCCCAGATATTGAATGGTTTTCACATTCAGAATGCACTGATGACCCTGTTTCGGTGCAGAACTTGACGAAAGCACATCACTGAGTCAACCCAACTCCTCATCCTTCTCATCTCCCAGAGGACCTAGGCTGCAAACTCAGTTATTAAGGCTACCTGATATCAAATCATAAAACAGATTGGTCACACATCAGCACAGTCAAAGTCACAAGTCATGTTAATAGGGTATCTATAGGTAGGACTGCCACTCACAGCTTGCTAAGCAGCACAAAGGCACCATTGTGCCTACTACATTTTTACACAGAGAACCTCTCGGCAGTCATTGTTCTTCAAACAACAAAACCCACCATGAACCTAAAGCAGAGCACCATCAAAATGGTGATCAACACAGAAACAGACAAAACCATCATTTCCAGTCAAGTGCAGACTTGTGCAGATTCTGACTCAGAGCCCTTTCTATGATTTCCAAGCTTAAAGGCATGGCTGATAATGTAATTGTCATTGCTTCAGTTGTCAATTATACCTGTTAGTTCTTGAAATTGATGAATAACACAGTATAATTTTAGTATCTCATGCCTCAAAAGCTTACCAGCCTTCGAAGTGAAGGACCACTGTCAAGTGTTCAAATTAATGAAGGAGCTTTGAAATAGTCCCCCTTCAGTGGAACTGGATCTATTCCATCATTTCCACTGAAGCTGTTATTACTGGCAAAAACACACTTTGCTAAGACCAGAGGAGAACCTAAAGAGATTAAAAAATGCAAATGTATGCAAAAACACCACGTGGAAAAAGAGAAGAATCAATGCCAAAAGCTAGAAAAGCCATTTCATAACAGTTTGGCTGGGGAAAGCAAACTGCTTAGGACAGGTGAAGGGAACTCAGGCTGCTGCCAGTGGTCATGACAGAGCTCCACAGACTGCCACGTCATTAGCTAGTTCCCAATACTTTCTTGTGCAAAATCTTGAGCAGAAAGTACCTTTGAGGATTGACACGTACTTATGAGCTAGTACATCACCAAAGGAAGATGAGGGGTCCTCCTCCCTACCAAATAACTGTTTTCTTAAAGCAGGCAAACACCGTGGCTGCCCTAGAGTCCCAAATTGATGTTTTTGTACTAAAACTTACACCTATTAAATATTTTACGTATCATGAAGACAGATGTCTCTTCCAAATCTACCTATCTTAGCTTAAAATAATTCTTTCTCCAGACAGTATGAATACCTCCATGAGACCTGAAATGTGCTCCCCAATCTGGATTAAAGGTCAGCTTTACAAGCTTTCCAAAGACAGTCTAACCCAGCACATCTGATTGAGGCTGACTGAAGAGCATTAGCATATGCCTGCCTCTGATGACCTACAAAGTTATATTCCTGCACTCAACGCAGTGGTTACAGCAAACAGCAAGGGCTATCATTTCTTCAACTCTCTCTTGGAAAAATGGGCATTGATCTGCAGTTTCTCAAAGCATGAACCCTCGCTTTGGGAGAGGAGACATAGAGCGGATCATAATGGAGGGATCCATCAGGGAAATTTGGTTTTCCACATGTAATTGCAGAGGTAAAATGATTCTGTTTCCAAACTGGAAGAGCTACATTCCCTGTCTAGTATCCTCTCTATCATATTAGCTGCCATGGAATATTAAGTTCTTACCAAATAAAACCATTTACCACTAATGGACTGAGCACATACAGTAGGAAGGGCAGAGTGATTTATACCGGAGACTTACAAAGCTTTATGGACTCCATTAGAGGCAGAATACAAGAACACGTTTTGAGCTCCCACATTTTAAATCTATGTTTGCATTAAATGCTCATTCCTTGCTGACGTGTCTATATCCTTTTACTGCTGTAATCTCTGATGCCTCTCAGAAGCATTAGCAAGTAACTTGGTAAAGCTTCACCAATACCAAGAGGATTGTTCAAGAACAACATTTCATACAAAGAGGTAAGCTTGCAAATGGTCATAAGCATGAAGCTTCATCAAAACCAGAAAAGCCATTTTGCAAATCCACAGTAGATACTGAACATCCCCTTATACTTACATGGCATTGCATGGTATATGCTGGGCCAGTACTGCCCACTGTCTCTCTTCAGCCAGACACGAACTGTTCTGTAAAAGAAAAAACCACAACATACATGTGAGGAAGAATGAAAAAATAACCATAAATGATTGAAAGAAAAATGGTGATTATGAATGCACAAGACATCCTTCAAAATTAAATTATTTTGCTGAAAGGCAAAATAAACCTGTAAACTCCTACAGTAGCCTGATGTATCAGCCTCAGATTAACCCCTGTAAGGTGATGAGGGTAGACCATCTCTTGGTTCCATGTAGTATTTAACATCTTGGCTGAACATATCTCAACAGCATTTGGAAACTGCTGCGGCTTTTTGTTCTTTTCCTTTACAAAGGCTTGAACATGACTGTTCATTCAACACTTCACATGAGGATTTGGGACTCCACAGGTAGCCATTCCTGTATCAGCATTACAGTCTCAACAGAAGCCTTCTCCCGCTCTCAGAGCAGGCCTTGGCCCATCTGTTCCCTGTTGTTGCATTGTTCTGCTTCAGGGAGGTTCTGAGATTTTCAGTTGCTAATTACTAAGATTATGTCCATTTGTGCCAACAATGAGCTCTTCAGCTTCAGGACCTTTCCCTCTCTTCAGTGCACTCAGAGTGCTATCAGATGCCCACTGAGCATGAAGAAGGCAAACTCTTATCCTTCTTTGAAGAGGACCACCAAGGTGACAAGCAGCCTTACAGGTCTCCCCTGCCCCATCAGTTTGGAGCTGTCCTTAAAACAGAGCACTTGGAACCACACAGTGCTCCCCACAAACACATCATAGTTTCCTCTCTACTAGAAGATCTTTCTAATATATCTCAAGACTATTTTTGTTTTCTCATAATCATATTATACTGTCAGTTCCCTGTTACTCAATCCATGACCTTCAGACACTTGAGACATTTGTTGCCTGTTTCCAGAGCAGAGGATTTGGACTGATGTACCATCCAGGTCATTAAATATTTATTATTTCAGCCCTCATTGTCATTTGCTTGTTTTGGTCCAGTCTCTGAAGCCTCTTTGTAATTGAAGCTCTCTCTTAACTCTAGTTCATCAGTTCATTTCATCAAAAAATGTCCAGTAATAGTGTCAACAGTTAAAGCAGCATTAACCTCTTGCTTGTTCCTGCACAGCCCACTGTCACCTCAATTACAGCCACCTGTTACCTGCCATATTGTACCTGTAATCCTTGTAACATCCAATGTTAACTAGAAAACTCTCCATATAACACTGCATTCCATGCTTTATTGATTTACACTGAATGTTTTAACCTTCTCTAGAAAACAGTTAGACAGCACCACATTAGCATTGCACAATAGATTTTGACCCATCACCCACTTCTATCTAATCTTTTCCATGAAAGTTACTATACAACAGCAGATACAGGAGGGATCTAAAAAACTATTGTTTCTATAACTTGAACTTGATATTATTAAGGAAAAAGAAACAAGCAAGAAAGTCTCTTTCCAGTACATGAAATGTGGAAATACAGCTTATGGAAAAGACTACATGGTCATTTCTGCTGTTACCTCATTCAAAAAGCAGATTGCAGCCCTTTTTAGTCAGCAGAAGTTCAGAGCAATATCATAATATAATAAATATAACAAATATATTATAATATAATATAAATTGATCTAAGGCATTACATACACAAGTATAGTCTGAACAGAGATGCCATACATTGTAAAGCAATTCAAGAACTAGTAATCTATCCTTCAAAATTCAAGCTAAAGGCTGCACCACTGTGTGTTCCTGGATTGCCTATATCCAAAATCAGATTTCTTCTCATCTTACGCTGCATTTAAACTCCTTTTACAGCAAATAATTCAGAAACCTTGCATATTTGGGCACTACACAGCTAAAACATTTTAGAAATATCTCAAGCATACACTTTGACAGAGTATGTTGCTCTAAAAACTAACACTTCACTGGGTCAGCAAGTCCCAAGGTTAGAAAGCTCTCACAAATTACTCAAAACATGTAACATTCATTATAATTATCTCCTAAGTCTAATGGCCTTTTTGCATTGAACACAATGTCAGCTCTGAAGCAAAGCCACCATAAACTTTTTACAGGGGACAATTCACCAGCCAATAACAACGCTGACATATTTTTGATCGTAAGAGGGACAGACAAATCCTTCTGTCATTTCTCCCTGTAGCTGACCATAGCTGTTGACTAGAAGCTCTAGAAGCACATCAACTACTCTGTTTCCCAAAAGAATGAGCTCTTACAAACATGTTTGTTCTCGACAAGTGAGATTATTGTGGGAATGAATGAGCGTGCACAAAAATACAATGGGGTGAATCGCAGGGAGCTGAAATAACTCAATATGAAGCTGCCATGAGGAGGTGCACCTGTCAGAGACCTTTCTTGACCATCCCAATCTATGTATTCAAGTGCTATCAGTTTCAATATCCCCAGGTTTCAACAACATTGCCTCTCCTCTCCACTCTGAGGCTCTGGCAAATAATAAATCCAGTACAGTATCTTACAGATAACTCAGCTGGCTAGGAAAGGACCATGTAGAATAGACCTTTCAAAAGCTGGAGGAAATAAGAATTAATTTTATTTGGAAAAATGGCAATAATCTGAGTGTTTTGGACTGGCTTTGTCATTGCTTATTAAAGTGTACCCAACTGCAGAATCATTAATTAATTTGACAATTACATCAATATTAAGACTTTTAGATGAATGATAATGAAACAAAACATGTTTTCTAGCAAAGCTTAAACAAACAAACAAACTATTGGAGGTTGTGTTAAGAGTGAAACTACTTTTACTAATACAGACCTCTTCTATAGGTACACAGTATGCTCATTTCTTATTGTAGTCAAATATATTTTCATTCAAGGACCAAATCATGTGACTAAATGAGAAGGAAATGAGAAACAAAGCATTCTAAGAATAAAATTACTATGAAAAGATGTCATCTAACTGTAAGGTGTGTGAAAGAGAACACAACCAGCAAGTCAGTTCATGTAACTCTTTAGAGAAATAACTATCTCCTCAGTAAATGATTTTAAAGGAAAATAAAAGATCTTGTAAACAATTTATTTTAAAATTAAGGATGATTACTATGCATGCCTTTAAAGCAAACATTTAAAATTTATATTAAGCATTGTAATGGAATTCCAATATCTATGTATAAGCTCATGTAAAAGCATGAAAATTACTCTTTATGTCAGGAAATGACAATTCAGAATTGTTTTCTCTTAAGATCACTGAAATAGATAAAACATTTCACTGAAAGAAGGAAAACCAACCTCAGTTCAGTAACCTTTTCTAGCTAACTTTTTCTCAAAGTAGGTGTGGGCTAAAGAACTAACCACAACAACTACTCAGTTTGGGAGAAGTCAAATGTTCTTGGAAGAGCACGTCCTTTTTCAGCTGCCGTTCCACACATTTCTGTATACTTCTTTGCAGAATACTACCACTAATGAAACCCAGAGTTTTTGGAGCTTCTAAAGAATGCAAAGGAAGAACCCTAAGCATTAATGAAAATAAGCTTTGTTTATGGATATCCAGCACAAGCAATACTGGCTGCTTTCATGGTTACCAGACTTAAACAGCATCCACCCAGGTCAGGATTCATTCTTCAGCTGCTCTAGAGTGATTCAGTCAGCATCACCATGGAAATAAGCTGTCCCTTCATTTTGTTGCCAGTGAATTGACTTGGAAAGATTTTTAGAAGCTGTCAAATCGATGGATATTCTTCTAGTCTTTTCATAACAGAGATGATTTATTTTTAAATGAGACAGGCTATACAGAAATAATTCTGCCATACAAAAGAGAGGCTATTTCTTCATATATTAAGGGGATATGAAAACTGCATGTTTTAAAAGAAAAATTGATTCTCTCTGTTATGATGAAGAGAATGTGCCTCAAGTCCAGGTGGCTGTGGATGTACCAGCAGGTCTCAAGCACACTGCCAGGCTGTGCAGGGTGCGGGCTTCACCTGAGCACCTACTACTCATGAAGGTGCCCACGTCAACAGCAGCAAGTCCACCTCAGGACGGCAGCTCAGTGTGTCACAATCTACAGAAACATATTCAGCCACTGGTATCTCATTTCTGATAAAGACAATTTGTTCATACAAACCCAACTTTGTGCATCTAGGCTGCAGTGTGCCTCATAAAAATCTGCACAATGCTGCCGGGTCGGATGTGAGATTCTCTACTCTATCCCTACTCTGGCCTGAGTAATCACCTCATTGCTGGAAAACTCAGTATCTCTTGGAGTGTTGGAGTTTCTGTGAGTGACTCATAGGCAGGGCTCCTGTCTTTTCTCCTTTTGCCTTGCATGAAATTAAGGCAAAAGACAAATACTGATGTTGCATACAGTACAGACATATTGGCATGTCAAAGCCAAGATGTTTGGATGTTGCAATATTGTGAACTCTGTGGTAGGGAGATCCACTATGTCAAGAAACAAGCTATTCTTATAAAACTCCACTTCTCCAGAATATCCATAAACCCACCAGTTCTAGTTGTACAGTTTGAGTGAGGAAATATATCAGTTTCCCATAACATATCCTCCCTCTCCTGCTCATTTCTTTTTCTTTTTTCCTTTCTCACTCCTGTCCTTATAAAAATTTCTCTTTGCTGAGATGCACTTCTGTAATATTATCACCTTCATATCCCAGACATACACCAGAGTATAACAGAGCAGACGTAACTCTCAACACATACAATTTACTACATTATTTTGTAGGTATTCTTGGGCTTTGGGAAATTGTTTTAAATGGCATTTTAATGTATTCCTTATTGTTTATACCTTGGACCATATACTGTGGGATTATTTTACCTCTTGTCTTGCCATAAGCATCAAACGAGATGTGAAATTAGTTTTATTCTTATTTGTAGTGAGGACAGAAATTACAGAGGTACAGAAACTTTCATGTGTCACTTTCTAAAGTCATCAGGCTTATTCAGAGACTCTTTGTACATTATAGCTCCTTGGGAAAGGGGGATATGTCAACAGTGCAAATGACATGGTTAAAAATAAACATTTCCTACTGTCTGCTGTTCTAACTACAGAAGTGATTTAACACAGTTTCAGAACAGTTTTGAAAATGGAAAAGGAACACACTAAACTATTCTGGAAAGTCCTTTAAAACACTCCTCCAGCTGTTTATTGATAGAAGAAACAAAAGATATTAGGATAAAACTATATAAGGGTTAGTGTAATCTGTGAGGTTTCAGGCATACCTAATGGAGTATTGGCACATACTCTTATCATCAATACACTGAAGATTTCTTCAGTGTTGAAAAGAAACTCCATGTATTCCCAAATATCCAATAACAGACAATTCAGAAGTATCCAAAAGACATGTCTCTCTGGAAACTAAATATCTGCATTTGTGACAGCAAAAACTCTACCTGATGTGATCAAATAAACGTGAAAATAGTAGCATTTGAAGTCCAAGTACACCACTGATGGCTTTATTGCCTTTAGAAGAGACACACTGTCATTAGATGTAGGATAAGAAAAATTATTTAACAACTGCCTTAAACTGAATTATACAGTACTACAAATCCCCCAGTGTCTCCAGGGACTTTTGCAGGCAAGAGATGTGAAGAGATTCTGACTTCCACCAGTTAGTGACATGGAACCCTACTGTGAATAAAGGATCTTTCATGCTTAGTGGCAGCTCGTGAACCGCTGCCAGTGTACTGGAACCAGTGATGAGGAGCTTCATCTCTCCAATAAATGTTGAAAGTAAGTATATGAAAGCAAAAGTCAAAACCAGAACTAGCTTCTGAGCCAGCTTGTGTTTCAGGGAAAACAAATTGAAATGCAATAGCAGAGAGCCAAAACCTTAGGCAACAAGAGGACGTTATCTAACAGTCCTTATTCTATGTCCTGAATAAAAAGCAAAAGAAAATCAAGAAAAAAACCCAGTACTCTCACACCACTCCCACCAAACTCAACACCAAAGACACAGGGAAGTTCATTACTGTCTCTCTTACTCAGACTCACCCATACTAATTCCCACAAAGCCTATCACACAACTGTGACGGAGGGTTCTGCATATACCCTGAAATTCTGGGGCACATTCCAGGTGCTACCTTGTTTTCACTGGTTTTGATGAACAAATGTGTGATTTAAGCTGAACTAATCAAAGATTTACTCACTGGACTTTTTCTGAGACTAAGTGTACAGCTATACAGCCACAATATAAGAAGGATGTAAAGCTATTTGGAGAGCATGCAATGGAGGGCCATAAGGATGGTGAAGGGCCTTGAGGGGAAGCTGTATGAGGAGTGGCTGAGGTCACTTGGCCTGTTCAGCCTGGAGGAGACTGAGTGGGGACCCCATAGCAGTCTACAGCTTCCTCACGAGGGGAAGTGGAAGGGCAGGTACTGATCTCTTCTCTCAGGTGACCAGCAATAGAATCCGAGGGAATGGCATGAAGCTGAGTGAGGGGAAGTTTAGGTTGGATATTAGGAAAAGGTTCTTCACTGAAACAAGATCCCCAGGGAATTGGTCATGGCACCAAGCTTGCCAAAGTTCAAAAAGCATTTGGATGAACCTCTTGGGCACGTGGTGTGATTCTTGGAGTGTCCTGTGCAGGTCCAAGAGTTGGACTCAATGATCCTTGTGGGTCCCTTCCACTCCAAGATACGCTATGATTCTATGATCACTGTAGATCTGGTCTAGGTTCTTTTGTATTACAAAAGGGCAGGTTCAGTTTCTAAAATAAAGTGGAAGAGCTGTAAGTTCAGGAAAGGGGGAAAATGTATGGGGAAAAGATTAAAGAGTTCTGAAGAACGGACTTTATTTCAGGGCTATTTTAGAGAGGTTCTGTCTTAGCAGCAATTACATGAAGGCATTTCTAGAAGACACAATCATTGGGCTTCCTATAAAATACAAGCCTTTTGAATAACAATTGCACTCCTTACTCTGTATCTCTCAAGTCCTGCAACAAAGCCATAGGAGAGGTAAGATCTGACTTCAAGAGCAACCTGGGCCAGCTCCCAACAGGCAGCACCTTTGACATCCTGCTGTTGTATCCAAAACGCTGCTGCCATTGTCACCAGTCCAGCAACCTTCATGCACAAAGCTCAGAAACTGAGAACCAGGATCACGGCAAGGGAAGTGAACCAAGCAAGGATTGCACACAATCCTGGATGTGAACAGCACAGGGAGCACACCAACACGCACGTGGAGGCAGCTGGATCTGGTACCAGTAGCTCAGGCACCAGCTGTGAGGGAGGAAGGGGTCTCATGAGCACTTGAACATTCAAGTGCACTGTCAGTCCCACCCAGTGATATAAAAAAAACATTGCACAGAACAGAGTGCTAAGCAAGCAGGCAGATGGACTGAAAGGCAGGATTTTTTTTCACACAAAGCTTACTAAGCAGTCAAACCATGCTTTATAAGATGTTTCCCCATTTAATTCAGGCTGCTGTAACTAAATGCAAATGCACATTGCATAATAGGGAAAATGTCGAAGTTTTGGAAGGTTATATGCGGCTAGAGGACTGCATGGGTTTCTCAGGGTGTTATACCCATCAGTCGTACTTAGACCTCAGAGAAAGTGACACCATTTTATTTAACACAGTTTTGGTTTACATAGTATGCTTTTTGGGTATTTCGTGGGAAGTGACTAGAAAACAAAGATTGATAGGAGATCATCTTAGGAGAAATGAAATTTTTTGATTAAAAAAAAAAAAAAAAAGATAGTGACATGACAGCTTTACTACTCAGCTGTGAAACAGTTTCCACCCATTTTTCAGTTTTCTGGACAATGAGCTATGCAGTTCAGTGATTTTTCCAGTTACCTGAGTACACATGCCTGGGAGCAGTGCAAACTCTGCTCTTCAGGCACTGGACAAAAATCAGATTCTGACCAGTTTCCACTTCAGAAACTTTGGCCAAGTAGAGACCCAAACAATGAACCATAAGTCACAATCACAGAAAAATACTGTTACATTGAGGTTACTAGAACAAGGTTCAGAGAGTCAAGCTGCCTCAGGTCTTCAGCAACTCCACAAAGGCAATTCTCATCATGTGTCATAAGAAGCAGTGTAGTGACTACGCCACATTCCAGCAAAAATGCTGTAGGGAAGCTAACTTTTTCTGCAAATGCAGGTAAATGCAGGGCTGGCGTTCCCAGTGAGCATCAACCTACAGCTTTGGAAAGTATTAGACAAGTGTTGCATCACATTGGGACTTTCTTTCAAGCAAAGTTTCAAAATTAACTGCCTCATTAAAAACTCTGCACCAGTCTTCCTTACAGATCTTTGGGGTAACAAAACAACTGTCATCTCCCCCTTACCAACAGACCTCCTTCACCTGTACCCTACCAAATTATTTCCCTTGTAGAACAGATGCAGCTTTGGTGCTGCCTGTACTGATCAATTCCTGTTTGCATTCAGGAAGCATAAACACACAACCTTTTGAAGGTAATTGCATTGGATGATTTAATTATTGAAATCCAATTACTTTCACCTCCTCCCCACATTCAAATGTTTCAGTAATGGAACTTATTTGAAAGATCCTCATTAGATTAAAATGCAGGCCTGCTATGCAATAAGTGACTCAGTGGAACCATGCTAAAAATAGCTAGTGGATCCAGAATTTGCAAGAAAGAAACTCTCCTATGCCCCTCTAAATTGCCCATGTAGCAAAGGTGAAAAATTACAACCCACCGGGTCACTGTCCTGCTTCCAGCTGCCTGGCAGGAACAGCTCTCCAGCAGAACACAACACCTTTTCTTTTCTCCAAAGTTCCTACTGACTATCAACTTAGTGATAATTTTTAAGTTACACATGTTTCACTCTGCATAAAAATGAATGCATTGTTCAACTGATAAAAAAGTAGATTTGTGAAGTGAAAGCTGAACATACTCATTTTCAATATGCATATCACCAGTATGGCATTTCTAATAAATTATAGTCACATATAGGTTAATTTACTGGAGAAGATTGATATTTGATCCCAAGCACTAAATTAAGCTATACCCGTAGGACTCAACTTTTTTTTCATATAAATGTTTGGTAAACTATCCAGTGTAACATCTAGTAAATTATGCCTTTACTGCAGAGGAAGGAAGCCACATTTCCACATGTATAGGATGATGCCCTCTCTCAGCATTTTAATTTCTGGACCTAAGTTATCTGCATCATTCATTGCAAGAGACTAAATTAAATTATTAACTACTTCACTGCTTCTTGCAAGACACTTAAAGTATTAAATAGAGTATACCCATTCATTGAAGATAGTTCAGAATCCTGGTGTTAGGAAAACAGGCTCCCAGATGCAAGGAGGGAAGATCATGCACAACCTCTAAATGTGTCATTTTGCCTTGACAGTGTATTTACCACATTCAGTCAGAAAGCACTCAACACTCAATTAATGTAACAAAAGTTGTAGGGGAAATCCTGTGTTTCTCAGATTTCGAGAGAAGCATCAATCATACCCCAATGCAAATAAACCCTTTTTTGAAGGAGGCAGCTATTAAGTCCCAACAGATTTCCCACAATGTCATTAACTCTCAATGTGCACACTTATTTCTGTTACTAGAGGAATTATCACTTTAATTAATTGTTTCTCTGATTTTGTTCTTTGTGAAAAAACCCAAACCAAACCAAACCAACTGTGCTGGTTTATGCTGGATAGCATTAATTTTCTTCACAGTAGCTGGCATGGGAGTGTGATTTGATTTGTGCTGAAAACAGGGTTGATAATACAGAGATGTTTTTGTTATTGCTGAGCAGGGCTTACACTGAGCCAAGGCCTTTTCTGCCTCTGATTCCACCCCATCAGCGAGTGGGCTGGCAGTGAACAAGATGGGAGGGGACACAGCTGGGACAGCTGACCCCAACTCACCAAAGGGATATTCCATATTATATGGTGTCGTGCTCAGCATATAAAGCTGGGGAAGGAAGAAGGAAGTGGGGGATGTCTGGAGTGATGACATTTTGTCCTTCCACATAATGGTTACATACGATGGAGCCCTATTTTCCTGGAGACAGCTGAACACCTGCCTGCTGATGGGAAGTAGTGACTGAATTCCTTGTTTGTCTTTGCTTGTGTTCCTGTCTTTCGCTTTGCCTATTAAACTGTCTTTATCTCAAGCAACGAGTTTTCTCATTTTTACTCTCCTGATTCTCTCCTCCATCCCACCATGGGAGGACTGAGTGAGCAGCTGTCTGGGGCCTAGTTGCTGCCTGAAGCTAAACCATGACAAAAACCCAAACCAAAACCCAACCCCCATAGCTGTACTGTATAGGTAAATTGCTTAGCCAATAAATAGGACAATCAGCTGGTCACATGCAGCTGAAGGCGCTGAAAGCGTATTGAAACACTCCCTATAAGAAGAGATAGGCTTTTGCTTTTTAAATACTGCTGAACAATTACGGCACTATTTTTTCAGAAACAACAAATGCATCTGCTTGGAATGTATTTGTGTGCTCTGTGACACACCAAGGTGCCTCTGGAAATGCTCTCCTTGAGGCATCAAGGACTTTGTGCAGAGAAATCGCATTTCCAGTTCCTCCAGCTGAACTTGAACAATGATTCATAGGCGATAAAATGTTCCCTCAGCTTTTCTGCTCATTGCCGTTTTCCTCTCAGGGCAGCCTGACTCAGAGATATTTTCACTGTCCTCAGACAAACACAACTCCTACAGGCTTTGCTCTTCTAGAGGAAGTAAGAAGTCACTCTGCTGCTCTGGCCCAGAAGGGCAACTTTGGCTGGTGAGTCTCAGTACTCTGGGAAGGAAACCAGAAGGGCAACACAAGTAGTGCCAGCAAAAAGGGCTAAGAAAGCAAGGCAAAGCCATGCAAACCCAACCCTGTCCTGAAAGGTTTGTACAATAGCTGCAAAGGAACTGCAGCCCTGAAGTGCTTTACCAAGGGCTCTCAGATTTCTTCTTATGCATACTGCAGAGTGTGTTGTGAGGTGCCAGTAAAGCCCAGCAAAGCCCAAATCTCTGACTCTGTAATTGAGAGGTGATCTGGCATTTCAAGGGCTTAAAAGACAGTCAGTTTGTTACCTCTGCATTCCTGTGGGGGTTGCATGGGGAGATGGAAATCAACAGAGTTGAACAGAAACTATCTTCAAACCTGTATTGTGAGACTGAATATTCCATCCTAAACTTTAGGTTTTATTATTTTAAAAATGTCTCTCAAACATGCAGTGCCTCTTTAAATCCAGCTTTTTCATATGGCCTAGTTGCAGCTTTTCTGTTCTTCAGCATTCAACTTCATACTATAGTAATTTTATTCTATCACGTTTAATATAGTTAACAGCAAATTTCAATGAACATCCTCTTGCTCTCCTGTTACAAGACTAAAAGTTCTGTTGTCTCCACCTTGTTCACTGGTTAGTTGCTGTGTATACTTGCATCATTTCTTACATGCCTTCTCTTTAAGGTAATCAATCTTTCCAGTCTCGTGGAAAAGCTGTTCTTGTGTTCTGTTCCCCTTACCTGCTTTCCAATCCCTCTAATGAGGTAATATCCTGTCTGAACTGGCATCTTCTGTAGTAAATGCAGCAATCCAGACACAGATAAACCTGCTAAATCATAAGAGCATTATCATTCTTTTCTTTATGCATCTTCTTCCCCTATGTACCCTAGCAGTGTTTATTTGCAGCAGTTGTACACGGTTTTTATTCGTGCTGGCAGGATTTAGAAACTTACAGACTATGGACGAAAGAGAAAAAATATATTTATCAATATTAGATTCTCTCTACAATTCACTGCTATCCACTTAGTAAGTTCTCCTGCACTTCACATCTCTCCAGACCCAATCAGCTTATCTGCTAATTTGTGTTAGACAACTAGTCCAGACCAACAGGGGAGGGAACAGAGGATTTGTCAGCCACAGCTCTCAGGGGCAATCCCAGAACCACATGTTTCTGGCAAGAGAGGTGGAAAGAAAATTTTAAAGGAGAGCAATAGTCAGAGGCTATCAAATACCTGGAAAAACCTTGACCATTTGCATCAAACTTTCTCCTTGTGAAAACAGGACAGGAAAGCCATGTCTATTGCAGCAGTGTAGGGAGGACACAAGACTAACTCTCCTCAGGTACAAAAAAATGCATTATTTAAATATGTGAGATGGTGCAACATATTGCAGTGCAGCTTTGTAAAGATGCCTGGTGGAACTGTGTCCTGATAGGAGACCACTGCTTGGGTGACTGACCAAACCAATAAAGCCTGTTAGCAACTTCAGTTCAATTACCCAGTCATTATCTCACAGGTAACTTCCTCTTTGCTATAAGGGACAGAGACTTTGGTTCATGACAAAAGCAAATATTATTAAAACCTCTTTGCTGGCACCTTATTACTAGCATACTTTACTGGCATTTTTCTTTAGAGGGTTACAAGAAGAGTCCTTTGCAATTCCTGTCCAGATGCTGTCTCAGCTTGCATCTTCCAGATTTTTACTGCTGCCATTCATAGGGGAAATACCAGTGTTATCTTCGGAGAAACAGATTTGAGGTTGTGAGATAAAGTCATCTCTAAAGATCTGCTTCTCTGCTTGGCAGCCTCTCACACTTAAATCTTATTTCAAGTTAATACAAAAGGTAACATCCTCAAGTCCAAAAATAGTATGTACTTACTAGGTCATGCTTCTGGACATGGTGATTTCAATAAAGGTGTCAGTATTTATATATTTACAGGAACCGAAGATTCCAAGACAGAATATTTTCAAAGCAAGGATTTTCAAAGTCATTGCTGATTTAAATAGTGGGCAACTGTACATGATCACTGGAAAAAGCTGACCAACTTTCCTCATCCTGAATAAAGATAAAGTTCCTTACCAGAGTGCTAAAGACCACCTAATACCAATCCCCCTGCCATCAGTGGAGACACTTTCCACTAGATCAGGCTGCTCAGGGCTCCATCCAACCTTGCCTAGAACGCTTTCAGGGATGGGGCATTTGCATCTATGGATGTTGCCTTTCAGCAGAAGACTACTAGTTAGCATAGGCATGGGCAGTGCAAAGAAAGGTGCCTATTTCAAGGGCCATTGGAAGCAAAGAATGGTAGGAGATTGAAGCAGACCAGATCTATTGCTGACCTTGGCAGAGGACACCAGATTTTAGATAGCAATACAAGTTAGAAGACAGCTAGAGACAACCCACTGGGCAAATAAATCCTTGTGCTATTAGTTAAAGCATAAAATCTGCTCACAGCATCTGCTGGGGAAAAAGATGAACTGAGATGGGGTAAAGGTAGTAAATAAGAGAAAGGTCCTTTTTGATCCTGTGGCCTTGCAGGCTCAGCACTGCCTGAAAAATTAAATCATGTTTGCAATTCTGGCTTGACTTTTTTGCAAGTCAGACAGGATTGTTTCTTACACAGAGGGCAGGGAGGGAAGGAACAGCTTTCCTTGCAGACAGTTAAATCACTATACAAAGAGACAACATGTCCAGTTACCTCAAGTCATGAGATACATGTGCCACAGACTAAAACCCACTCTGTTGGTTTCAAAATCTATGTGTGTTCTGCTGTGTCAAGCAGTTCCTCCTCCCACTCTCCTGTCCTGGTATCTGAGACATGCTGAAAACATCCAGGTGGAAGGACCTGACAGTCCAGTAAGTCTCTTCCACGTGTCATATCTAATAGAAGTAAATTGTGTCTTCTTATCAGGCACACATGGTGAGCTTTGGAGGGATGCATGCAATTTGTGAGCAGTTATCAAGAAATGTAAATTATTAACCATCTGCAGCAGGTTAAGTAGTTTACTTAATTGACAGATGCCCCAACTACTGAGCATCAGAGGGAGGCAGTGCACATGGAGGGCAGTATTTAGGATCAATTTTTATTCCAGTTGGAGGGGAGGAGGCAGAAAATATTAGACAGAGCTGTTCTGTGGACAGGATCTGGCCCCTGAAACAGATCAGATGGACAGTTTGCTCTAAACACCAATAAACAGGAACAGCAAGCTTACAAGAAAGACTGAGAGCAGTTATGACCTCGAACACTGCAGTGAACAAATGGGTTGCTTTGGAAATACACACATTTTCATCATCTGCACTGTACAGTAGAAATAAATACAAGCTAACAAAGCTGCTAGAAATGCACAACCATACCATTACACAAATGCATCTTTTCCCCCTGGCACTGTACCTTTAAAATACTCGCTTCACACTCTTAAATGTGAAAGATCAAGGTTTATCTTTTCTTTTCCTACTCACTTTTTCCTTTTTTTTTCCCCCAGAGCATTTAATGGTTTTGTTTGATCAATTTTTGAAAGGAAAATATTTCTGTAGAAGGAAACAAGGGTTCATGGTATGGCAGCTACATGCTAATTTAAAAGCCACTGAATGCTGAGGATCTATGTCCTATCTTTCCCAGTGGTCAACCATTAATTCTATTCAGGACATAGGAACCAAAGACCACAGTCCAGTAGTCTACTTCCAAGACATGCACTTAAAAGCTTTGAGATATTTTTCTGTACTCCCATCAGTTCTCCCAGTAATCCCACACTGTCTCTTCCTCTGGCACCCTTCATTTTTACACACATTTCATCCACACTATTTCTCTCCCCAGAGTTTTGGCTCCAGCACCTGGTTCAACAAGAGCTGACAGCGATTTACAAGTCCTGCTAGACTTAGCTTTTTAAAGTTACTCATGCTATTGGCAAGAACATAAGCTTGGCATGTGTATGTGTTTGTGGGAAAGGTGCAGATACTCCCTTTGCATCCCTGTTCTTCTGTTTTCAGGAACACCCCTTAACCAGCAGGTACCAAGCTACCAAGGTCACCTCTCCTTGGCAGTAGCAAGCCTTCAGCATTTGCATCCCCGCAAGCAACTGTAGAGGTAGCCCACATTCCTCCTCAGGCAGTGGATGTTCCCTTCCTTGCCAAGTCAGCTTTGAAGCAGCAAGGCAAAGGCAAATATTGCCATTCCCTCCCACCCACTGCAAATGAAAGAAACTCTTCCCATTTGATTTCCATTTCTCTACTGCTTGTAGCATCCCATCCCACTACCTCATGCCTGGGAGGTGTCACACATTCACTGTCTCTCAATTACTCATAACAATGCATTTTAATAATATTTAAACAGGTTTTAAAAAACCTAGTAATAAATTGGGAATTGTTGTGGACTGCTGCTAGACCACAGAAGGATAGAGGGGGTACTTCAGGTTTTCAAAAAGCAACACCTTGCAGATAAAACTAGCTAAACACACTAAATGCCTTTTCACATCACCAGTGCACAAGGTGGTTTTTACCAATTTCTGGTGTCAGTGATTTTCCTGATCCAAGCCACCCCACTTCACTTTCATATGAGATGTCTTGGATATTGATATTTAACCGCATTAGCAAGGAGGTGCCACTGCTCCAAGTTCATGTAGGAAGGAGACAGACTGTCTATTTTGAATTCCAAATTGGTAAGAGGAGGGTCACTGAGAGAATTAATAACCAGGAAGGTGAGGAAATGAGAGAGTGAGTTGAGAGGAGATAGACAGAGAACACGAATGGGAAGAACAAGCAGTAGGGAACAGGATATAAAGTAGAAACGATACAAAGCTTGCAGTAAGGATGGCAGCTAATGTCTGCTTCAGTAATGCTCAGACAAGGAAAGGAAAGAGCACAGTGTTTTGGTAATAACAGGTCTATCCAAATGGAGGTAACAGGCTGAACACAAACCCTTCAAACCCCAAGACTCTCCCACTACCCCAATTACTGTGGTATCAGAGCAGCTTTGTGCATGTCCATTGTCCGTCACCAGAAGGAAGGGGACAATTACAGCTCCACAGTTTGCATTTACGAAGCAGCCTGGTGACAGACAGGGCAATGAAAACCTTACAGCTGCACTCAACAGCTATGCTCCAAATTTGCAAATTGGAAAGTATTTCCCACTTTAAGGCTTCTCCCAAAAGTGCAGTTGCACTTACCTTGATACCTCACAAATACGAAGTTCTTGCTCTGTTACTTGGGACAGTAAATTCTTTATGCTCTGTTTTCTTTTAACAGACAGAAATTGGTTTTGGCATTTAAGACAAACAAAGGTTCATTATCTATCACTGTGCAATAAGCATAGAGAAAAATAAACAACAGTTTAAAAAAGGAAGTTATGACCAATGCAGGCCATCTGAATTCAATGTCAAGTGATCTTTTTCCCAACTGCATAACGAAAAATTTGTACATATCTTAAGGAAAAGAAAAAGCTCCACTTCTGTTGTCTTCCTCTGCAGTGTTCATGGAAAGTTTCAAGTCTCAGCCCTGGCTCTTAAATTCGTATTCTGTTTTCTTCCCCAACCTGAGTCAAGCTATTATTGGGTCTCAAGAATGAAACATTTTTCTGTTCAAAGCAGCTCAGCTTTTGAATAAACAAACACACAGAATCAAACTTGGTCCTGTTTAGGAAATATTTACAGAATAAGACTATTAGTCAAAGATAAAAACCATGTGTTTGAGATGCTTCTAAATCAGACCTGGACATACAGAGAAAGCATCACCATGATCCAGTTCCACAAGAGAACTTAAGGACAGTGATACCAAACACCAGCAGGTCTAAGGTAAGAGCACAGGTGTGGGACTTCTGCTTCCACTATAGAGGTAGGTACCAAAAAATGGGACTCTCATGAAACACCACAGTGCAAGCCAATCCACACTACACAAGCTTATCAAAGATGTAGAAGTTACATTTTTTCATAGCATCAAGACTGGATGTGCACTGACTGAACAAATAGTAAACTTGTCTGCAAGGCAGGATGGATAACCACACATTCATCCCATTCTTTCTCTCTACAAGGAAACCTTTCCATTTCAACTTTCAGCTTTAGCAGATGATTTTTCCTAATTTTTTCAGATAATACATAACCATATCATGTTGCCAAATAGCAACACCAGTGTCACTCTGATCTGATTTCAGAAAAGAATATCAATTTAGTTTCACAGGAAGGAAAGAGCTAAGTTAGACATCTTGTTCTGTTTATTTTTGTTACTTTTGCATAATTGATAGCTATTTGTAATTTAATTTTATTTGACTCCAAACATGCCTCTCTCTCTTAGGCTATGTTTAAAATTGTTGTTTCTACAACATTTTATGCAATGAAGGCCAAGTAAAATTTCTATTTGTGTCCAAAGCAAAACAGTACAATCTTGTGGTACAGCAAAGGCAGCAGATTTTGCAGAAAAATATTATAAAGATTGTTGAACAACTCTTATGTCCCGGGTATTCCAGGAATACATGATTTAAAGGAAATTTTGTTATTTTCTTGATCCTCTGATGCTCTAAAAAGGCAATCATAATCTTATAACAACTCATGTCTAGGCTAGAATACTATGACACAATTTCCTCAGTATCAGAGGACCTGTACCAGAGGATAACTTCAGATCCTGAGAACAGCTAAAGTAATATTAAAATTAAACAAGAAATTTTTCATAGAAAACACAAAAGGCTCCTACAAGACACTCCACACAAGAAACAAACTAGAACATATAAATTCCCTCACAATCCCAGAGGAAACAACAACATACTGTAGAAAACAAGGCAAGTCCAACAATCCTTGCCACTGGAAAGCCTGGCTCCAAGACGCAAAACCCAGCTTAGCAACTTGGGCCAAGCTCAGGAACAGGAAGAGAACACAACTGCTACAGGGCACCACCATGCCAAAGAGTGTCAGAACAATGATGCTACATCCAACATGTATTTTCCAACTCCGTCACTGCCTCATCCCAATTACTGGGGCAGTGACAGCTAAGGGATATCTATCATCCTTGTGCCTACCACAGCAGCTGTACATGCACTCCTCCAGCAATGCAAACATCACCTGTCCTTTTGAAACGCTCGGCTGGTCCACTCATGAAGCCAGCAGTAAAACTCTCAAGTGACACTGAAGCAGGATGAACCCAGTTTTGGTGTTTGTTCGCATATTGAAGCAAAAGGAAATTATTATTTCTTCTTAACAGGAGAAACATCGCTGTCCCCAAAACAGTGGGTAAAGGAGAAGAAAAAAGAGAAGGACTGAAATAACGTGTGAATCATCCACCAGATACTCAAATGGAAACAGCTTGCACAAAAACTGCAAGATTATGGAAGAGACTCTCTCCACAAGACTTTGCCCCAGCAACACCTGTAACTTCTGTTACATTATCAGTGGCAGGTAAACTAGACAAGGCAGAAAGACCTATGTGATAGTTATAGAACAAGCATCTCTAGCTATAAAGTACTTTCTATTGAAAATGTGCTTTGAAAGTTAATTTAATTATTGCACCTGAAGTTTCCTTGCTTTTCTTAGGTAGAGGAGCTCACAAACTATAGAGGCGACCCATTTCCTCTTCATAGTTCCTTTGTGGCACCACCAGTTTTACTAGGAAATGAAAGTTTCTTATTTTCTGTCCTCCTTGATGTTTTAATACAACCTACAAAACCTATTAGAGTTTTCTATAATCATCTGGCAGCAACACCAAATGTATAGGTGGAAAACTGCTTGGGGTAAGGTCTGTGACAACTGTATGTCCAGTTTATTTCAAGTATTTTAGGAATTGAAAGGAGCACAAATGTCATTTTTATGACTGAAGGTCTTTTCAAAGATAAAATGCTTAGGTAAAACTTCACAGCACAGGGTCTTCCTTGACCTTCTTCAAGCTATGCTCTATATTTGGATCTCCCTGATGAAGAATTCTCTCTTCAGCATCTAACGTCCAACTGTCTGTGTTTCAGATGCAGATGATTGGTGACTTGTATTTCAAAACTGGTCATTACTACAGCTTAGCACTGTTCTAAGACTTCAAAAATACAGGACCAAAGCTTTCACATCACCTGAAACAGTGAAGGGACTGTCACGCTTATTAGAACAAACCTGAGTACTTTTACTGGCAGGCACAGTGCAGCTGCAATGACACCAAGCCCACTGGGAGGATGCCACCCTGAGATGGTTTAAGCAAGGAAGAAGCTGGCATATAAAGAAGCATTCATATCCCATCTCCCAGACCTACAGGATGTGCAGTGCTCTGCTCAAAGTGGCCAAAGATGCGTCCCTGGGTGTCAGAAACAAAGGCTCATGGAGAAAACATATCTTGACAGCTATTGAGAAATGCCAGAAGATGTATTCACATCAGTTGCGGGTCCAATACGTGGGCCTCTCATGGTGCAGGAAGTGAGCACAGAGGTCTGACTGGAGAACTTGGCCACAGAGGCCGTGAATGTGACTTCAGTACTCCAGCTGGGTTCCAGCCCTGGCTACAGCCGTGTGGGTCACTGGCCAATGTCACAGACAGGAATTTGGCAAGCACATGCACTTCTGCTCAGTGCAGGGGCCCTGGGAGACTTGTTCTCCTCTGGAAGTCTGGTTGAAGTTATCTTAAGAATCTCAAACTACTTTGGTCTCAACTTCACGTTTTTTAAACTTACTGTTACAGATCTCCAACCAGCAGAAGTGTTTACAGGCATAACAGTTTCAAGGGCTGTGTCTTGTTTAAACCAGTGGCTTAGTTGGTTTGGGTTTTTTTTTAAAATCACAGAACCAATTTCCTGTAGGCAATCTGATACCCCACCAGGAGGGATGGCCACATGATCTGGGTGCTCCAGAGATGTGAAACACACCTACATTAATAAGTGACACTGACCTGGGACCAGCCTCCGCCTCCGGCAGTGAGGCCACCTGGCATAGAAACCAGCAGCTGCATCCAAGCTCTGTACTGGGAATGGTCCCTGGTACAAGGCAACTCCCAAACCATGCATGGGGACTGTTTGATGCTGTGCAAATTGGCTTATGGCAAGAGCAGTGCCTGATACCAACAACCAGAGAGCATATCCAGCCAGATCCCCGTGCTTGAAATATACTCTAGCACTATTTAATTTATTAGAAATACAGTCACTATAACAACTGGACATGGGTTCAGCTGCCCATTTCTCCCAGCTGATTCATGGAGCCATTAAAAAAAAGGAAACAGTATTGATCCCTGTATAAATCAATCATCTTGTGCAATACTGGGCTTGTCTAGAAGAACAGGAAGGTGAGAACAAGGGGTTTGCTGTTTACCCTCACATGAGCTCTTCTTTCCTGTTACATTGTACACCACAATAATATCTCAAGGTAGTACTTATTTTCCCACTTTCCCGCCTTCATTTTTATTAGCCTGAGGTCAGTGTAATGGCATTGGTTAATAATTGGATAAACATCATTTTTTGGCTTACAGTTATCATACATAGCAATAAGGGGAAATGAAACTCAAAACAAATAGATTACCATTGCCAGGATAATGCTTCAGAATATCACAACAACCAGCTTGCAAATTAGGAGCCTGCCTTCAAACACAGGCAGTATCATTTATTTCTGGAAAAATACCATTGAGTCTGAGATATCAATACATGCACACACACCACTTTTTGAAACCACTGTTTGCACTTTTTAATCCACATGCTAAACACGAGCACACATCACTAAGCAATTACCCATGCCACTTGCTTTTACTATCTCCAGAATTTTTGTTGAAGTGGTTATTTATCTACTTCTCCTGTATCATTTTGTATACAAAACACTTGCCTACACATTTAATACAGGTTTTGTGCTTAACAGCTGAACAACAATTACACTTGTTTCTAAAAGAATTTAACTCTTAAAATCATGTAAAAATGCCTGTTGTGTCAAAAAGAGCATGTGAACACAAGTTCAGTTTTAGAGCAAAGGAAAGACCACGGGAGACAATGACCGAGGCAGACCCAGCCTTTGGTTAGGTTTCTCCATGCTTCCTGCTGGTGACCTCAACATTTGCAGTCCTTGGGCCATCCATTCAGGTGTGTTCACACCTCATAAAAACCAGACAACAATGTTCATGCCTGCTTCATTGAAGAAGAGGTTTTAGGTCATCAGGTTTTCAGAAGAATGAATATAAGCTATGATCAAAAGGATGCTGTGCATGAAACTAGTTGGGGATGATGACTTAGTTTCCCCGGCTACAAAAATTTAAGGAAATTCTCACCAAGATTCTCTCTCATCTACTAAAGAATGAAGCAAGAAGGGAAAGAATGAGCAAAAGCATCTGAAATCACAGAGGAGCTTTCAGAATTCAGATGAAAGTCATGCATTTTTCAGCCACGACAGCATGTAATTTTTTTAAACAATCAGTACATTTATAGCTCCCTTTCCCTACTGCTTTCTCTGGTATATAATATGGGTTAGTGACAGTATTTGTGGAAAAGCTTACTGCTGGAAACCGAAGAACCGTGACCAACAGCATTTATAGCAATTCTTGTTTAACAAAAAAACCCCTACCCTTACTTTTAATCTTCCACTCCAGAATCAACACTTTGGAACCTGAATTAGTGGTACAAACTACTGTGGGATTTCCTCCCTTCCCCCGATCTTGTGCTCCCCAACCATATCAGCAACCATAAAGAGTGTGCAAAGTGGAAGATGAAATGCCAAACAACAGAGGTCCCAAATGTTCCCCCAGAGCAAAGCCTGCAGTTGGGCAGCCTGTAGAAATCCTGCCTGCAGCAGGGCTGAGAGAAGGTCTCTGCAACAGCCCATCCCAACAGGGCTCCTCATCTGCTGGTGCTTCATAGCTCAGAATGTGCTTCGGCGTTTTGGCTACAAATAAACTTGGCAACAACAGGAATCAGAGTGTGAAGCTGGAAGTTCAGTGTTTGTATGGGTCTGAGCTGATGTCCCTGCTGGAAATCTGGCAGGATCATTTATCAGTTGCTATTTTCAAAGCATGATGATGGATTAATTTATTCCCACTCATTTACTGGCAGTTGCAGAAGTTACCAAGAAGAGATTAGTTTATGAAGTCTGATTCATTTCCTGAAGGGAAGAGACTGAACTCTTCTTTGGATGTGGATTAGGGCCTATACATTGTGTATGTAACACACCGTGCCAAGTGCAATGGTCTACCACCCCTTGCAATTGATACTCTTACCTGAGCTGCTTTCCCTACTTGCTCCTGCCTGAGGGAATCCACCATACATCCATTCTTAGCTGCCAATGGCAGCTAACGCAGTCTCAAAAACTTCAGAAGAAACAGAAGTCAGAAAACTTGTGATAATATCAGACAGGCTTTTGCTCATCAGACAGCACTAAAAGTCTCAGCTGCTAAGGCAACACACACAATAGTCCAGGCAAGGCTTTGGGAGACCCCAAATGCTCTTTTTGGGCTTAATTATATTTGTTCTGACTGAATGGGACATAGGGCTCAGTGGAACGAATAAAACATGTCACTTGACTGCCACAAAAAGTATTAACTTCTTAATTCTAGTAATTAAATAACACCAGTCCAGGCCTAGGGGACAATAAAGCCAAAGGTGTCAATTTTGATTCGACAGATACATTATCTTTTCACCCTCTCCCCTCAGCACAATTAATGTTGAGACTGCTTTAGTCCTCTTTTCCCCATATTAGTACTACTACACTGCTCCACTTAGATCTCTAATTTTTATCAGTATTTGCTTCTGCCTATTCTAAAGTAAATTGTTCCCATAGCATAATAAAAACATAGAGAACATTTATCTCTAGAAGACAAACACAGGACTCTTCAGCAAAGATTCTTTCACCTCCCCTTAAGCTCCTGGTCAGGAGAAAGCAGGCTATGCCGAGGCTACTGCCTGATCAAGGACTCCTGTGCCACAGGAGTCTGGAGCAACAGCAGCAACATGACAAGAGCAGGCACAAAGGCTGTATGCCTGATGACAGAGAACAGCACAGGCATGACCTTTCCTGCCGGACTTCCAGTAACTGCAGAAGTGCAATCATCCTTTGACAACTGCTTATTGTTGGTGGAGTTGCTGAAAGAGCCAGTGAAGCCAAGGCATGATTCCTAAATCCACACAAGACACGTGTAGAGGACCTCCACTGCCATCAGAATGCTGCAGCTGTCTTTAGCCAATCCCGCATGCAGTAAAAACTAGGCTTGACCACAGGCTATGCTCTTGCCATCAAAGCTGAAAGCATCTCCTTGGAAATCCTACTTTTCCTACTACCCCATGGAATGCACATGGTGCAGTAAAACATGAAGCCTTTGAAATGTCCACTTGAATCGCTCATTGGATGACTCCACAGCCCACCTTTGCTTTAGCAAAACACAGAGCTGAGAGGAGGGGCAGAGTTTCTCTATATCGGATGGGAAAAAAGGAATGGAGTATAGGAATGAGAAGATACAGCTTAATAACACTTAGGATCAAGAAGAAAATATGTAAAGTAAGGATAATTCAGCACATAAGCAAAATGAGTGCAAACGAGTTACAAACAAAACACAGGCCATCATTTCCAGTTTCACAGCACAGATTCCTAAAGTTTATGTATGTTGGAAAGTGGGCAAAATATTTAATGAGGACCTGTCTCTTAAAAGGGATTACATTACATGGTTTTTTGAGATAAGAGTTAATTCTTTAATTGGAAAGACAATCCCTTCTGTATCTTTGTGTACTAAATTGGCCTAGAAACATGCATATAGACAAATACCTTACAGAATAGTGATTTCATCACTTGACTTTGCAGTGCTAGCTGGCATCCACAAGAAAAGAAACTTCAGTGTACATGTTCTCAGAAAAGCATCCAAATCAGAGGAGACATCTATAAGATAAGCTTTGCAGTATTGCTACAGAAAGACTAAACAGTGACAAGAAAAACAACAGAACAGTTGCTCTCCTGCAATTTTCAGTGCTCTCCTACTTCATCTTAACCTTGTGTCACAATTGAACTACTGGACTTCTTTTTTTAGTCCCTGTTTACATGTTTTTTTGATTTCAAGTCCCAGGTAAGTTATCAGTGTGGAAGACAGAGACTGTTGGTACTTACATATCTAAATCTTGAAACCACTGCACCAGGAGGATACACACCACTGCTCTTTACCAACACTAAAACCCTCTAATCTCCCATCCTCTAGTATGCATTAGCTTGCATAAATGTAATTATGTTTTCACTATACCTTATTATCTTTTAAGCTGAAGTAAAAGCTTTAGCACCAACTTATGACTAGACATTATTAGAGCTTTAAGAAAAAAAAAAAAAAGTTGTTTACTTTAAGGTTCCAAAGTATTCCACCAAGCACAGATGCACCTCCTGCTTAAGAATACAATGAAGCCTTTATTTGCTATTATAAGTGAATTTGAAGCCAAAGGTAAATTTACCACATTTGCACTCACCATTGGAGGTGCAAAATCTCATTATCTAAACATTCTAAACATGGGCATGGATCTTCTCTCCATATTCTCTCAAGACAAAGCACTGATTCTATCACCTGAATCCAGATAATTCAAACTGGTGGCAAAATAGGCCACTTCACATTAGGACAGCCTTTTCTCAGATTTTTCTCCACAGGACTCAACTCCTATGGAAACCATGATTACAGACCTGCAAAGGTCAAAAGCATTGCTTTCTGGGGCTGATCAATCACTACCGTTATTGGAAAAACCTGCTAAGTATATTGATCTTTCATCTCACAGTAGGAGGGAATGGTACAGGACTTGGAGAATAAAAGACAAACTTCGCAGTAAACTTGGCAGCAGAACAGCAGTGCTTTTCTACATCAGAACTGTGCTTTGGCATTGCCTTCGATTCAGTGCTCAAAACCTTAAGAGTTCCCTGAAAAACTTAATTTAAGTGGTGAATACACATGGTGTGACAAGCAAAGCCCATATGCTCTAAGTCTGGCCAAGGTTAGTTACACAACGCTATTTTCCGCAGCCTGACTAAGACAAAAATTAAAACACCACTTTTTTTTAGCCCAGCCTCCACAACTGTTCTCCCTCTCATGAGGATGAAGGCAGTATTTTGTCCATCTAAAATTTTGGCACAGTCTAATTTGTAAAATTTATTACTTGTTTTCTGATAGTCAAATATCAATTTTGGCCATTATTTATGTGCAGTTTCAAGCCATCAGGCATGCAGACTGTGACATATGAAGAACCCTAAGAGAAGCATATGGCTTTGTGATTATGTGAAGGTCCCTCCCTGGAGGGTTGCCTGGTAAACTTGCCCTCTCCTGCTTCTCCTTTCACAAAACTGTCCCTTTCCTTCTCCAGGCTTGCTCCAGCCACTCACCCAAGCTGCTTACAAGGGTACTTTCCATTCCTGTGTGGATGTTTGTTTTACAGTTTTTCCATTTACATAATTTCCTTACCTCACAAAAGTATAAAGAAGGAAGTTTCATTTTCTCTTTCCTAAAACGCCCCATGCAGGACAAGGCTCTGCTGAACAGAATGCGCCCTGCTGTGCGTGGCTATTCTCAGAACTCCATGACTGCTCCTCCTATTCCCTCCCATGGTGCCCCATCCCACCCTGCCACATCCAGCAGTGCATGGCTGCATCCATCACTCCTCACACTGTATGCAGAAGGGAAACAGCTGTGTTTTTTCTTGCTTCTGGCCTTGCAATAGACTGCATTAGGGACTACTGCAATTCTTATCAAGTCCCTGGGCAAATACATGCAGATACCAGAAGTTTTATACAAACCCACTTGTATTTGGCCAGTGTGTGATGAAGCAACAAGGGCAAAGCAGTGTTTTTATGTGAATAGTCTTTCAGTGCCTGAGAGGTTACAGTGCATAGAACACAGTGATGCACAGAAGACACTTGTGCAAAAGCCAGTTGCTCTCCTTAGGGCACTGCTCATCATTTAAGAAGCTTTTAGGCCTCCTGACCACAGAAGCACCAACGCAGTGCCTGCATTATGTCCTCCTACTCTCTCCTTTCCATTTGATCTCTGAGCTGCCTAGTATTTTCTGACTTCTCTCAGGGTTGTTACAAACACCATTTTACAAAACTTGTGCCACTTTTGAGCAATTCTCTTCCATATAGTATCACACAGCTAAAAGATGTTGCTGGGAAATCTGTGCACAAATCAGTGTTGGCAGATACCAGTGCAGGTGGAGAGAGGGAAAGAAAAGAGTCTGTCTCAGTAAACAAAATACTGTAAAGTAGCTCAAACAAGCTACTGACATATTTCTATTGTGCTACAATGGTCACATGCTATTTCAGTCCTTCAGTCTGCTAAGTGACCCACAATGAAAGGTCAACCTTACTTAAACAGCTTGGTAGCTTCCAAACTGCCGCAATTCCTTTAGTTTAAGGTATTGCAGCATCACTGCCTCCTCTAGACATCTTTATCTTGAGGAGAAAAACCAACAAGTTTCCTGCAACAGTACATTTTTAGTTGTATGCCATCTCTCTATTGCATGTACTCCATAACTGGCATTTGTTTTTCTTCCAGGGTCCACAGGCCACACACAGAGGTGGCATTGTGCAGTCCCGTCTTGGCAAGAAGCACTCTTCAGCTGCAGAACTGGAGAGACTGCAGGGGAAGGTCACCAAGCCTGACAGACATGAGACACACTGATGAGAGATCCAGTCTCTATGTAAGCAGATGCCAGGGAAATTAAGATGGGGTAAGGGAAGACAAGTAGACAAATGAGAACTGGTTAATACGGGAAGGAGATGTATCATCCTGAAACTTGCTGCAACTCAAGAACACTGTTCAGCAACAGGCAGAAAAAGAGGCTACCAGGAGGCAAATAGAATGTGTATTAAGTAGCTCTTCTTATTCCAAATAAAGCTTGTAAGATAAGATATATTCACCCGCATCTTTTATAGAAAGAATCACCTCTAAAACAGAGAGGGAAGTAAAAACAATTGCACCTCTAACTCCAAAGGTTCAAGTGCCTAAGGTTCCTCTCTGTTCTGCCGCCCAACTGTGCTGCTGAAGTTGGGTCTGTATAAGCTGTGGTCCAAGACACCACGGAGCAAATTTTTTGCAGCTGTCGTCTTGCAGTTAAGACATGAACTTAATGTAACTGCAGGAGTTCCACCAATCTGTGCATTGACCTACATGAGCTAGTAGTTTCAGGATAGCTCAAATCAGAGAGATGAGACTAAATGCTTGTGCTTTAAATGTTGAGCGGACACAAAGGGGGAGAGCATCTTAAGGCAAGAGATACACAAGCTCGGACAAACCTCAACAAGTGGTGGCACTGAGGGTTAAAAAAGCACAACATTGCAAGGTCTCCCACAAGTTACTAAGTGGAGTTTATCACTCCCAACAAGCACTCAGCAATACATTTTATGTGCTGGTCTCAGATTTTGGCATCTCAACAGGATACATGTTAGTCAACTCCGGAACAGTTACTTTTCAACATCTGCAACAATGTCTGATTCCAAGAGCTTTTGGACCTGCTATCTTCTCTCTTAAGCCTCTTGCAAGCATCCACTTCTTCCTCACAAACAGCCAGCACTAACCTCCACCCTGACCTTTATTCCAAAACCACAGTCATCAAACTACGACATATCCAAAAAATTCAGTTAAAAAAAAAAAAAAAGAAAAAAAAAAGAGCAACCGAATTGCATCTACAGCACCAGGTCTCTTCAATTCCTATTAAAATTTTATTGGTGACTGACGTTTTTATCAAAATTTAAAGAACCTCCAGGCAGAGACTAGTCTTTTTACACCTGTGAAGAGCATCCACACCCTCTGCACTGCTTGAGCTACTGCTCATGCTGCAATCACCTGGGTGTGAAACCTACAGGCTTAACATAGTAAACATACACAAACAGCATCAAAATCCGTTCTCATAGCACCTGCACCTGCACTTCTGCTGTGAACCAACAGCCACACGCAAGGCAGAGAAGACATCAGCGATGTAGCCCTGTGCTTAGATAAGAATTACATACCTGTACTGCAACCATACTGCTGGGCAAAGTAATCACTTTCTACCACTCCACCATAGGAGAAAGGAAACTCAGAGAATTTACCAAGGGTCTGCAGTTCCTTGCACCCCACCTGAATGCAGCACTGTGTGAAGAAACCCATCTTTCCATTAGAGTTTTTTCACAGGCATGAACTGTAACGCTATATGCTTAATGTTCTGGATCTGGACAGGAAAACCACAAGGAGAAAAAGACTGCTTTTGATATACTTAAGAGCGGAAAGATCACAGTTCTCCATGTGAGAAGCCATGTCAGCACAAAGACAACTCCCACATTTCTTGTCACATATGCATATTCCTATTCCTAGTCAGTTTAGCACAGAGATTTTCATTTGCACAAGATGGACATTAAGTTTTCCTGCCCCCTAAAAAATCTGCCAGTTAACATATCCAGAACACAAGCCTTGGACAGCAGCTGAAGTGCACATCTGTATTTAAAATTCTCAAACTGCAAACCAAACCTAGCAATACAAGCTCTGCACCGTTTTCTCTCTGTGAGATGAAGACACTAACAAGATAAAGTCTGGGCTCACTTTTTATACAGTGGTCCATACAAAGAAGCTGAGACATCCGAATTCAAAAAGAACTTAAGATAATACAAGGTAATGGAGAAGACAAAGGTCTCTATTCCCTTAAGAAAAAAATTTAAAAGCTATGGGATAAAGGGATAAATATTTTTCTTCTAGCTCTTGCCACCTTCTAAGAGACTAGAATGCCCTTTTTTTAAAAATAAAAAAAGGGGATTTTGAAAATTTTCACTTGACTATGAAAACTTTTACTTCTTGTGAATATTTCAAGGAGAACAGTTCTTGACTGCAACACGTACATTTCCAAGGTCTGTAGCACAGAAGTGGGCACAGAACTCCCACCCACAAGAGGGCATAGACCAGAGTTCATATTTACCAGGAAAGCTGCTTACACCAACTCTGCGAAAGTTTTCTTCACTTACAATACAGCTAGTGGTAAAAAGAGGGCTATTGGCAAAGTGCAGGTTTACCACGATGACACCCAGCCCCCTCCTGCCAGTCTCGCAGGGTGACACAAGATCAGCATATCGGAGGTCCAGCTGAATTCGCACTCACATCACTGGCAGGCTCTTGAGAAACACACAAGTGTGCCAGCACCGAGCAGAACTGCTCGCACTGAAAGCTGGATGAGTCAGGGCACTTGTCCCACCATATCCCATGCTCAGGTAAGATTAATGACACTAAATCTTCTCTGGAGCATAGTTAGATATGTCTGAACTTGACATGCCAGTGACCTATTTTTCAGACATGCTCAACACCCACGTCTCCCTCTGAAGGCAACAAAAGACAAGGATGGTCAGCAATTTTGAAATAGTAGCACATGCTTTTAATACTGAGGAAGCTGATGACAACTTAGGTTCAGCTGGGCACATTAGAAAAATCCCACTTTAGCTTCACATGAGCATACAGTGCTATGGATCACTCAAGACTCTACATGTTTGGCTATATATGTCTATTGATTCTACATGTTTGTTGGCAGGGAAAGAGCACAGATGAAAGCGAGTAACTTCTTAGAGTCATCCTGCATTAGATTTATACATTCCTGGATAACAAATGTTGCCGCTACTTTAACTCTCACCTGTCTAGACAGGTGCATTCCTTTCCTTAGAAGAAAAACATAAAATATCTTATCCCTCCCATGCACACCAGCTGTACTGTAGAGATACAGTCTCATTCTATTTTGCCCAGATAAAGAATCCACTAAGATTAGGACACAATGAGTGACCAGAATTCAGAAGAGAAAATCTGTGCGCATCATCTGTACAAATGACACACACTAAAAAGGAACTCCAACCCTGTAGGGTGTATAAAGTTTTGAGAATCTAGTTAAATATGTAACAACACCCCCCCC
>VZTJ01001259.1:724120-739415 GCA_013397795.1 Orthonyx spaldingii
CCCAAGATTCCTTCTTCCCCCTCCCCCCATGTCTTTCTTTATGAGCAATAACCACACTCTCTATTATTACACAGTTTTAATTTTATTTTTTAAAATATATGCATGTACATGCTACAAACATGATTCAGGGCTATATAATGCAGACAGTGTCTTTTAAAACCTGATAACACCACTGGTGACATACAAAATTGAGACAAAGACCAAGCTAGTTCCTGCTTTTAAAGATTTAGGTCTGTAGGGCCACATCATGCAGCAAAGAAAACCTTTAAAGTAGTACCTAGCTGTTGCATATCCTAAGACTACCAGCAACTTCAATAATGATGTGCTCAGCCATTCACCAGCAAAACAATTCCTCCTTCACCTACAGAAGATGTCCCAGCCTGAAGCAAGTGCTGAAGATGGCAAGTCATTCCAGCTGAAGTTCTCTGCAGAAGTTTCAGAACATTTTCCTCAAATGACCAGTGCATATCACAGGCTGGGGAACATGGACAAAACTCACTTATTTGGCTAACAAATAAAGGGACAGATAACATCTCCATAACCATCCTTAACAGTTTCCAGGAAGCTCTAAAAGCCCTCCACATTCCAAGGCCATTAAACAACCGTGTCAACACTAACACTAGAAGGCAGGTCCAAACAGGAAAAGGTGCCATAAGGATCTGCACAAGCCTAATCATAACACACAGGTATTGAAAGTCTGGCAAATTATGCTTTCACCCCAGGTATCCTAAAACCTGTAAGTTAGACTCCCAACCTGCTATTCCTTCCATGGCAGTTTTAGACTCTTAACCTTTTAACTACAATAAAAATGCTAATGCAAGCAGAAAACAAAAGAAACAGCCATCAACCAACATCTTCATGCCCAGAGAAATAAAAGACAGGAACATAGCTTGTTGCATGTCAAGGACGCTGCAAACAAGCCTTGCAAGCCCTGCAAGCAGGCACATTATCCAGTTAATTTCTTTAAACAGAAAATAGCCTGGGACTCCAGTCTTTCCTAGTATGAAACTCCTGGCTTCTTCTTCACTGCTTGTTTCTTGAAGCTGACATCTCAGTTACTAGTGAAAACAAAGATGTCTCATTAATCCCTTTCTCTACACAGAAATATCAACCTGGAGCATCAACCTGTTATCAACAACTAAAGCTAATTACTTTTTTCTAAGGTGACGGAAGATGCAGAGATTGAGAGAGACATCTATATGAGAGGAAATACATTTCAGGAGTACCTTCTTACAGGTAAAAAAAAATTAGCTGAGTAAGCCTAAGAAGCTACAATGAACCAAAACAAGTTCAAGCCTAAGAAGCTACAATGAACCAAAACAAGCTCAAGCTTTATTCAACATCACCTCAAATACATAAAAGATGTAAAGACAATAAAATCGTGAGTGCATAGCAATGTAAAACTCTGTTTAAAGTTCCTTTGACAGAGTATTTGTTTTAAGTAGCTCAGCTCCTCTTGCTACCAGGCATATGAGAGTTCACTTGGAGACCTCAGTCTAGGTGAACTTAAATGATCTTAAATTTGCACATATTTGACATCTGAAAGCTAAGTCACAGTGAGGACAAAGATGAAAGAAAATACTGTCAGTTTTCCAGAAAGCTTGCAGAGACATAAAAGCAAACACTCAACAGAACAACAGGCATCCATGAGAGACAGTCCATCCAAATACCCTTGAGTATCAAAACATATTGACACGCTGGTCAATATCTGTCTTTCAGTCTTAGGACACAGGTTACACCGTACACCCGAGCTGCAAAGAAACCCTGCTTAAAATAACTATTTATGGATACTGCAAGAAAAAACAAGCACTTGTTCTAAAATAAAAGATCTTCAAGATAGAATTTTGAAGCTCCAGCTGCAGGGCTGAATTAAGTTTGAGTTCTTTCAGAAGAGACAGAGTTGCCTCTGGGCAGCCCCAGTCCCTGCAAAGCCCCGCTAAAGGGCCTGAAAGCATTCTCCTCCTTGGCAGCTTTTCAACACGGGGTTTAACTCCAAGATCTTATCACTGATACATGGTATTTTTAAACAATTACCAAGAAACGTTTGGAAAGGGGAAATGGGAACCAAAACTACTGTTTCAGCTAATGCCACCACGATCTTTAGGCAAGGTCAAAGATCTCCACAGACTCCCCGGCAATCCTTGCAATGAAGGGGATCTCAAATCCCATTTTACCCACGCTAAGAAAAGTCACTCAAGTCCTCCAAGTTTCAGCGGCGCCCCAGCCCAGCCACTGCCCTGACCCACACAGCGGTGGAGGAGGAGGAGTGGGACACTAAGCTGGAGACCCCTGCTGCAGGCTCCTTCCCCTCCAGGACGTGATGGGTCTGTCTAAAGCTATGTCCCCATGCTGGACCACCGCCACCTTGACGCTTGCCCGGGCTCCGGCTGCCGGAGTCTACAGTCCCACAGAGATGCTGGCGGTCTGCTTCCACCATCCCTCGCCGGCGGGACCCGCCGCCTCCCGCCAGCGCTCGCCCGTGATGCCGGCGATGGGGGACCAGCACCCAGGACCCCGCGCCGCGGGTCCTCCACCGCCACCACCACCGGCAGCAGCGGTGGGAGGCGACAGACCACCGCCGCGGCCCCGCCGAACACCGCTCCCCGCTACCTGTCTTCGGAGACGCTGATGACCCCGTCCTCCTTGGGCACTATCGCTGCCATGTTCACCACCTCCTGCGAGCCCTCCACTTTGTTGAGCAGGAGGGGCTTGCGAGTCAGCGCCTTGGGCTGGGGCTCCGCCGCCATGGGGCCGGCGGGCACCGCCGCTGCCGCCGGAGGAGGCTACGGCCGGGGGAGGGACGGAGGCGGCCCGCACTGCCGAGGTGGAGGAGGGTCTTGCTGGAGCCGGGCGCTCCCTGGGAGGCAGGAACGGCTCGGCGGCAGCGGCACCGCCCCCGAGCGGGCAGGGCCGGGTCGGGCCGGGCCGGGCGGGGCGGCGCGGGGCGGGGCGGGGCGGTCGGAGGGGCGGGAAATGGCGGCTGGCCGGCGCCATCTCGCAGAGTGGGGCTGCGGCGCCGCGCCCTCGCTAAGGGAAAGCTGCGGCCCGGCGGAGGTGTGAGCACACCTCTCCTGCCACGGCCGCCTGCCAGCGCCGCAGGGGCAGCCCGGGCAGCGTGGCCCTCTCCTGACCCGTGCCCGGTTGTGGACCGTCGGGACGGTGCGACTCCGTGCGGTCCGTCCCACACTGCTGTGGCCCCTGGGCGAAAAAAATTTACTCCAACACGAGTAAAGATTAAGCAGTGTTGCTGCGAAAGCGGCTGCACCCCACTGTTTACATTTTCCTAGCAGAGTTTTTCCTGGGACTGAAGGTAAACGTGGGATTTCTGCTGCCGCATTAGACAGGGACGCGGGCAGGCAGGGCTGCAGCGCGGCGCCAGCAGAAATTCTCTTTCGGAAAGCGTATTCCTAAGGGAAAGGCAGCAGACTTCCAGCAGCTCGTTTTCATCAACCGTCTTCTTTTCACTCGCTTTTCCTGACAAATTCATTGAGCTCCAAGAAAGTCAGATCATTTGCCCAAAGCTCTGTGCTGAAGCCAGTGAAAAGGCAACTTCCTCCCGAGGCGTATGCCAAACTTTCATAATCTGTCTCGAAAGATTCTGGAAAATCATGCTCAATGTCTGAACTGTTGTCCTACATTGCAGAAGTTGTCAGCAGATTGGAAAGTGCTATTTCAGCTGCAACTTTAAATTTACCCACACTAAGCTAATGAGCAGCAGTTCTCCGTAAAAAAAAAGTCAGGTATGAAAAAATCCAAGAGTAGCACAGAGCAGTGTCTGCAACAGAACAAATCCTGGTTGCCCACTCACACTTCTGTTGCCTATGTAGTAAATAGAGGCAACAGAGAAGAGAAAAAGTCAATTCCTTGTGACAGAAAGTAAAATTTCACCATTTTTAGTGTTTAGTAATTCTGTTTAGTAATCTCAGTTCTGCTAAACAAACAAGCAGTGTCTGCTGGAGCACAGCAAGACATTTAAGCTTTCTCAACTAAACATGACAGGTCCACAAGTGTACTGAAGAGGGAAAGGTCTGGTCAGCAACAGCTGGATTACAGGAAATGAATCTGCAGTCTCAAACTATTTCCCTGAGGATGTGTGATTGGACTAGATAATATCTCTTCCTCATAATTCTTAAAAGGGAGCTACTCCTGAAGAGTCAAAGACCCATGTTCTTACCACTATGGATGATCCTGCAGACCTAGGCTAGACCTACAGATAGAAATGCTTGTCTCACTAGTTGGTGAGGTGTGAGGTATTCTTTGAAGATTGATATACTCGATAGTTTTCAGAATATATCTAAAAATGTCTTTTAAACTGAAGTCTGGTAAGGTCTGCTGACCTTGCAGTAATTTGCACTCAAGATCAGGCACTATGGATCACTGACAGATAAACAGGGACTAAATGTATGCTGGAGACAGCAGGCTGCAGGCTCTTGGGAGACCCAGAATACATTTTCTGAAAAGGCTTTTAAGGAAGAAAGTAGTTGAGAAAATGAGCGTCTTGATAGGCAAAGGTGGGGGTCACAGGACTAGAAGGAGGTCCTACATATCTCCCAAATCAGATAGATTATCCTCAATTGCCTATTGAAACATCACTCTTCCCTATTAACCTTGTCTCTCTTATATCCTTAAACAGTTCCAGATCTAACTACTCCTTCAAGGTTTAAGACACTGTTTGGAGAAAATCACTGAAAGACGAGCATACATGTTGGACTGAAGTTAATTAATAATATGATTAAATCAAATATATGCTTTATATAAATGGTTGATCTTTGGAAATAAGTTACCCTTTGGGGAGAAAGAAAGGAGAAAAAACCAAAAGACAACACAATGCAAGAGTTATTCCAGTGGCTACTCAAGATAAAATTCTTAAGGACATTTTTTAAAGGCTTATCTGTAATGGTGATTTCCTCTGCAAGACCAGGAAAGTACTTGAATAATAGAAAGGTGTCCTGAGGTCTAGTACATCATTTTACCAGGTGTGCAAACTTGAGGTCAATGCTCTACTCTCCTTGATGAGATGGGGAAATATGGTTGGGAAATTATTGCACACAAAAGCAATTTTGCTATGACTGAGGGAAGAAGAAGTAATGTATGGAAACCTAGGGGAGGAGGACAGGAAGACAGAGAAGACATAAAAAGATTTCAAAGTGAGAACCTGGAGCTTCTTCTTGCATTCTCCCTGACAGGCTTAAAGAGTGTTGTGATGGTGGAAAAGTCATGGAAATTACCGACAAGACTTGAATGTTCTCCCAGACCTACCACTGTCACACAAAAGAATCAAAAACTTTTTAAAAACAAATTTCCCATAATGACAGACAGTTGGTAATCATGTCTTGTGTGACAGTTCAGACAAAGTTAGAATTGCTGTAGACATCAAGTTTAATGAGAATTTACAGAAGCAAAATTAGGGCACTTTAGAAAAGTGTTTCCCCATATAACTGGAAAGAAAAATCAAGCAAGTAAATCTCATCAATACTTCCTAGAATATCTTTTTTCATTTTCTGTCATAGCTTTCAGGTCAGACTGCATGGATTAAAAATATTGCTAGGACTGAAAGCAGGACAACGTAGTATCTGAATGTGAAGCCTAGAAAAGCAAGCTTATTCAGTTATTTTTCTGCACTAAAAAAAAAATTGTAGGATTAAGAACTAGAAGATGCTCCTCTGGTATTTGCTTTTTGCAGAAAAATACAAAAATTACATTATGACATCATTTAAAGGTTCTATTTCTTGTCTACTAGGTATACTTGGATTATGTGATCTTTCTTGGAAGAGTGTATCCACTAGTAACATAGAATGAAAAACAAGCTGGAAAATGCAGCTTACTTTATATCGAATTAACATTACCTCATCTTTGGTTCTTAGTATCATTTCTCGTACTCTGCGTTTTGGCATGACACCACGGTAAATGAAACATCCATCCCTCTGTTAGTTTTGGCCTTTATATTCTTGAGGCAGGCTGACTTTCCCTCTTTTGATTGGGGTAGAGCAGAATTAGGCTGCCTCCCTGTAAGCAGCAGTCGTGGCTCATGTTATTCATGTGCAGGGTGGGGACAGAAGACTCCAGGGAAGCTGCTGTGCTGGTTTGGACTGACGCGTTCACACATGGGAGAGCCCCTTTCCATGCCCTCGTACTGCACCAGAGTCTTGAAGGACTTTCTCCAGTCCCGTATCTGCAGTGTTGTTTGGAGTTTAGGAGTTGGAACAAACTGAATTCCCCATCCTCTCTGGCAATTTGCTTTAAAAGCTGCTCTCTGGCTCCATCTTCTGTTTGGTTGGTTGGGTTTGGAATTGGTTTTTTATGTCTGTATTTATTTTGACATACAGGGGGTTTTGACATACAGAGATTATTCTAAGTTTTACATACTAAATTTGTTTTTAAAAGTAGGCAATCACATCTTGTGTGACAGTTTAGACAGGCAGGAGAGAACCCCGACCTGCAGATGGAAAGAGTGGCCCAGAGAGGAGGGAGCTGAAGGTTCCCAGCTCTGCTGTCAGCCCTGTGTTTATAGATTCTCCTGTTCTGTAAAGTTGTTACTCCTGTTACAAGACGAGATTAAATAATTTGACCAAAAAGCACAGCAACATGTTCTGTTTTGGTGTAATTGTACTTTTCTGCATAATTATGACCATTACATGATCTAGCAATGTAAGTGACATCTCTCATACATTTCAACTAAAACTGCCAAGCACTGGGGCCACTGAGTAGGCATAGGACAATTTAATAAACAGATTGGTCTTTCTGTGGATGCTATGAAAAACAGCCCTTTTATAAAGTGCTCAAAGATAATAAGAGTAATAGCAAAAGTCCCCAAAAGAGGCCTCTAATAAAGAAAAACTGGTTTATAGTGATTAATTTTTAGGCCCAAACTATTCAAGCCCTTTTGAGCCATTAAGTAATCTGATTCCGGTTGCTCTGATTCCGCAAGAAGGGAACTAGTGTGGGAGCAAAACTGCACTTTGATTGATTCAGTGCTTAAATTTAAAACTGCTCAGTTGACAGCAAGCCAGATTTCGGCTTCTGAGGCCTCTTCCTTAATCACCCATGCAAAATCAAAGAACATATACACAAAAAGATAACCACATAAAGAAGGTAAAAACCACTTGGCAACAAGTAGAGCTGTCTCTCAATAGTCATTGAATACAGTGTTTTACTCTGTCATGCTTTTCTTCTCTGCTTGTTTGTAAACTAAATGTTTTCCAGCTTTACAATATATGGGATTTACAATTTCTTCTATACCTGTACTTCTATGCAACTGCAAAAATGCATATTCAAAATTCTCTCCTTCTCCTATTTTGTCATCAGTGACAGCCTTCATAAGATAGTTACTGAAAAGTATTTTTAATTTCAGATGCTACATCATTCTTGCAAGAATGTGGGAAACAAATATAGATGAGCTCTTTAAATAGGAAGGCAAACTTCATGAAGTACCAAAATGTTCTGTGGAAAATTCGCTTGTCCATCTTGCTTAAAATATGAAACTTATTACAAAAATGCACCCTCAAATTTAATCACTGCTCCATATTTTGCTCCAGGTATTTATCAGTCACACAATGAATAGTATACCACCTATCATATTTCTATTAATAGGCCCTATTAATGTTCATTGTGACCGTTTTCTTCTATATTTTATTAGTTTTGATTTATGTGGTCATTGAGAAAATGAGGACCTATCAGAAACAGAGCTTGAATGTGCTCTGGGTCAAAGTTATGGAGAGAAAGATTAGCATTAAAAAATAAACATTTCAGTACCATTGTGTAGTACCTTATCGAGAAAATATATCCTCATTTTTAGCTGCCATGCAAGTGCTGTTGGCTTTGTAACTGACTGTGAACATGTGAGAACAAAAAAAGTGATGCTGTGTCAGTGTGTGGGCTGCAAATGAGAACTCCTGGCTCATACATTTTGCCCCATAAGCAGTTCTGGCATTGTATGCAGTCTTATTGCCGTTTCCTTTGTCCTCATTGATCCTGCTATAGTATTACTCACATTTTGGGCTCCCAACTTTCTGTAAAAAACCTCTGTAATTTAATTCACTGTCTTTTTGGTAGAACTTTCTGATCACTAATTCTTCTAAGCTTATTATTGTCGTATTTTTCTAGGCCTCAGGACTTAAGATCTTTTTTCTTTCCCTAAATCTTCCCTCTGTGATGTTGAAAAATCATAAAGTATCATCAGCAAACACAATTTTGTATCTGGAAAATGCATTAAAATCACTTATGTAACCTGCATGAAAGGTAAATAAATTTGTCTTAGATAATGCATGAACTATATGAAAGCTTTGAAGTATTTCCTTTTCTTTCATCTGAAGTGTGCAATTAAGAACATATCCAGGGAATATCAAGGAATAACTTCTTACAAGTTTTGTACATTTGGCTTTCTTTTAAAAAAATTTCTCACCTTTATTACACATGGGCCTACAGTAGATGTTGTTAGATTGACAAAACACTTTCAACTATCTGAAACCTCACAAAGTTCAACAAAGTGAAATGCAAGGTCCTGTACCTGGATCAGTGTATCACCAATACAAGCCAAGGGATGAATGGTGCAGAGAAGGTCTTGGGAATACTGGTGAATGAAAAATTGGTTATGACCCAGCAATGTGCACTCACCAGCCCAGAAAACCAGTCACACCCTGGGCTGCAACAAGAGCAGCATGGCCAGCAAGTCCAGGGGGTGATTCTGCTCCTCTACTCTGCCCTTGTGAGACCCCACCTGGAGTGCTGCATCCTGCTGTGCCATTCCCAGCACAGGAGGGACATGGACCTCTTAAAGCTGTTCAGAGAAGTGGGGGTTGCTCCATCCCTGAAAGTATTCAGGGTCAAGTTGCGTGGGGCTCTGAGCAACCTGGTGTAGTGGAAGGTGTCCCTGCCCAAGGCATGGGGGTTGGAAATCAGTGATCTTTAAGGTCCCTTCAAACCCAAACCATTTCGTGATTCTATGATCTGAGTGCACAAAGAGAAAAATCAAACAAGAAAACTACTATTAGAATATAAACTACTATTAAAAATATAAAAATGTTTATTGCATGTTAATATTTAAAGTACCTTTGAAGATGGAATGAAGGAATATTTTAAAAATACAAAAATCTGATACAATTTATGGCCAGAAGATCTTAGCAGTGCTACTGCTAACAAAGCTCTGGCATCATTTTAATACACACTTTTGAATAGAAAGTTTTTGGAGCTGGGCAGTTATCTTGCAGTCAAGTCATTTTTACCCCTTACTGCAATTTCACGGAAAGCTCCATATTGTACAAACAAAGCATCTGAGTCATTAAAAAATAGGTAGAATCCTTGCTAAAGCTGCCAGTTTTTGTCAACTCAAACCTGTGACAAAAGATTGCTTTAAAAGCTTGCGGTTCCTGAAGCAGGGCAGCTGAACTCACCCCTCCAGTAGAAAATGATTTCTGCAAAGAAGTCCCGAGAAGCAGCTTGAGAGCAGAATTGCAGAAGTTTCAGTGTATACAGGGACTTATGACTCACTGCCGCAGGGCCCTTTGGAGTTAAACAAGAAACCCAGATTGTCTAATCAAATGCATGTCTTATTCTGCACAAATGTTATGTGCCACCTTCACGTTAGCAGGCAAGTCACCATTTCTGGCCACCTTTGTGATAAGAAGTTCCTCAGCCTGTGAGCACATACATAAATCCCAGTAATGCCAAATTTAGCTGGGCATAATCACGGATGGTGTTGTGGAGCATTTGGTTCTGATTACCTCATGGCCACTCCTGGTAATTTTTATTCTAGATAGATTGCAGCCAGAATGTCTGATTGCTTTGAACATCTTGCACAGTGGTAGGCCCATATGTTTATTGTCACAATCTACAGAGTGCCCTTTGATTTTGAAGAGAGAACCATATTTGAGTCAAGTTTAGCTGCTTTAGGGAGACTTCCTTTGGGACAAGTGTGGGTGTGAAAGCACTGGACCACTGCAGGACATCCACCAAATGTGAAAATTCATGAAAGTGGGAGAAATACTCTTTATTGTAAAATAGGAAATGATCTAGAGACAAGAGGCCACATGTGTTTGGAGGGCAAAACCAATTATTCAGTCACGTCCTCATCTGTAACTCAGTGACCTTCTTGTATAAAAATATCATCTGACAAGATAGTAGAAATACCTCTGTGAAGACTGAGGAACTGATGAGTGTACAGCTTGTACCTCTGAAAGTGCATGAGGAAACTCCAAACGGGAAAACAAAGAAAACCTGTGAGTCAGTCCATGTGGGAGAGAGGAGAAAAAAAGAAGTTACATTCTCAGTAGTTTTCATTATCCCCTGAAATTCAGCCTAACTAGCCCCAGAATAGCCTCTGTATTGTATGCTTAATATGAGCACAGGACAATTTTCACACAGATGCTCTAAACCAGGTATCAGTATCAGAAGATAAAGGTGCTCAAAAGACTCCATAGGAGGTCAAACAATGCTTTTGAAATCAAAAGGACTTGTCTGGTGTCTTAGATCAGTTCCCAGTAACAGGAAGAGACATGGGCAATAGTTATTTTCCAGTGAACCATGACAAGAAACACTAAGAATTGGCCATGTCTCCCAAAGTGTTCAAGTGAGAAGACACTGGAGAAGGGGATAGGTAGTAATTAAGAACATTTAAAAACCCTTAAATTGTACTGAATGAGTGTTGGAAACAGGTTTCTCCATGTGAAGAAAACCAAAAGTAGATATGCATGTATGCACATACTTAAACACATAAAACAAACAAACCTCCTCAAACTCCCCCTCCCCACCAAAAAACAAACAATCAAAAAACCCAAACAAACAAAAAAACCCACAAACCCCACCAAACTGAAAAAGAAACCTTTCGCCAAAGCTAGAGAGATCAAGACCAAACCTATAGCAAGAAATTCAGGTACCTGCTCCAGCTCTATTAGCTCATGAAACAGACCAGAGATTGTTCTTTGGGCTCTGAGGCAAAACAATGTGTCCCAGCTTGCATTGCAGAACTACATTTTTTTCTTCACCCAAAAGTGTTGATATAAAATTGCTTTTGAGGAAATGACTCCTGCTCCATGCTGTCCTCCAAGCCAGATCCACATACCATCTGAGACATTGTCAGGAATTTCATGCCAAAACTGCCAAGCAATCTGCCTATACATCAGTTGTAAGAGCTCTGCACAGAATGCCAGAGCTTTGGCCAGAGCATTGGCCTCTGAACCTTACCAGTGTAGATCCAGCTGATGAACATTCTCCAGGGTTTTGGTACCTTCCAGTCCAGCAGTTTGGCCACAATGACCCTTCCACTGCAGAAGCAGGTACCAGTAAGACATCTAGCAAACCTTCTGGCATTCAGGAGCTATGTGGTGAGAGTCCCAGGCAGCTGCCAGGCCCCTGGTTGCTAGAGGAGCACTTGTATGCAGGCAGCCTGATTTCTCTCCTTCACAGTGGCACACACTGAAGTACAAGGCATCCTCTCAAGCACTTCACTGTGCAGATTTATGTTCTAGGGACTTCAGCCCCTGGCTTCCAGAATATCTCCACAGGGATGTCTGACTGGACCTGTATCAATCAGCATTCAATTCCTTGACTCCCTCCTCTGGGAGGTGAATGCCAGGTGTTAGGGACTCTCTTACCTCCTCTTTGATACAATCCTGCCTGATAATTTTCCTCTCACAAGTGCCGATAACCAAACAGAAAAAAAAAAAACAACCCAGAAGAGAAACTAGGACAACTTTCCTGTGCAGGGATGGGCTAGAGCCTGATCTGAATGGGGAGGAGGAAAGAGGGAATGGTTGTGCAGCTGCAGCATGATTTCATACTGTGAACACATTGCTCCAGTGCCTTCAAATCATCTTGTAAGATTACATTTGCCATATGTGTAAAAGTGACAGTCAAAGACACTTTGCTATCATAGACCTTTTCAGGCATCTACCCTTTCCTCAACTTGAAGGCATGCAGTGTGAGTTCTGACTTGTATTTATGGGGGTACTTTTTCTCTGAAACTATATTCTGATTAATTTCAGGGGGTTTCATTCATGTCCTTTGAATTTGGCCAAGGAAAAATATGGAACTGTGTGCATCTGTGCATTGTATGTACACATACATGAACAAAGATTCAGAAGAAAATGAGGGGAAAATACCACTTCTGACTAGGCATAACAATTCTGAAAAGAAAATTTATACACATTTTATGCTTTTGTTTTATAATGAGAGGTGACATGCTGCTGAATTGCTGACTTGTAGCAGAATAGATTAAAAATTCTTGGACCATCAGTAGCAAGAAATCACAGGGCTGTACTTACAGAGGTCATTAACTGTCCAGACATCTGTTGGGTAACAAATTCTGCCAAACATAGATCATGAAGCGGTTCTTGAATTATGCAGAGGATAATTTCACAATCCAGAAAACAGAGAATTCAAGCAGAGAAAGAGCTGTGTAAGACCTTCTTATTGCCAGTTGGGAAGGAATTCACTACAGTGTCAGAATTACAGGAAAGTTTGATGCTAGTGGCAGTAGCCTGCTGCATTGCTACCAGTGCAATAAGGAACAGATTTAGATGATGGTCACAATTACAGTTAAATACTTCACAAAATAATTGACATTGTAGCAAAATTTGCCATATTGATTAGAGGGACACTGTGACAAAAATAAAAACTCCAAATGTCTCAGTGAAAACTACTGTAAAGCATGTTAACACAGAAGAAATAGATTTCAGTATAATAAAAGGGAATTAGGAAACAATAAGCAGATGCAGAAATGGAAAAATTGGTGTTAAGGTAGAAACAGCCTGAAGCATTCTAAACAATGTATAAATTAAAGCATAATAGACTCTAATTCCCCTTGAAAAAGGAATACTGTCTGATTTTCCATAAATTAACTGTAGTAGCCAGTTGGTAGAGGATCACAAATTAATCCAATTATGCTGCACTGGATTATAATTGGGTTAAAGGGCTGTCATTTACCTCTGAAATGAGAACTCAAATGATATCTGTCAACCTTGGAATCAGGAGTTACTCTGGCATCAGGAGTTACTTATTAGCTGCTGCAGAAGTCCAGCACACAGCACAACCAATCACTGAAAACACAAAGAGTGAAAACACTTGTCAGGACAAATTAATAGTTTTGGCTTTTTTTCCCTCAGCCAGCTGAGGAGAGCCGTATCTAAGTAGATAAGGCACATCTAAGTAGAAATGTCAAGAAAAACATAATGTAACTTTTCCTGAAAGAGAAGATAAAAAGGACCTGAAATGAAAGATGTGAAGAAAAATAAGAATTGATCAAGGAAAATAAAATTTAAAAAACCCAACCTGCAATACCCTGAAAGGGAATGGAATGGATATAATAGTTAAAGGCCTGGGTTTTGTCTCCATTGCGTGGTTAAGTTTCATCATCCTTTGAGACCCTAGTTATATAAATCACTGCTAGCTTTATTCACAACTCACACAAACCAGCAAACAGAAATGCATATATCAGTGCCAAGTTCCTAGGAAAACAGACTAACAGAAAACAGAAATACCTTAAAAGAGGAAAAGACCAGGAGAAACTCAGCAAAAATGTTACACTTATCACATGACTGTTGTACACACACACTCAGCCAAACCTGGAGAAGCATACACTTACTGTCAACGTGAATTATGGGATGGGCTTTCTTGGACTTTTTATTTTGGCCCCATGTTTGGAAAATAACCATATATGGTATGTTGCCTTAAAAATGGCTTACTAACAGGAAAATATTAGAACTGATCCTGAAACGTTCAAGGCTTTCCGATTGCAACATTATGAAATTGAAAGCCATCTCCAACAACAAAAGAACTCATCATTGACAAAAATAGCACTGCTTGGTGAAGACTGTTGTTATGAAAAAAGGTTACACTTGTAATTCAGCGTTTGCTATAAGCTGGTCTCAAGTCAATTCTAAAATTTTCCTAATAAGAAATACTTTTGCAGTCTTTCACTCAGTAAGAATTATCCTTTTGCAATTTTCAAAGCTGTGTTTTAAATGTCCTTCCTTCTCATTTGAAATATTTATAAAACAAGGCAGTATTTTTCTGCAAATTGGTGCAAGACAGATTTGCCCACTGTGGCACCCACTCAAGTTTTGTATGACAAACAGGCCTTATATTAGGGCTTCAATGGGTGCGTAAAAGTAGAAAAGAAAAAAATGCTCTCACTTCATTTTAATTGCATCTTTTGAATAACATGCTCAGCAAACAGTCCCAAACACCTCGACATAGGTCCTTGAAGGCATGGAATACAGATGACAGATTTCTTCTCTGGATGAGAGGCTTTATCAGGTTAATTGTATTTTGGAAGACCTAGGTCTGTGCTTATAGATGGGTTTTGCAGAGATTTCCGATTAGCTACTAGTTGAGATTTGATTAAGTTTTCATTAACTGCTAAGTGGAAAAAGATCAACTGGTCCATATTCCATTCAACATCAGTCATCAGCCAGCTGCTTTGCAGGGAGCAACTGAGTGCATCTTTATTTTAGAGTGTATTTTGATTTTGGGCAAAAGATGGCAATGCATAATAATCACATTCAGAGTAAAAGTTGGACAATAAGCTTCTACAGTGTGGCAATATTTTAAAGAAAGAACTCCCAGCTCTCAAGTACCACAAGCAGGTGTGATACCTCAGTGGGAAGCAGATTATGGATAAATGAATAATTCTGTCTGTTTACCAAGACTATACACATTACATTTGCTACTAAAAACACCCAAACAAACCAAACCACAAACAAAAAATCCCCCACCTCATTCCTTTGCCTCCCTGGGAAGTGCTTGTAGGCTACCTTTTAGCTGTAAGTGCTTTATAATCCAAGATGACTGTAGCTGAAATTGGTGTCCCTTAGCTGCTTGATTAGTTAGATAAATTCTGCACGCCTGTGTCTGGGATCCATGGTAATGGAGTTACGTTGCTATGCTATGAAATGTGCGGGAGGGTCCAGCACTTTAGGAAGGATATGATCTCCAGGGCTAATGAAACTTGGTAGTGCAGGCAAGAAGGAATGCTTGGAGGAATGAACAAAAGCAATCACTGGAACAGTGTCAGGGGATTGCTCAGGTCAGCGGATGCAGGCAAGGCATGGATGCCCCAGGATGGCTTCCCTGGGAGGGCTGTAACAACCACCACAAAGGTCATTTAAAAGTGGTGCTGAGGAGGAGGAGTATCATAGTTCTGTTCCTGTCACAGGAAAGCCTGCATGGCAACATTTTTACAGGTATTTGTGTGCAGGACACATTAATCCCCAAAACTAGGGCAGATTGCTACAAATGATCTTTCTCAAACTTTCAATAAACCTATTATCTCTGACCATTCTGGCAAGAGAAGTTTTTTTTT
>VZTJ01001259.1:746126-767079 GCA_013397795.1 Orthonyx spaldingii
CGGGAGAGAGCGAGAGAGTGCGTGTGTCTGCGGGGAGGGAGGGGAGGGTCGGGCCGAGCCGGGGGGCTCCGGCGGCGGCGCCGCCTCTCGGCTCACCCTCCGCTTTGTCCCCTGCGCCGCAGCTCCGAGCCCGGGACCCGGCCAGCAGGGGGGACAGGTACAAGCTGGTCACTTTCGAGGAGCCTCCCTACGCTATCAAGGTAACCCTCGCTCACCCCTCCCCTCCTCCCCGGCCTCCTTCCGGCCCGTCCGCCCCCCGCCCGCCTCGCCCCGGCTGCCGGCGGTCCGGGGAGCGCGGCACACACGGGCTCCGGCGGCGGCGGCGGCGCTGACATCAACATGGCCGACGCTTTTCCCCTGTGCGGTGTGTGCGAGCAGCAATGAACTGTGGGGGATATTTATTCAAGTTGGGAGAAGTGACAGCAACTCCAAGGAGAGTTCGGCTTGCAAGGGGCGAGCCGGGGAAAGGACCGACTTCAGCCCGGAGAGCCCCGCACTCGGAAGGGGACGGCACTTCCCTGGCCCCGCCGCGGCGGGGGGAGGGACGCACCGCGCGGGGGAAGGGAAGGGGTTGGGGGCAGGGCACAGGACGGTGAACCTGTTGGAGGTCGCCTCACAGCGCAGTTGGCTCCCATCTGGGAAGGGCTCTGGGAGGGTGATGTAAATAGCTCTAAGGTTTGGGCATAGGTGTCCTTAAAAAAAATTTGTCCAATGGAACATAGCGAAAATGCTGGTTTGATAAATGGGGAGCTCTAAGGTATAAGAGAAGTGCATAATTTCAGGGTTTTTGGAGTAACATCAAATACCACTAACTTCTGAGGTGTTTTGTTATCATTTGTAGTGAGCTACATGCAGCAGGGAAAGCACTTTGTAGCCTAACAGGAAAGCAAAACTGGTACTTGCAGAATAAGTTTTCTCATGTTTCTCTTTGCAGGCTGGCTGGAAGGAAAACCATGCAACGTTTATGAATGAACTGAAAAACCTGCAAGCTGAAGGACTTACGACTCTTGGCCAGTCCCTAAGGACAGCTTTTGATTTATTAAACTTAAATAGATTAGTAACTGGCATAGACAACTATGGGCAGGTAGGTTAACGGTTACTAGGTGGAAAAATCTTGAAACACAAACTTCCCAGAGACAGCAATTAGCTAGTTGTCCAAAGTGGCATCTTCATGGAATATTCAATATGGGGGCTTTTTCAAAAGTAAGCAGAGCTCCGCTCGCTAGAAGAAATAGTCAGTGACTATAGTTTGGTTCCCAACTTACTTCTTTTGCTTTTTAATTTCAGTCATTCCTCAGTTTTTAAGCAGTGACGTAGCCTCCAAGTTGACCTTCTAAGTTCAAATTTTTTTTTGTCAAGTCTTTGTTCAGTACCTTAACTGGTGAGCCTGACAGGGTTATGAAAACTCTGCTTTCTCTATACAGTGCTGAAAAGTTTGGGAGATGAGCCATTTTTCTAACAACACTGCATGTCCAAAAGTACTGGAAGGAGCACAACTTTTTCAAAACACTTTCTTTCCAGTGAGTTTACTGTAACATTTCTCTGCATACGTATATTTTTATAAACCTGCCTGTTGTATCAGAGCCTTGAGAAGCTGTGCTTTTTTAATCTCTCTATTGCAACTATCCCTTTAAAACAGGACTTTTTTGGTATGGGCCAGCATTCTCATGCTCATTAGTATGAGCTGCTGAAATACAGAAGGTGTAGGTTGTAGGTTAAATGTGTGCATTAGGACTCTTACAGAATTCTTTCTGGTGCTGGATCAAAGCCTGGATTTGTTTTATTTGAAGGATGTTACTAGTGTGGGGCAACGTATATAATGTACTTTTCAGGTAGGGCATACTAACTTGAATCTCCCATTTTTATTTGTTATTCTCATGTAATAATGCTTTGTCCACCATCTCAGGATTAGTACTCAGTAGTGCTCTTGGTATTTAACATGGGACTGTGGTTGTGAACATAAGTCCCCCTTCTTCCCCTCCCCCTTCCAGCCTAAGTAGAGTTTGTGATAACCTGCCATGTTTGTGAAGGAAGGAAATCTGTCATGCTGCATTGTATGGCTTTGCCACGAGATGATCAAGTGAGCCTAAACATTTTTCAAATGCCTGTTTAGTGATGAAACTTTAGTGAGTGCTAGTTCCACACATGGGCTTTTTTTTTTCTATTATCATCTGCTGTCCTCATACATCTGCATATAATTTTCCCTTTTTTCTGGTGTTTTTGTTTAGTTACAGGAGCTATATGAATCTTTCTTGAACACTTAACCCCTGTAGGCACATAGAGAAAATATTTGCTCTTTCCCATTGCTACTGATAATTATTCTAATTAAACCCATGTCAAATAATTTGCTCTAAGTGAACCGGCTGTGCCCAGCTACTCAAGTGGACAGTTGAGTTGTCCTGACTGTTTTGACTCACTAGTAGTGTTCATTACTGCAATAGCTGCTCTTTTGTCTGTGAAAAAATGATTTTTTTCTTTGTCTGATCTGCTTTGGGTGTAAGTCTCTCTGATCTTGAACCCACCCTCACTTATGCACATTTTTGCTCCATTCCACGTGTGGACTTGGCTGTTGGAGGTATTTGCATGTGCAGTCAGGTGACTAAATAGAAATTCTGACTCTTTTTAGCATCTGCAAAAATAGATGAATGTATTGCAAGTGGCAGGTCATCTGCTGCTGGAGTCAAAGGTTCCCATTTTGGCTATTCTAATCAAAATAGCAACTTTAAAAAAATAAATCAAATTCCACAACACTTAACTGATCCTTCAGCATTTGCAGGATGAGATCTAGGACAGCTAATTGTCCTCAACTTTACATTGGTCTTTAAAACTATGTGTTGTTATCCTGTCTTCTTCCTGTTGTTGTCTACCACTTAAAATTTAGTCCAGACAAATGGGTATTTAACTACACATGGTATGAGAAACTTAAAAATTGAGCAAAATAAAAATGGTTGGAATGCTCAGTTGCATTTGAAATAGTTTTCACTCAGAACATAAATCGCTGATTAACTTTTTTTCTAAAGCAGCTGCAAATATTAAAACCATAAAACAGTAGTTAACCGAAATTTAGCAGGCATTTGAAGACTGAGTATGTCAGAGGAGGAGAAGATAATTTTACAAAAAAGCAACATTTAGACCATCTTAGGTGTGGTATTATATGATGCAATAAAATCCAAACTTTTATTGATCCTCTTCTGTGGGAAATTTCTCTGGCTAAAACAATCTTTTGACTGTCATGCTTTTATTTTAGTGTATTGACAAGCTTCTAAGATATTTACTAAGATCCACTTCTTACCCAAGAATGAATTGTAAAACAGACTTTTCTTACACATGCAAATGACATGATACAAGCCTAATGGGATTGTCTGGTTGTGTCTCCACCAGCGTGATATCTTGTACCCCTGCTGAGTATGAACTGTTTGTTTAAATGGCAGAGTGACTCACTATACTTTGTTTCTTTCAAAGTTGACCAGAGTTCTCCATCAGCTGACCTTCTGAACAAGAATAATGGCTGAATGGTCATTCTGGAGTTGGGGAAAATCTCCTGCTTCATATATTCTTGCAACTTTAATGTTTGAATTTTTATTATGAGTGTATGTCATACTACTCTTTAAACAAATAAGTACTGACTTAGTTACTCATAAAGATTAAGTAACCATGTGATCCAACTGATCACAGGATCTCACATTTAGATCTTAAAGGACACTGTCAACACACATTGTCAAGAGCCTGGAAGATTTTGTCATAAGCTATTTCTAGTATAAATGCTATGGTATGGCTTTATAAATGCTTTGTCTTACTGAGGGGTTGCTAGATCCAATTGTTTTGAAGGCTTTTGTCAAGGAAAAATGGTTTTGGAAAGTACACATTTTAAGGTGACTGTTCCTTTAACTTTTGAAGCACTTTCAGATTGATAAATTTAATATTATACTTCTTGGATCCAATAATAGTTTTTCCCCCCTTAGTATGCTTTGTGATGATTATGATAGCAGAAGAATAAACCTTCAAATAGGGTGTCAGCTTTTAGCGTTCACTAAAAATAGCGATCCTTTTCACCTTCTGCATTTTTGTGGAGAGCTTAGGAAAAAATGCCGGATTTGGATGTCTTCAGGAAGAAAGCAGTTTAAACACACTAAGTTCAGTAAGAGTTTACTGTCACATCACACAAAATGCTTTGGTTCATTAGCCCAGTCTACACTTAGGTAATTGACTTCTTATTTTCTCCAGTTCAGCTTCTCCATTGTTTCAGGTAGTCTAAATTTCCAAGCCTTTTACTGGCAGGTTTTTTGTCCTGCTGAAATACACTCTTAGGTCTTGTAATTATGGTTTGTTCAGCAGGACATGAGTAGTCACAATTTAACCAAATAGTTTTGAGTGTAGCAAATGTGCAGCTTGTTACAGTTGATAGAAGGGTTAAATACTTACAGATGTTTCTGTGGAAACAGAAAACATTGAAAATGTACCTGCTGTTACAATAGAGTAAAAATGTAAACAAATGGTTGAAATGAACCATGAACTTCAGTTATTTGCAGTTTGTATTGAGGTTTCTAAGACTAAGCACTGAATCTGAGGTAGGTAAAATATGTATCAATGGTGTTTTGATACTCGCATGCAAAGGACCAACACAGTACTACCAAAACTGCAATCTGATGGATGTTTGAGATTGCTGAAACTCTGATTTATGGATACACCCTGTGTTTCACGTTGCCTATTCTTTGTGAAATGATGAAGGTCTCTTATACTTTTTCAGCAGTATTGCATAGAATAAGGCTTGAGAGGATAAAATACACTTAACTGAGTGGATTTCAAAGTGGTTGATATTTCGAAGGATTTGTACAAACTTTTTCAGAGTAGAATTGCTTTAATAGTGCATATAGAAAGTGGTTTTCAATAATATAAGTTTTTTATGTTTATCTCACTAAAGAATCTTGCACATATTTTTTCGGCATTCTAATTATTACTGCCATGGTAAAAGTGGCTTAGAGATGAGTCCGACTTTTAAACAAATCGGATGTAACAAAAGCACACACTAACTTTGTTGTTTTCAAACAGAAAAGTCAGCTATAATGTGTCTAATACAAGTGGACTTTAGAATAGGTATTTTTCATTCACAGTGACAAGATGCTGCCTGGATTTGGATTAGTACAAGAAACACTGTTTGGGTGACTTACCAGGCTGTGTACAGTCTTAGTGAAAGTCTTTTATTCTGTAGTATGTTTCACATATGGTCAGAAGCATAACCAAGAAATTTTGAGGAAAAACTAAAATCCAAATGGAATTCAACTGATCAAGAATATTTTGGGAACTTAAAAACACGCTCAGAGTTGGAATGACCTATTTCTGACCTGGAAGTTGGAAGGTATCCTACATATGATAGCATTGTTTTAAAATAACTAAGTTTTTTCCAAGTATTTTAGTCATGCCATGTATGACCATCAAACAGTACAATCTTAGGTTAACTGCTACTTTATAATTCTCTCTGAATATGTGTTTAGAACTATTCATAGCTATAGTAGCAGAAGTGGTGATGTGTTCCCACAGTAAAACTTGGCATTGGTCTGTGGAGTTCAGCGTGCTTTGCCCTAATGGTTTAAATACTGTAGTATTCCAACTACAGGTAAATAGCATACCTAGGAGATAATGTCTAATCATATTTGTAGGCACAAGACAGCTTTAAGTCATACATTCTAGGCTGACTACTTGCTTATATGCTTGTCTAGGATCTCCTGAGCCTATAAAAACCACAACAATCACACATGTGAAATACTTTTCCTTCACATGGACTACATTATGCTTTTGCAGTGGTATGTTCTGTTTGCATTAAATTGTTGAGCACTTTTATTTTCCCAAGAGGCCATTGAGGATTGTTACTGGATTTTGTTGCTCTCAAAAGCCAGAATCCTTTGGGTATGGCTTTTGTCTTGGCATTGTGGGATCCTAACACACTGCACTGAAGTGGCCTGTGCTGCATATGCCTCCAAATTTGGAAGCAAAGTTTAGGTTAGCATTTCCTGCTTTGTCATACTGGCACCGTGGCACATGCAGTTTGCTTCTCATGTTGGTAGAGGCAGAGGTTTGCACTTCCAGAGTAGCTCTCCTCTTTCTTTTTTTGCCCCCCTTCCCTAAGAAAACCAAATGGGAGAATTTCAGACAGTAGTAAACAACATCACAAGTGTAACCATAATAATGGCAGAAAAATGGCAGGCTGTCTCATAGTTTCCTGTTTTCTGTGGAATAGCAATGGATAAAACCCAGTGCCTGCTGATGTCAAAGATCTGTATGTGAAGTGCTGGTAAAAATCATTCTCATCTGCTGTGTGACGAAATTAAGCATATTGGTTTGAATTTATACTTTTTAGGCCATAACCTTTAAACATGCTGTCTTTGAATTTTTTTTGTTTTAGTGCATACCCTTTAGTGAGAGGTACAGCAGGCACTGTTGCGGTGTTTTTTTCACATTGTGAGGTGGAACTGCTTGCCCTTCAGCTCTCCCAGCACAAAAAAGTTCAGCAAAAGACTTATACATTTTTAAAATCACTTTTCCAGTTCCAATCCAGTATATTTTTAAAGAATTTGAAACAACCTTACATGAAGTACTTTATTTTTTCCAATGAAAACAATCTCCTCAATCTGTTCCAGTAGCAAAAAGAAGATAGTTCATCATATTCTGAATGTGCTTTGACCGCTTTGAATCTTGGAGTGCTCAGTATTTAAACAAATTTGATTTGGAAGGGGCAGTGCCATAACATGTTATTCATAAATTATCTGTGCATTTTGTCAAGCTACATTGAACAAATACAGAATATGACACTGGACTCATGTAGGGCACTGATACTGTTTTCTGATGCTCAGTATACAGAATGATTGGAAAGTGGCCATCTCTCTTGCAAGGATTCTGCCCTCCCAGCTTTGAATTCCAGAATGCCAACTTGATTATATGCATCTGTATGTGAGGTGTACTCAGCCTAGATGCCTGCTCTGCTCTGGAACTTGGGCCTCTCATGTGTTCGTGGTTGTGCCAGCCTTGCTTCAAGTTGTGTGACTTCATGTAGCAAAATCAATCAGTGATTGATCAGTGAGATAAATAAACTGGACTGTGAACTGTAGTGGTTCAAAATTGGTTTGAAACAGCTAAGTTGTTCCTGCTGTTGTGGTGATAAACCCCAGGAGGGAATTGTGGGGGAGTCTTGAGGAAATTTTTCTGAAGAGTTGCTGTGTGGTCGTAGGTCAATAAGTTACTTTTAGTTGGCTTGTCAGTACTCTGGATTATTAACCCCCTAAAATGTGGGGTAATTTTTATATACAAGTCTGTATTTTCTCCTTGGTGGTGGGTTTTTGGTTAGGTTTTTTTTCCTCTACTTAGTGTGTTGGCAAGTGTAGGACTCATTACCCTTCTCCAGGATATGGAGAACAGAGGCCTGGCTTAGCACTGTGAATTGCACTGACTGAGCCAGAACCAGCTATGTAAAGTCATTGCTGTGAAGCAGAAAGGCTGCTGTAATTAGGGACTTGATCCAGTGCTTGGCAAGGTCAGTTATTTTTGGAATAAAGCACTCAGAAATATTTTTAGGAAATATAACCAAAATCATCTTAAAACTCAGAGTCTTTGGAACTGACTTGAAAGTTATGTTTGCTATGGATTGTTATTTTTATTTTTCTTAGGAAAAGTTTATAAAGGCTCAAATACAACCTATTTTTAGCAGCTCACATTTACTATGTTTTCACTCAAATAACTTTGAAAACTCCTGTAACTTAGTGGCTGATTATCCAATTTCAGATTATTCCAGTAGTGATTCATTTATAAGTCTGTAACTAACTGATATGGTAGGTGATAATCTTTTTCTGTAAGTTAAAATTTTCATTACCTTAAAAATAAGATACAAGTTGTGGTCACAGTTGGTTTTGCTGCTTTGGTACTTAGTTTAATTTACTTTAAGAAAAAGTTAAAGTTCTTCCCTTTCTGGGATTACAATATATGTCACATCAGTACTTAAATGTTTCAAATGTTAGTGGCTTTTTGTTCTTAATTTCAATGCAATTTGTCACTGTTTAGTTACTTGCTGAAATTCATTATATATAAAATCCCTGTTCTATGCATGCTTTACTTTTTTTTTTAAAGCTGTCACATAGTTGTGAAAGACTGAAGGACTGAATTGTTTTTGAAACTTACCAAGGACCTCATCTTAATTGGAGCACTTACAAGTTAATCAAGAAATTATCACTTACGTAATATGATATTTAAAACTAAATTAAATTTCTTCTTAAGTGAAAGGAACAGGACAAACCTATATACTAACCTGTGATTTTTGAAACTCTGTGTCTTATTAATGTTGGGACCTCTCTGATTTAGGCACATGAAGACATGAAAGTATCTTGAGGTTTGAAGTTTGATGTGTTAGTAAATCCTACTATGTATTCATCATTCCTTTATTGTTCAACATGAACAGAGTCTTAAACTGCTTCCTTGACACATGCCTTCTGTTTTCACATGTGTACTATTCAATATGAAGATTTCGTGTTCCAGAATGATTAGTTCTTGCATTGAAACTTATTTTCAGGCTTCTTTGAGTTGCCTTTTTCATTTTCTTGCTGTTAGTTTTGGTTTTATTCTTGGCACAAACTTTTTGAGAGAATTCCAAAATGACTGAAGTTGCGCAATTAAATGGTCTTTAAGCAGTACATTCAGTGCCAGACTTGGAGACATAGAATGTGTAAAGTTATGAGCATCTATAAAAATGATACTAAGCACAGTGAATTTTCTTGTGGCATGTTTCAGGATGGATGTGCAATGAAATCATTGCCTATAGAACACAAATTTGCAAGCTTTAGCAAAGCAAGCAGCTGATGTGCTTAGATATATTAATGTGACTTTGTTTTTGAAAATGGGTTTGATGTCTCTTGTGCAATTCAGATAGCTGTTTTGTCTCTAGCCTTTCTAATTATAGAAGTGATATCTGAATGGATCTTTGATATTTTTGCTGTACAGCTTTGACTGGGCATGGCTAGTTTAAGATGACATATGTTTGGAGGTTCAGTATTTAATTAAAGTAATAAATGGCTATTTTAAAAAATTATTTGGGGGTAATGCTTAGGTCCAAAATACCAAGGAGAAAATGGCTTGCTTTCATCACATTTGTTTTCCTCAATACCTTAAATTTACTTTTCTTTTAGGTAGCCTGTGTTCTGGACGTAATGAGTGTTTCAAGAATTCTCCCTCAGTTCTGTAACTGATGTGCTGAGGAGTTTGATCTCTGGTTCAGCTTTACGAAAAGCCTGCTGTTAGAATTACTTTCTGGTTTGAAAGCATTTTGCTAACTGTTTTTTTTTCCTTTAAGTCTACAACTTAATTTGTTCCAGGTTGCCTGAAAGACAGAAAGCTTCATACCACCAAACCAATGTGTGTACAAACACTGTGTGTGCAAAATTTATTTCGTCTACTCCTGATATGTAGTGCCAATAAGGAATGAAGTAAAAACCATGTAACTGCCTTGTAATCCTACTTAGGTATTCCAGATAAGAAACTGTGACTAGCCCATGTCTTGGGCAATGTAGTAACTCTTAGATATTTGTTATGTAGTTAACTAAAGAATTGTCTAGAGCATGGGAAATGAATTTGCCTACAATTACCTTGCTGTAGTCTATAGAGGAGGACAGCTGAATTTAGGTTTTGTAATCTCAAATTCCATGGAGGAAAGATAGTTTGTGGTAGCCATCCTTACTGTAAAATCGTTGCCATTATGTTGACTTTCAGAGTGTGAATGAATGCAGGAGAAATCATTACTGCTTGGAGAGCATTTTCCGTTTTTTGGGGGGGGTGGGGGGCGAAGATGGTGAGTTAATGGAAGCATGGGTTCAGACCTTGATAAATTCTAGTGGGCCTTCTTTAAAACTCTGTTTTTAAGATCTTCTCCAAAAGACAAAATAGTTTGAGATGGAATGCTGGGGGGAAGGGGTTGGGGGCAGGGTTAGCTTCAAAAGCAGAGGGAATGTGTCTGTAACACAGGTTAATGTTTGTGGTTGAGCCTTCAAAAATGGGCAGTCTGCAGCAAAAAAAGGGAGAAGAGGAGTGATAGTATGTGCTTCCATGGTGTCCAGAAATTATGAACCAACTGTTGGATTAAACATACATTAATAGATTAGAGTTCAGAGATGGATCACTTCTTATTTATACTTACACAAGTACATTTAGGGTTTTTAGATGTATCGTTTTAGAAACTACATCTAACTGTGTGTTTTGAGGTAGTATGCAAATAGAACATGCCTCTGATATGTAAATAGAACATGTTACTGAAATCACCGCATATGAGGATAGATTTTATTAACTTGTGCCCCCTCTGCTGGCTGGTGTTCCAATTACAAAGTAAAATACAAGTTTACATAGGTGAGGTACTCTCTGATATCAGAGTATTTTGGCCAAGTATCAGTTTATAAATGTTGCTTTTATGCAGCTGAAACTATGGCAAAACCTATGGGAGTTGCAATTTGGGAGGATCAGTGATAGTGGTGAGAGTTGGTGTTTTCATAATACTGTTGTGGGTTCAGTCAAGACTCCTTAAGCATTTGTCAAACCTATTTCTTTCCCTCATCCCTTAGTTGAAGAGATGTGATGTTTTTACTCACCCTGGGTGTGTATATTGTTATATGTACAGAGGAACTAGACCTTTATAGTTCTTGGGACCACACTTTGGGCTTCTAAAACCTTCTACTATCACCTGCGTTTCTGATAGCAGTCGTTTTCCCCTTAAGTTGTAGAGTTTTCTTCTTTTGTAGAAAGGGAATCTCTCAAATTATCTCTTACAGGTGATTAATTTACCTGTATTCTTTCTGAAACCTGTCTGTGGGTGAGGTAGTATTCCCAACTGCCTAGTGTGAAGGGAAGGCAGAGCACAAGTCCTCCCATCTTGGGTACTGCAGGGAGAGCTAAAAGGTTTCAGTATTATGACAGAGGATGCTTGTCCATACGGCAGGTGCGTGTGGACAGCTCTAATAGTAAGAATTATCCTGCTGTCCTGCATCTCTTTCAGAAAAACACTGGGCATTTTTTCTTGGAGACAGTGTAATTTCTGGAATGGGGCTTTCATTAGGTTATTTCATAAGATTCATCTTTATGACTGATGTTGTTGTCTTTGTCATTAATAGGCATCAAGGGAGATTACTGGTTTGTATTAAAATTTCTTTTATGGCTTAACATATTTCAAAATACTTATCCTGTGTAAAACTCAAACTGGTTAGTGTAGCTCTCACAGAACTTTTTTCTGTGACTTCTGAAAGTGATCTTAAAATACATCTGCTGTGCAAATATCTGATCTTCTCCTACTAAGACAGAATTGCTACCACTGCAAAACTGTATTATATATCGAATAATCAACAGCATCAAGGGAATATGTTGAAGTCTTTATGGACAGCAAGACAGATGAGTAAGCAACTTTCTTTGTGTGTGAAGTCCATCTTGTCAGATCTTAAGCCTGTACAGAATTTAAGTATGTTCTTCAGCTCTTACTCAGGCTGAAACCACAGAAGTTTCTCTGACCCTGAGGTGCTTCCCCTTCAAGGAATCAATTTCAAGTCTAAAACAGCCATAGTAAATAAATACAATTTCAAAGCTATTTTTATCATGCAGGTTCAGTCACTTAGATAGCACTGTGATGAAGTTTGGATGGTGCTGTATTTTTCAGTCTGGCCACAGAATTGTGGTGCTCTTGTGGCATATCCTGTGAGAAGTCAGATTTATTGCAAAGCAAGTGTTGTAGTAGAAATGGACTGCCCTTCTTACTCTCCCCCACTCCCAGCATATTCTTCCTTGTGTTCTGATAGATCCAAGTTTCATAGTGTGTTTGTGCTAAGTATTAAGTGATATGCAGAGTAGCTTCATCTGGGAAAACTTCAATTTAAAGACATTTTGCTTCTTATCAAGTAATAGGAAAGAATTTACTAATATACCAAAGTTGAAAGCATATTCATTCCATAATACTGTAGTGTATTACATGTATGTGCATGATTATGGTGTGTGTCTACATACATTGGAAAATCCCTAAAGGCAAAGTAATTTTTGTAAAGTTTAATTGCCAGGTATAAATTGACTAAAATACTGTTGTGATGCCAGTGTATTCAGCTGTGTTTGTGACTTGGGAAACAGTTGTGTGAAAGCAAAAAATACAATTGGTTCTATAGGTCTTCCCAGATGTATTGATTAGTTCTGTGGGGATGACACACAGTAGTCAAAGGTGCTGAAAATGTGAGTGGGACAAATAAGAAATTGCACAACATGTTGCAGTTCTTATGTAACTGATGATCAGAACAGTTGTTAAATACCTCTGTGTACTTGACTGATAGTGTTCTGCCTTGAGCAGTGAAGGGGAAGTCTCTAATAAATGTTAATTTCATGATTTTGCTAAAGCATGACTGAAGGTTCTAAGAAACAAAAAGTGAAAATGAAAACCATGTGATGGATTTGGACCATCTGTTTTAGTTTGCAATTCAAGCTTAGTGTTCTGGTATTTTTTTAAGCTGTTTATCAGTTAAAAATAGCTTTAAAGCTAATAATTTTTGTCATTCTGACTCTTAGATTTCATTTTAAGCTATTGTTTTTGAACAATGGTTGCTCACAGATTCTCATGAGCATTTGTAACATTCTTGACCTAATTATAAAAAAAACCAAGACTGAATTCAAAAATTGATATTACACTTCCATATTTCCTGGTCAGATGTCTAAATTTACTGACCGTTAGGGCTGATACTTCTGAAAATGAAAAGTCTCTGCTGAGCTAATATAATGGGAAATAGATGTGCAATACAGCTTGCCGAGTTTTATGATTTACTGAAATGAAAGTGTACCTTTTAGACATTTATTGTGATCTCAAAAAGCATTTTTTCTGGTTCCTAGTGATATGTTCTGTTAAAAAAAATTCAGTTCGTGTGTATTTTCAGCTTCCAGCCTTTCTTGTGCATGAAGCTTCTGCACTACTAAATACTTATTTTTGTAGTAGTTGGTTGTTGTGTCGTTTTTAGTCTCTGATTTGGTGTGTTTTGGTCACATTTTTACCTTATCTCTTGCTTCAGTTATTTTATTTTCAACACTTCTGACTTGGAACTTAGTATTTAAATGTGTGCTTTGAGATAGCAATAGTCTTAAATTAATCTTCTCCTCCTGCATGTGTAATACTGTACAGTTGCATATGTAAAGGTCACAATAGCTCTTGAACTGCTTTACCTGTACACTTGGAAGAAGGAAAAAAAATCATGCGTGTATTAGTTAGTCACGCTGAAACTTGGTGCTCAGCTTACTTGTCAGTGGAAGTGAATTCTTACTTGTGAGAGACTTAACCAGGCAATAGTGTGTCTTGATAATTTGATACACTCCTGGCTTGATGTGAGGCTCCTTCTGAGAGCACCGCACAAGCTGGGATGCCTCTTGCTGTGACCCCTTGTGAGTGGTGTGGAGCTCCTTATTTGTGTGTTACCTGAGCACAGAACTACTCCCTTGGAGACCAAGGGAAAGGCAGCCAACGCAGCTGAGTTGCTTTGTGTTTTGGAGCAGTCATGAGGCTGTCAAATTGTTCAAATGGAAACATTGTGTAACATAAGTTAGTTTTAGGGCTTTGAATCTCTGTTCCTTTTTAGGCAAGGAAGCTTTCCTTGGTATTGATGCTGAGTTTTAAGTGACTTTGTTTTCAAAAGAGGTCTGTGGAGTTTTTTTGTTGTCTTGGTGCACATCTGTCCTTGAAAATGCAGATTGCAGGTAAATGAAAAAGTCTTCCTTGTGCCTTATTAGGGTGGTCAGTCATTAAAACTTTAAGTACGTCTTTCTCTTTTCACCACTGCTGCTGCAAACCTTCAGAAGGAAAAGCAGGGTGTTGAAAAGAATTTGCTTCTGAAATAAATAAAACCTCAGGCTGGTTAGCTAGTTATCAGAGTAAGTTGTAAGCAGGCTTATTATTTATACCTTGTTATCCTGGGATGCTTCCCAGTGCATTGCAGCATACCTGTAAGCTGCCAAAAAGGTGGTAGTACACTGTCACTCGCTATTTCTCTGCATGTCCAAAATAATTGGGCTGGACTGAGTTAATTACCTATGCATTTACAGTCAATGGTGTTGCTATGTATTTTGAAGAATATGGTATTTCGAAGATGTGTAGATCCCAAATTTTTTTTTAGAGTGTATTTCTAGGGGAAGAGAAATAGAAAGTAATTTGATTACTGTAGAATTAGATTACCTAGATTGAAATGAAGTTTTCAACCAATTATTGATAAAACTGCTGCAGTTCAGTTAAAAGAATTGGGAAGTCTTCTGGAATTTTGTGACATCTGACTGTTAGGAGCTTAGATAAATAAGAAGGGGTTTTCTTAGAGGAATACTGGTTTTGAATGCCTTTGTATAACTAAGGTGAGGAGCAGGGTCAGAAGAAGCAGTGGTGATCTTTAAAAATTAATGACATGGAAATTTTTAGTCAAAAATAGTAAATCTCAGTAATAGGCATTTTACTGGAGTTCTTCCTTGATACATTTTAATTATGTTTCTGAACACAAGTTGATTCTTAGTATGTCAGTGACTATCCATTGTATAGGTAAAATGCTTGTGAAACTACAAAAAGTAGACTGAGGATGAAGACACTTCTCCCTCAGACATGTTTTGTAGGGAGCTCAAGCGTAGCAACTCTTGTTTCCTTCCTTATAATTTCATAATCATTCTAAGGCCAAACTGTTTCAGGCTTAAACATTAGATGGGCAAAATTGAAACAAAGTGTAGTTAAGGAATAAAAAAAAGTTTTTAAACATAATGAGGATAGCCAGGTAAAAGGTGTTGTCAGAGATGGACATGTTAATACTTGTATTTTAAATTGCACCAGAATATTAACTTAAAGAGCATTGCTTATAAGATTTTAAATCTAAAATGTTATTTTTATCAGTTGTCAGTTTTTGTAAACAGTAATTTATTAGCAATAGGGTTCAAGTATTTTTATGATCAGTATTCATGAGAAGAATATCTAGTTACAAGCCCTGCTTTCTGTATTATTTCAGTGCAATGTATTTAGCTTCCAGCTGATGTTTTGCAGTTGTGCTGAACTATTAGTTGGCAAAAAAACATACTGTAACTGTTAAGAATTAAATAAGGCTAAATATTCTTAGGAAATAATTTTAATTAAAATTGAGTGTTTTGAGAGTCCTTAAGTTCTTTTGAGTAATTGTTTAAATTAAATTATGAGGTAATTTTGCTTTCACAGAAGAGATTGATCTTTGTTTTAATTTGAGTTTGCTTAATTTTTGTAGTATTGGTATGCTATTTTAAAATAAATTTTTAATCTTTTTTGTTTTACTAAGGTTTGAGAAAATATTGACCATTATAAATGTGGTGTTGCCACAGTAATCAAACTGGATACCCTTCACCAAATATATTTCAGATTAAGTAATAGTTCTGTGTGAAGCACAAAATCAGTAGATCTTTTATATTTAATGGGTTCTAAAAATGGATTTTAAGGTCTTTTAAAACCTATTAGTTCTCTCCCCATATTTTTAGAGTAAATCATAAGCATTCATGAGATAGTTTGTCTTTATAAACAGAACTGGGCTGTGGGTTTAGTTACATTTTTCTTTGTTTCCTGAAGAAGAAAAACAAGGCCTTGAGATTAGCAAGAGAAGGAGAATAGGACCTACTAAACAAAATCTTGTGATGACTCTTATTCAGCCCATTATTAACCCTAGGTAGAGTAAAATGTGTTACCTGCACTTGGAGTTGTGTGCATGGAATACTTTGGAATTCTTTTTCAGGAGGCACAGAAAACTAGAATACTGGCAGTAGATGAAGGCAATGCCAATAACTGACATTAAGTTTTTACTACAGCTAGGCTAGCTGCATGTCTTGGTGGGATCCTAGAATATCTTGCCTTGTATATGTTTCTGTCTTAAATGATACATATAGAAAGTTTATCTATTTTTCAAGTATTTGTTTCTGAAGTAAATTTTGCATGCATGTTGAACCACTTTGATCAGAATGGAACAGGTGCTACTTATATCAGTCTTAATACACAGAGTATTAGTTCTTAACCCGGGGTCATGATCACAAGATACTATGCAGATACTTTGCTTGGACACACTGTAATTAAATCACACAAAATCAGCCCTGGAACAGGGGGAATTGAAAGCACCTTTTGAGGAGGTGGTTGCTTCTCTAAACAACTGCAGTTTGTCAGAATACTTTGGCAAGCATTGTTCTTGAAGTCCTATGTTAACCATTTTTGCTATGTTTCTGTGTGCATTCGTTGAATACAGACATGCTGAGTGTCTAGCTTTCCGTGGTCTGACTGTAGAAAGGCTCAGAAACCCATTGTGCTGTACTATGTAATACATGAGAATAAATACCTCAAGCTTTGTTGGTGGATGTCAGTGGCTATTTAATGACTGAACAGAGTTTGATACATCATTTTAAATAAAGCTAACTTTTTTTCCCTTAGGGACGAAACCCTTTTTTTCTGGAGCCCGCAATAATTATAACAGTTACTGATGGAAGTAAATTAACTACTACCAGTGGGATACAGGAAGAGGTAAGATCTAACTTCTGGTTAGTGATGTGTACTAAGCATTGTTTAAACATTGATACTGTTTACAGTAGGACTGACTCCTCAGAAAAATGCTCATTAATACTTAAACTTGCTTGTGTTTTGATTTTGATTTGAAGTAATTTTATGCAATAGCACTACAAAAAACCGAATAACTTTTTCATTACCTCATGTAACAGAAACCTGTGGTACAATTGTTGGTCTGTTTAGTAGAATGAGTTTGCTGTTTCTGTCTAGGGAATTCATGGCTTTTCAAATATGTTAGCAGAAGAAATTGATTTATATGAAGCATGTGTGTCTTTAGTTGGTGTTAATCTAAGTTCTTTATGTACACACCTGTGTTAATGTAGTGATTTCCCAAAGGATGTGGCCACTAGGGAGTATATGAAACATGTACTCTCACAGAGTTCTTAAAAAGATTGTAATCAAATCAATAGTCCTTATAATTCAAGATAAGAACTGAAGAAATATATTCCAAATTGAATCTGTAGAGCAGTTTAAAACTGAGATTGTAATACACTGGAGTACCCACTCAGACATCTGGCAACCTCAGAGGTGTAGCAAATGCTGAGGCACTGAACTATTTTAACTTACTGGCCGTTTTGAATTCTTTCCTTAAAAAGATAGATGTGGTCGCAAGGGATAGCATTGGTATGGCCAGCTCAGTGCCCATTCCGTGCAGTAGTAAAAAAACCCCAACCAAAACAAACTACAACAAATCCCTAAGCTCATTCCCTTTTCAGGGAAAATGTTAACATCCAAAGGTCCATCCAAAGATCCATTTTAAAACTTAAGGGGAGAATTCAGACTTCTGCCTGTGCTGCACCACATTTGACTGTACAGATTGACTTGTACTTTGCTGTTCATTAGTTACTCAGATTTCTCCTAATAATGTATTATATTGCATTCTTACAGCTCTTACAGAATTTGTCTGTATGAAAAGTGGTATTTGAGTGGTTTTTGTAATATATCTGACTTAAAGGAAGAGAGTTGAATGATGGCATAATTCTATGTGGACTCCTGACAAGCATAGCTAGTAACTGAAAGGGAGTTCCTGGATCCATGGTAACAAGTAGGTTATCTGTATGAAACCTCACTTCCATCATACTTTTTTTCACCCAATAAGCTATTTTCAGCTTATTCCTGTGATTGAATGGGTGCAGTCCAAAATACTGAGTGTGACACTTCTAGAGTCTTTTGCAATGTATAGTGCTGTTAGCAGCAGAATACTGTTTTGGGTAATCCCTTAGCTGTGTAAGTCATTCCTTGAGGAGAAGACTGTTGTCAGATGACTGTGAAATCTGACAGACATACTGGAGTGAGGGACATCAAGGTGCTCAGGGTGAAGCAAATAACCTGTGGGTAGAGGCTGAGAACTGGATTTGTTCAGTCTTCAGAAAAGAAGACTGGAAAGTGCTTTACCACCATCTGCAATAGCTGAATGGGACAGGGAGCCTGTCTTTTTCTTGAGGTAGCCAGGGCTGAGGTGAGAGGCAACACCTGCAAGTTGTACCATGGGAAATTCTAATTGGATATCATGAAAATTTTAACTGTGTGGGTGCTTGAACACTGGACAGTGGTTGTGGAGATGGTAAAAGCTGCATTGGACAAGGCCCTGAGCAGTCAAAAGCCTCTGGACTGTATAACTATCATGTATCCCTTCTAGTGTATGCAGTGCTATGATTCTATGTTACATTTCCTTTCATCTTCATTATCCAAAATAGTTTAGGTAAGAAAGCTGCCTTAGTAGTTAAGCTCTTTCTCTTACAACAAAAGTCAGGACTTTTTTATAGCCAGCCAGGGTTTTTTATTCTTTTTCATTTTAATGTGGATACAACTTCTTCATCTTAGTCTTCACAGGAAGACATTCTCCTAGAGTCAGGCAACCATTTGGTTGTACATTCACATCTTTAAACTGTTGTAACTTAGGCTGAGAAAAAGGGTTTTCTGTTGACTGCATTAATCTACTAAACTTATATTTGGCTCATGAGCAGTGTTGACTAATGTGTGCTACACCCAAAGTTTGTGTCATGATCATGTCAAATTAGGCCCAATGTTACAATTTTGTGATTATTTATTAATTTACATTCTAGAAATGCAGAATTTGCCCTAATAACAGTCAATTAGCGTGGAGTTTTTCTTATCAATAAGCCAATGTAAAGGTGTTCCATTCCTCCAGAAGGCAAAATGACCACTGTTCTTCCTGTAAAGCAAAATGCAAGTTTGTTTGATGCTTTTCTGTATGTATGTACAGGGTATATGTTTCATACCCAGCAAAGGATGTGATTTTTTTTTTCTTTTTTTTTGCCATAGGTATACTGGTAGGAACATTCTTAATACTATCACAGAGAAGAGGAACAAAGCATTGAAGGGTGCTACTGTCTTTCAGGGATCATCTTTTGCTGTTGTCAGTGTGTGTCCTATTGCTCAGAATTTTTCTTAGTTTAGCTCAAGCATCCTTTACAGTTACCTCTCAAGTTGGACATGTAGAAGTGAACTAGAATTTGTACAGGAACACCACCCTGGAGATATGGAAGTTCATTGCTCCTCTTTGGTTCACTAACAAAGCTTTTTCAGTCAGCTTTTTCAAATGTCTGTTCTGTGGGTTTGACTTTGGGGAGGCTTTTCAGAGTTGGTGTTGGAAGTGGTCATATCCCACTGGCTATGACAACAATGTTTTTACCTCTTAGCATCGACTGAGACAGTATATTTTTAGTTCTTTTAAGACATGTACAAGAGAACCAACAATGCTGGGCTTTTGTGTTTTGTTGGGGTTTCTTTTGAAAGCCTCTGAAGCCAGCATGGAACCTGGAGGCAAGTTTTTTCAAAGCTTTGTCATTCAGATGAAGATTTGCATTCTTACCAATGAAATCAGTTTATCGCTATGGGAACACTGTCATTTGTCCTAGTGTAAAGCAGTCAAGCTTAAACCTGCTTCAGAGCTCTTGCTGAATTCTTCAGATGTCCTGTTCCTTTGTGGATTTTAAAATGGGTGTTGCAGACAGAGCCTTACCCTTCAGTGAGTGCTGCTTGTCTCTTGTGGGTGTGGTCACTCAGACTGAAACAGAAATGATATTGTCTATGCAATTATCATCTCCACCTGCACAAGTCAGTAACATTTTCAGTTCTTTCCTTTCTGGCACTGCCTTCTAATGCACCAGTGCCAATGTACTGAAAAGTGCCAGCATCAATTCTATGCTCTGCATGGCTGTTGACCCGGCTCTTCCCTGGGCTCAATAGTTCCAGTCAGACCTTGAGAAGGGGATGGGCTCATACTGTTGGCAAACCATCATTGATTAGTTGGTCTCATGTTACGGATTCCTTATGGAGTGGCTTTCACTTCTGGCCTGACCCCTCAAGATCAATCTTAACCCTTTCTTCATCTTTTGTTAAGCAAATGTTTAAGTGCTTGTAGGAATTTCTTGTTCCTCTTTATATTATGAAACAACATACTTTTCCAGTTTTACAGCTGCTGAGCTATGTTCCCTTGTCCTCCCTCTACATATCCTCTAAACAGCATTGAACTTGTCTGCAAGACCAAAATGGAGTTCTTAGCATATTGATACATTCTGATGAATGTATACAAGCAAAAAGCATGAGCACTGCTGCTTGGTTTCTGTATGCTGCCATTCTTCTGATTTTCCAGTTATGAGAAACTCTTACAGGAGGAATGTGATTTTCATGAGACTTCATCCCACAGCTGTTTGGCATTGTCACTTTGATCCTTCCCAGAGCTGATCACCTTGCATTGCATTTGTAACAATTGTGACAAGTGTCAAGGTTCTCCTTACTTTAAAGAATAATTAGGAGCTCTAAATGCTCCATTATGTTTTTTATCATAGTTCCTTCAGTTAAAAATTTGGATTTCTAAACAAATTCTACAAGAAATATGTAGTAAACATCATTAAATATATGTTCCCATTCTTTCTCATCCTTATTCATGTTAGCAACAATTGTTGGGTTCACAACGCTTGACACTGAGCTCCAGAGCTCCTGATGTGTAAATTCTTGATGTGTAACTATCAGGTCAGTGAGTACTTGGTCGTGGTTACCGCTGGCATTGGAATGGCCAAGTATATCATGACATTGACATGGTGTGTCAGTTGACCTTGATGTCTTTGCGATCTCCTTGAGTTATCTCCCATGGAAAAACAATTTGTGCCTATGTGTTATAACTGCATAGGACTGGATGGAAAAAGATGGGAAAGCATAATGTTGTTGATAACCCTAAGCAGAGTTTCTCAGTCTATCAAGAGCTGATATTCTCAGCTGGGCTTGAATAGTTACCTGTCTTTAGTCCTACAAGGACGAAAGGCTGCATTTGCTTGGAATGTGAGATGTCTTGTCCCTTTTCTGGGTACCAGAAGAGCATGCAAGGAAGGATACTTGCAGATAGATTTTTTT